>CM069140.1:74834870-74877952 GCA_035221665.1 Okamejei kenojei | reverse complement strand
GTGATGTGTGTGTTTGTTGGGATGTGTGTGAGTGTGTGTGGGTTGTGGTGTGTGTTTTGTTTAGTCTGATGTGTGTTGTGGGTGTGTTGTGTGTGTGTGGGTGGTGTGTTGTGTGTGGTGTGTGTGTGTGGGTTGTGTTGTGTGTGTTGTGTTTGTGCAGTGTGCGAGTGGTGTGTGTGTGAGTAGTGTGTGATGTGCCTGTGTTGTGTGTGTGTAGTGGCTGTCGTCCGCTTAGTTTGTTCATAATTACGCTTTAATGCGTTGGGTGTGGTGGGCGTTTTATCCTCGATTGTGTGGTGTTGTCTGTGCGTGTGGTCGAGTTGTGTGGTGTGTGTGTGTGTGTTGTGTGTGCGTGTGTGTGAGTGTGGTGTGCGGTTTGGTGTGGTGTGTGTTGTGATATTGTGGGTTTGATTGCTGTGTTGTGTGTGTGTGTGTGTGTTGTGTGTGTGTGAGGTGTGTGTGTTCTGTGTGTGTGTGTGTGTGTGGGTCGTGTGCGTGTGTGCGTGTGTGCTGTGTGGTGCGGTATGTTTTGGGGTGTTGGGGTGTGTACTTTGTGTGTAGTTGCGTGTGTGTTGTTTAGGGTTTGCTTCACCCAGCAGTGTTTGTGCGGGTGAGTGTTTTGACTGTGTGGGGTGTGTTGGTTCTTGTTGTTTCGTGTGCGTGTGTGTGTGTGTGTGGTTCTGTTTGATGTGTGTGTGTGTGGCGTGTGTGGCATACGGTTTGGGTTGTGTGTATAAGATGCCGTGGTTTAGTGCGTGTGTGCGCGTGTGTCGTGCGCTGTGTGGCTGTCGTGTGCGTGCTGTGCGTTGAGTGTGTGTGTATTGTGGTATGGTGTTGTCTGTGTGTGTGGTGTGTGTGTGGTGTGTGTGTGTGTGTGATGTGTCTGTGTGTGTGTTGGTGTTGGGGGGTGTTGTTGTATATGTTTGTTGTGTGTGGTGGGTGTGTGTCGTGTGTGTGTTGTGTTGTGTGTGTGTGTGGTGTGTGTGGGGGTGGCTGGTTACATTTATCCGTTGGCGGGGATCGCTGGTTAGCTAGTCGGGGGGGACACGGTTGTGGCGGAGCTGTCTATTTCCGAGCTGTATCTCTAAGCTGTTGCCGTTTTTTAGGCAGCGCCTCCTGTCCCACTTGTACGTGTATTTTACCCAAGGAGCTCGCCCGAAGTTTAAAAAAAAGATAAAAAAATAAAAAAAAAAAAAAAAAAAAAAAAAAAAAAAAAAAAAATCAATACGCGTGTAGTTGAGTGTTGAGTAGTACGTGGAATGTTACGTAGCGTGTACGTCGGAGTTCTTAGCGCTCGTAACGGCTAACGGTCCCATCAAGGTCCTCGGGTAATCGCCGGTTAATGCTCCGTGAAATTGTGTTTTTTTTCAACTAGTTGAGAATTGTCCACGAGAGCCCCCTGAGAGTTAACTCGATACTATACACGAGCGGCCATTACGTTACTTCTCCATGTTTTCGTTTTTGTCGAATCACGGGAAAAAAAACTCAGGGTTGGAGAGGGTGAAATAGAGAACTCATAGTAGTTTCAGTGGGAAGGCCCTTTATCTTACAACTGTGCGCACCTATTCTAACTAATGTTGTAATTGTTTTTCCTCTCGCTTACCCATGTTTGCCGTCTCCTTGCGGCAGGCTGAGTGCACCGTCGTTCGGGTACACGTTCCAGGCCGCTTCAGCGAGAGAACTGCTCGCTTTAAAAAGTTATCAGATGCCTGGGAGACTGTTGACCACGTGTTTGATCCAAGACTGCACCTCGTGTAACACAGAAGAAAGGTGAAGTTTCCTGGCCGCCTGAATCCTAACGTACGGAGAGTCGCTGACTGTGCAACTAACTCTTCCTCAACCAAAAGTAGAGCGTAGGGCAAAAGTTTTTGTTTAGCGCGCGTGACGCATTCAGCCGTTGGTATTAAATCACAGAGGTATATAGATCGGGCAGATGCATCAGAGGTCCTGTGGCCCAGAAGTTTGGGGAATCGAGGACCAGACTGGTCACAAGGATTGTGTGTAAGGTGAAGGGGGTGAAAGATTTCTTGATTTACTCGGGAGCAGGGATTGTGGGGAGAAAGAAGAGAGGGATGGTTGAGGGGGGAGATTTTGTCGTGGTTTTTTGAAGACTCTAAATTTGGATGGATAATTATGACATATCGGACGCTTAGGCGAGATACTTTCAAGAGGGGGGGAGATGGACGAAAGCCTTTATTTGGTTCGGCAATATAGCTTGAAACTTTCAGAGACGACACAACCTGTCCGATTTCTCTGATTGCTCTCTGAATGCCTGACACAGCGAGTTTTTTATGACAGTTGCTTGCGTATCTTTCTAATCAATCTTTCATTCAGTTCTTAATTTTCTCTTTCTCGCCACCCATTCACTCAATTTTTATTCCGACCTTGGTTCGTTCAATCTTATTATTAACTTTACTTTTCGTGTTTCTCATTCACTCCCTCTTTTAAATTCACAAACTATTGGCTTTTTTTGTAATCTCCCGCTTTTTTATGTTTAGATAAAGCCATTTATACTTGTTACACGAGCACCATTTCTAGTTTATGTTTTATACAAGGATTTTAAATGAATTTACTAAGAATACAGTAGTAAAAATATGTAACTTGTTTTAAATTAAAGTAAACTTGTTATTAACTTCCATAATTAGACTGGCAAAAGATTCAAATGCAGGAAAATAGACGTGATGGGCCGAACAGGCACCCTTTCAATTCGCTCCTATCACTTATGATCTTATTGAAGATTTGAATAGGAATCTTGAGCTAATTTCACTTTTGGAACGAGTTGCCAGAGGAGGTAGTTTTGAGGCTGGGACTATCCCCAACATATATTTTTAAAAAAAAAGAAGAAACAGATTTTATTTATTGGAAAGGTTTGCTGGATGGGACGGATTTATTGGGGCCAAAAACAACACACTTAAACCTAATAACCGCGGGCAGGTAAGGCTAGTTGTGGCTGCTGGGCAATTTGTTAAGGGCTTGGAACAACGTAGAGCAGGAAACAAGGTTCCGAACGTTGGCCGGAGGCCAGAACCAGGTTAGGCTAGGACGACAGTTTAAGAATAGGGGGTCGGTAAGCCATTTTAGATACGGAGACGAGGGAAACTCTTTTTTCCACAGAGATAAATGAAAGCAGTGGCGAGTTGGAATTCTCTGCCTCCAGAGGCTGTGGTGGAGGCCGGTTTTTCTGGGGATGCTTTCAAGAGAGAGCATGATAGGGCTCTTAAAGCATAGCGGAGTCGGGGGATTTGGGGGGAGAACAGGAACTAGGGTTACTGATTGGGGGGGATGATCAGCCATAATCACATTGAATGGGGGTGTAGGGTGCTGGCTCGAGGGCTGATTGGCCTACCCTGCACCAATTGCCCATTGTATAGAGGTAATGCGGGAAGTGAGCGAGTTGGGTCGATGGGCCTGTGTTTCTTAACTGTCGCTCTACGACTCGAGGACTGGCCGGTAACGTTTGATTAACCGTTGTTGTTATATTTCTTGATCGATTCTTTGTAGTGAAATAGCGATGGAGTCGAAATCAGCGGGCGCCCAAACTGCTACTAACGGTCAAATTGGGAACAAAGGTTGCCAATTAGAAAGTACTTCCTGCCAGGCTTTTAGTGAGTAACTCAGTCTTACTTTTTTTGTGCATCATAATTTATTTTTTGATTTCGAAACATTTTATTAAATTGCCCCAAAAATTGTGTGTTCAGGTTAGTATTGCTAGTTCGGTGATCATACCCGCCACCATTTTTACAAATTCAACCACATTATTCTGAACGCCAAATCTCCAAATAAAATCTTGTTACAAAGTAACTAAATAACTACTATCAGATACTTTTCCCTTATCGAACACCACCCGTGTCGGGAGCAGCACCACATCACCCAACGCACACAGACCTAACCCCCCGGTTTAAAGGGGAAAATTCCGGGCTCGTGGCAAATCCCCTTCGGCCCCCCACCAATCTGGGCGCCGTCGCTCGCGGACCAGGCCGGCTTGGCCCCCCTCCCCCCCCAAGGGGGGGGGGGGGGGGGGGGGGGGGGGGGGGGTGGGGGGGGGGGGGGGGGGGGGGGGGGGGGGGGGGGGGGGGGGGGGGGGGTTGGTGGGGGGGGGGGGGGGGGGGGGGGGGGGGGGGGGGGGGGGGGGTGGCACTAGGGAGCAACCCGACCAGGGACATCCTCGGGCCCTTTTTTTTGCCCATATCACTAAACATCCCGGTCACCGCCCCTTCTCATCCGCCGGTCTGACCAGAGAGCCCGATCCTCCCCCGAAAAAGGACCCTAGGTGCAAAGGGTTGGCGGTGCCTCAAAGATGCTTAGAGAGGAGAGGCTTACAGGTTTAAGATTCAGATTCAGATTCTATTTATTTGTCTTTGCACTTTTCAATACAACAAATGGTTCAGCCTGCAGTATTACATAGATTATGTAAACCAAAAACACACATCTCTTTCACAGGAGTTTACATCCATCCCACAGTGAGGAGAGTTGTGCCTGGTGGACCCCCCAAAAACAACAAGTCCCAAACATCTCCATGTCTCTTCCCATCCTTGTTCTCCGCCTACTTAAAATGTTTATTAGTTTATGGCGATTCCGGCCTCCGTTTGTTGGTGACCAGCCGGGGTCGATTGTTTGTGTGTTGGGTAAGGCCAGACGGCCGCATCCGAGCTCCGCGTGCGGGCACCGGTGCAAACTCCGCGGGGCCCGGGGCGGTTTTTTGTCGGTTTGTTTTCTAGAACTGCCGCCCTCCAGTCCAGCGGACGCAAGCTTTGTTGCCGCGGGTGATCCGGGAAAAAAAATAATGGTCACCATCCAGAGAAACGGCGAGCTTCCCGACGTTGCCGTCCACTGGGCACGCGTACCAAAGGCCGATGATCGGACAACTTGGGCCCGCTTGGCGAGAGCCTCCGAGGGGTAGTATTAATACACCTCCCTCCGAATAAGTGCCGGCCCGCGTAAGTAGGGTCGCACGACACCACAGCCTCGCGATTGAGGAGTTGGATGGTCGAGTTCCTGGCTCTTGGCCTGGAGCCCTACAGGTCGGGGTTCGGTCCCTGTGGATATCGGCCGCCAGCTCCCGCGATCGGCATCTGCGCAGACGGAAACGCGGGGGATATACGGCAAGGAGAAAGGTCGCAACGCCCCGAAAGGAAGAGTCAAAAATCAAGGCTTTTTCCTCCCCCCCACCCACTACCAAACATACACAACGCTGAAAAAATAAACCGAAATAAAGCTGTAACAGCGGCGACACAAAAATTAAAACAAAAAAAAAGGAAAAGACAAACGGACTGCAGGCAGTGTTGCTGGTCTGGAGAAGAAGGGTCTCGAGCCAATAAACGTCCGGCCCATTCCTTCTCTCCAGGAGATGATGCCTGTTCCGCTGGGTCTACCCCACCATTTTGTGTCGATTAGAGCTTTTTTTGTCACGTATGTAAACTGTAAAAGTGCATTATGTTTGCAATTATCACTTTATTGGCGCCGTTTATTCAAAGTCCAGAGTCCGAGGCCGGCCCGAGCGCTCGGACTGTACTGGAGCAGTTACCTGGTCCAATGGGGAAAGAAACGCAAAAAGACAAAGAAACGAAGGCAAAAATAAGAAAGCAACCGGAACGGTAAAGAGATAATCCGGGACATAACCGCGCGAACGGATACGGGACGAAAGAGAAGAGAGCACACACGCCGACGAAACTCTCTACCGGAGGGGAGATACGGTGATGGGGCAAAAAAAACCAGACTACTGCGAGAAAAAAAAGAATTAAAAGAGATAACAGGAACCCGAGAAAAGAAACGTATAGAAGCAAAAAACAAGTTTGTAATTCGGATAAAAAAAATAAAACTATTAAAAAAAAAGAAAAATAGGAGTGGTCACGTGCAAGATACCAAGGAAGAAGAAAAATAGCATCAAAAGACACAACAGCAAAAAGCAAGATCAGCAAAGAAATAAGGACTAGTAGGTACAGTGAGAACAAACAAAACTAAGACAAAGAAAATCTTATAAATTACATAAAGACACCATAAAAAGGAAATAAAAAAGAAGGAGCACAGAAGAAACAAGGGTCACAAAATAAATGACAAAGAAAGACAAAACCACAACCCAACAAGTCCCGGGTTCAAATAAATCTAAAAGAACGGTGATCAAAAAAAAGGAAAAAAAACAAGAAAAGAAGGGACGGGATGTAGGTAAGAAGAGTAGGGAGGGGTTAGAAAAAGACGGTGGAAGGAAAGGGGACGGAGTAGAAACGAGAAAGGTAGGGTTGCGTAAGAAAGAAGAGAAAAAAAGAGAAAGAGGAGAAGGAGAGGGGAAGATAAGAGAAAAGAGAGAAAAAAGAAAGAAAAGAGACAGAGAAGCAAAGGAAAAGAAAGTCTAACCCGCTAGCATGCAAAAGCGAGAAAGGAGCAAGAACCGTGAAAAGAGAAAACAGAGCAAAAATGCACAACGAGAAGTAGACCAAAAACAACACTAGAGAAGAGAGAAACCGAGTGGGGCCAGCGAGAAGCGACTAGATAAGTGTGCGAAAAAGAGGGAAAGGAGACAGCGCTACCAAAGGAAAAAATCTTAGGAAACAGAGTAAAAGGAAAGACGACCCGAATAGAAAAAAGAGTCAAAGTAGACAAAAGAAAGGAATAAAGAAAATAGAAGAAATTAGCCTAGGCCAAGCAAGCAGAACGCGACGAGAAGAAAGCAAAGCATAAGAAAGTGTCAAAAGCTAAACAATGATTGGAGAGAACCGCGACAGAAAAAAGAGGGGGAGAGCGCAAATAACCAAATAAGCCAGAAGAGAAAGGTGAACGAAAACGAAGAAAAAGGAGAGAGAAGAGAGAGACAAGAAAAGCACGCCAACCCAGAGAAAGAGACATGGAGGAACGAGCGAAAAATGCGCAAGAGCAGAAATACAAGAGAGCGATAGACTATTAGCGACGAGCGAGCAGAAGAGAAGCCAAGAAATTGAGGGGTCTAATAAAAGAAAACATGACGAAAGAGAACAGATTTAGAAAAAAAAGAGTAAAAGAAAAAAAGAAAAGAATGTCGCTAGGATGCAGTTAAAAGGAGAGAAAAAAAGAATATTAAGGAGAAGTACTAAAAGAGAAAGATTTTTGGGAAGATAGAGTAGTTTTGTTGGTTTAGCTGGAGACATATACTGTCGAGTAGGAGGTGGATGGGAGAGTATTTTTGTTATAGAAAAAAAGAGAAGAGAAAGCAAAGAGAAAACGCGAAACAGAGACAAGGCGAACGAGAAAGGACAGAAGGCCGAGGGAACGACAAGAGAAGAAAAAACGAGAAAACGGAGAAGACCGCGAAAAGAGCGTCGACGAAGACAGAGCCACTAGACAAAGAGCCCGGGAGTTTGCTTGGTAGCATAAACAGCCGAGAAAAGCGCCGCGAGAGCAGCCCGCGAAGTCACGCGAGAGAACGAAATAGAGGAAGGAGCTTCCCGGAAGCCGCCGCGCCAGACAAAAAGATCGCAACAAGTATAGAAAAGAGAAATTAGAAAAGAGAGGACGGAAGAAAAGAGAAAAGAGAGAAAAAAGAAAAAGTGGGGAAAGCAAAACACAGCTAATAAGAAAGAGAAACAGAGAACAAGGAGGACAAGAGAACGAGAAGGAGAAGGAAAGAGAAAGAGCAAGAAGCGAAGAGAGAGACGAAGAGAAGGGTTCGAACAGAGAAAAGATAGAAGGGAAGAGAAGCCAGAAAAGAGGGACCAGAGACGAAGAGAAGAAAAAGAAAGGGAGACAAAGAGAAAAGGAGCAGAGTAGAAGAAGGGAAGAGAAAGAGAAGAGCAGCAGAGAAAGAGAAGCGAAAAGAACAGAGAACAGAGACGAGAGAGGGAAGAGAAGAGAAGAGAAAGAACGAACAGAAGAAAAGAGAACAGAGAAGCAGAGAAGCGGAAGCGCAAGCGCGACAGAGATAACGAGAAGCGAGTTTAAGAGAGACAAAGCAGACGCGCAAAGAGAGAGCACCGAGAAAGAACTAACGACGCCCGCGCCGTCATCGCCCCGGCCACCAGCGCTCTTCCCTCCTCTCCTCCTCTCTCTCGCCCTCTGCTCTCCCATCTCCTCTCCTCTCCTCTCCCCTCTCCTCTCCCTCTTCACCAGTCCTCTTCTCAGCCCCTCTCCCTTCCCCTCTCCTTTCTCTCCCTCTCCTCCCCTCTATTTTGTCTCTCTCTCCTCTCCTCCCTCTCCTCCCTCTCCCCCCCGCCTCTCCTCTCTTCCCCTCTCCCTCTCCTCTCTCCCTCTCCCTCTCCCCTCTCCCTCCTCTTTACCTCCTCCCCCTCTCCCCCTCCTCTCCACTCCCCTCTCCTCTCCCCTCTCTCTCTCTCCCCTCTCCACCCTCTCTTCCTCTCCCCTCTCCCCCTCTCCCCTCTCCCCTCTCCACTCTCCTCTCCCCCTCTCTCCTCCCCTCTCACCCTCTCTCTCTCCTCCCCTCTCCCTCACTCCCCTCTCCCCTCTCCCTCTCCCTCTCCCCTCTCCTCCCCTCTACCCCCCTCTCCCCTCTCTCTCCCTCTCCCCTCTCCCCTCTCCTCTCCTCTCCTCCCCTCTCCTCTACTCACCATCTTTGTGTCCCGGGGGCACCTCCTGTAGCCTGCAGCTGGAGCCATTACCCCGGTTCACCCTCTCACCGGCCCTCGCTCCTCGCGTCCGACGTATCCAGGTCGCTCCCGGCTACGCCGACCGACCGACCGACGGACGGACGAGGCTTCGGGCATCTTCTACCTCTTCAGGACAAATAATCCCGTGAATGAGAATATTACTCTTCCACAAGCGCTGGATGTGGTACAAGGCAGGGTCAGCACGGTGGCTCAGCGGTAGAGTCGCAACGCCACAGACCCGGGTTCAATCCCGACTATAGGTGCTGGCTGTACGGGGTTTGCACGTTCTCCCTGTGGCCCGCGTGGGCTGTCTCCGGGTGCTCCGGTTTCCTCCCACTTTCCAAAGACGTGCCGGTTTGTCGGTTAATTGGCTTTTGAAATTGTCGCCAGTGTGTAGGATAGTGGTAGTGTGCGGGGATCGCTGGTCGGCGCGGACTGGATGGGCGGAAGGGCCTCGTTTCCGCGCTGTATCTCCAAACTAAACTAAACCATGGCTCGTTATGCCGATCCCAGATGTGAAAGGGTTAAAGTGGTTGGCCGACAGCGCCCCGGTCAGTCATTGGGTCCACAACAACAAGGTTGGTAGAGCCACGGCCTTAATGCACCGGAGACCAAGGTTCAATCTAGACCTCGGGAACAGATAATGGGCTATTAATGTTCAGAGTTTTGTCCGAGCCGAGTTTAACAGCCTGTTAGCTGTGGGGAAGTAGCTATTCCTGAACCTGGTCGTTGCAATCTTCAGGCTCCTGTACCTTCTACCTGAAGGTAGCGGGGAGATGAGTGTGTGGCCAGGGTGGTGTGGGTCCTTGATGGATACTGCCAGCCTTTTTGAGGCGGGCAGCGACTGTATATCTTGGTCGATCCCTCGATGGAAGGAAGGTCAGAGCCGATGATGGACTGGGCAGTGTTTTACTACTTTTTGCAGTCTTTTCTGCTCCAGGGCGCTCAAGTTGCGAACAAAGCCAACGGATGCAACCGGTCAGCAAGCTCTCTGACTGTGCACCTGTAGAAGTTTAGAGAGAGTCCTCCTTGACAGACCGACTCTCCGTAATCTTCTCAGGAAGTAGAGGCGATATGATGAGTTTTCTTTATAATTGCATCAGTGTGCTGGGACAGGAAAGATCTTCACAGATGTGCAACGCCCAGGAATTTGAAGCTCTTGACCCTTTCAACAATCCGACCCGTTGATATAAACAGGGACTGTGGTCCCCCATCCTACCCCTGCCAAAGTCCACAATCAGTTCCTTGGTTTTGCTGGTGTTGAGGGCCAGGTTATTGTGCTGGCACCATATGGACAGTCGCTCGATCTCTCTTCTATACTCTGACTCATCCCCATCAGTGATACGTCCCACAACAGTGGTGTCGTCAGCGAACTTGATGATGGAGTTCGCACTGTGACCGGCTACGCAGTCATGAGTATAGAGTGAGTACAGCAGGGGGCTGAGCACGCAGCCTTGAGGTGCTCTCGTGATGATTGTTATCGAGTCTGACACATTTCCACAAATACGAACAGACTGTGGTCTGTGAATGAGGAAGTCGAGGACCCAATTGCAGAGGGATGCGCAGAGACCCAGTTCTGCGAGCTTGGTAACCAGCTTGGAGGGGATGATTGTGTTAAATGCCGAGCTGTAGCCAATGAATAACAGCCTGACATATGAGTTTTTGTTGTCCAAGTGGTCCAGAGCGGAGTGGAGGGCCAGCGAGATCGCGTCCACCGTTGATCTGTTGTGGCGGTAAGCGAACTGCAGTGGGTCCAGGTTTTTGTCGAGGTAGGAGTTGATTTGCGCCATGATCAACCTCTCGAAGCACTTCATCACCACAGGCGTTAGTGCCACAGGTCGATAGTCATTGACGCACGTCACCTTGCTCTTCTTGGGCACCGGTATTATTGATGCCCTTTTGAGGCAGGTGGGACCTCAGACCTCAGAAGTGACAGGTTGAAAATGTCCGTAAAAACTCCAGTCAGTTGGTCCGCACAGGTTTTTAGAACACGACCAGGTATGCCATCAGGTCCAGGCGCTTTTCGAGGGTTCACCCATCTGAAGGATTTCCTGACGTCGGCCTCTGTGACTGAACTGAAATACCATCACAGCGAATGGGGGCTCGGGAGGGCACATCGGTGTTCTCCCTATCAAAGCGTGCGTTAAAACGCCTTGAGCTCATCAGGGAGTGATGTATCGCCGACATCCGAGCTGCCTCCTGGTTTCGCCTTGTAGGAGGTGACTGCATTCAGTCCCCGCCACAGCTGCGAACATCTGTCTCATCCTCCAGTTTGGAGCAGAACTCCCTTTTGGCCTTTTTGATGGCCTTACCAAGGTCGTATCTGGACTTCGTGTAGACCACTGTATCATCAGACATGAATGCCCGGTGTCTGGTCTTCAGAAGAGTGCGGATCTCAGAGTTCATCCAAGGTTTCTGATTGGGAAACACTCGGAAGGTTCTTGTAGGGATGCAGTCCTCCACACATTTCTTAATGAAGTCTGTAACGACTGTGGCGTATTTGTTCAAGTCCGTTGCCGAGCCCTTGAACATTGCCCAGTCTACAGACTCCAAACAGTCCTGTAGGTGTTCCTCTGCCCCCCCCCCCACTGTACATTGGCCAGTGGGATAGTAGGGAGAGGGGGCCAAAGTCCCCTGCGCTTCAGTCTGACCTGGTCCTGCCCGCCGGCCACGTTTCCGGACACAATGGAGGCTTCCCCTTTGTTTCCAGGTACTGAGCCTACTGTGCCTGCTGTTTCTGCGGACCAGCGCTGGAACGGGGATCCCCTCACAGACGGCGGCTCCAGCTCCGTGCCGAACGGGGGTTCCCTCAAAGTCGGCAGCTCCAGCTCCGTAGTTCCTGGAGGATCCAGCCCGTCGGCTCTGGAGGTCATCCCGGAGTTCCTCCGTCGGGTCGGGTGTTTTCCCGCGAGCGAGGGAAAGGATAAAGTCCGGGGCTCCCGCAGCTGCGGGAGATCGGGAAATCGCAAGCGCCTTCAGGTGCCCAAGCGGCTTAACCGGTATGGCGCCGTTTTCTGCTGTTTGCCTGATCCAGGTGAGTTGATGGAAGTTATAGGAAAACCTTTTTTGTTCTGGTGCTTTGAAAAAGTCGTCGCAGACCAGCACCATCTTTATCATGGATAGAAAAGTGTCACCAACTAGTGAGGGCCGGGAGATTACAACCTTCACGCGGTCCACCCCGTGACGACTAATGCAATCAACCCGGCGTGCACAATCAAATATGATCAAATAGAACAAGTTATTCTAAGAATAATGATAAACAGACAATGGTACTGATACATAGGGATCAGGATTACATTAATAACAGGTCTAACCTGACATGACAAAATACACATTGAATATAGACCTCCCGGTCTCGATGTAAATATAGGTTACATCTTTAAAAGGGAACATATAAATGTAAAACAAAACACAACGATAAAAAGACAAAAAGAAAAAGAAAAAAAGGAAAAAACAAACCCCCCTAAACTAAAGAAAAAAAGTTAAAAAATTAATAATAATAAAAGAATAAAAATAAAATTAAAAATTTTTTAAAGCAAAGTAGAATCTGAACTGAGAATTTCAACAATTTAAGTCTGTTTGTCGTCAAGTCCGTTCCACCCTACAGAGGTAAAATAGTTTTTATAACGGTTAAAGAGGGAGCTATTTATGTCGTATGAAAGTGTTGAATACATTTTCCCCAAGTCTTATCAAATTTCACCAAGAGTTCAACAATGTCACTCCTGATTTTTCCAAATTGAAACGTTATATCGCTTCAGAATACCACTGAAGTGTGGTCTTTCCTAAATAGATCTTCTGGCGATTAATGTTAAAAGCAATCAGCGATGGGTGGAGCGGGACAAAGAATAGAATTAACATTGGTAGAATTGCAGTCGTATATCTTTGCAATATTTTTCCCAAAAGTGGGCAGAACCAAAACATAGGAGTCAATGAGGCCACTTCAGAATTACATCTGTGGTAGGTGACATATGAACTCTGTGAACCACCTTACATTGGCGGATAAAGTTGGAGTTCTCTTCCGAGTCATTCTTAATTTTATAAAATGTATCTATCTCTGTTTAGGGTTCAACAGTAAAAAAAAAAATTCCAATTTTTCAGATAGCGGGAAAAAGAGTAGCCTTCAAAAAATGTTTCTAATTTTGTAAATATCCAAAAAAAGTGTTGAATTAGGTAAGTTATTATTTATTGGAGAGTTGGGCAAAAGACTTGATCAGCAGTAGATGGAAGAGAAATTTGGTAAGATAAAATATTTAGTCCAAAAAACAAAAAACATACGAATTGAAACCGTATATTCAGAGCGTATGTCTTATTATTGGGTTAGTGTATATTTATTTTCAATCTCGTAAATTGAAAGGTAACGAGGCCCCTAGAATAGAAGCCAATGATAGCCCTTGTAAGGAATCATGTTCAAGGTTTTATCCTGGGCATTGGGTATCTTCTAAATCTTTTGTCCAAAATGTTAATTAACGGACATTGACTGCCCAATAGTAGAGTCTAAGGTTCGGCAATGCCAAACCACCGTCTTTTTTTGATATCTGTAAGTGTTTTTACTAGTCTGGGATTTTTATTCTGCCTCTAATATCGAAGAAGATTTGGCAATAAAAATTGGTATCGTCTCAAATAAATACAGAAATTTAGGTAAATTTAACATTTTATAGCATTGATTTGGCCAATTAAGGATCATTGGTGACCTAAACTGATGTTTAATATGGTCAATTAAAGGCATAAAATTAGATTTAAATAAATCCTTGTGTTTCTTGGTGATCTTAAATAAGTAAAAACTTTCTGTAGTCAATCTAAATGGAAAATAATTCGAAACAAGATTATTTAATGGAAAAAAAACTAAGATTTAGTTTATCTACTAAATTGATTAAAACTATTGCGGAATAGATTTCTCAGGGTTAGAAATGAATAATAACAGATCATCTGCATAAAGAGATAGCTTATGTGTCTTATTGCCGCGGACAATACCAGAAATATTAGGGGATTCCCTAATAGCGGTGGCTAAAGGTTCCAAAGCAATATCAAATAGTAAAGGACTTAAGCATCGGCCCTGTCTAGTACCTTGAAAGAGCCTGAAAAAAGGGGATCTCTGTTTATTAGTAAATACAGAAGCCTGAGGTATAAGATATATCAGCTTGATCCAAGAAATAAATTTTGGACCAAATCTTTAAATTTTTCAAGTGTATTGAATGAGTATTCCCATTCTACTCTATCAAACACCATTGTTTTATAGAGTAGTCTACCATTGTTTATCATTATTCTTTTTGCTCTGTTTTTTATGTTTTATTTTTGCTTTTTTTGGAAAAAAAAACAATAAAAAGATTTTAAAAGAAAGAACAAGTTGTTCTACAATTTAGGCTGTGCACGGCCCGCGAGAAGAAGAAGGTAGCATCCATATCCCTCCATGCCCTGCAACTCCATGTGCCCATCCTAGTGCCTCTTAAATACCACAATCATATCTGCCTCCACCGCCCCTGTCAGCTAGTTCCACGCACTCACCGCCCCTCTCTGTGTAAAATAAAACTTGCCCCGCACATCCCCTTTAAACTTTGCTTCTCTTATCTTAAAGTTCTCGTATTTGATAGTTCTATCCTGGTTAAACGCTAGAGGCAGGAAACGTGTTCCCGATGTTGAGGGAGTCCAGAATCAACGGCCACAGTTTAAGAATAAGGGGTAAGCCAGTTAGAACGGAGACGAGGAAACACTTTTTCACACAGAGCGTGGTGAGTCTGTGCATCAGTCTCTGCCTCAGAGGGCGGTGGAGGCCGGTTCTCTGGATGCTTTCAAGAGAGAGCTAGATAGGGCTGTTAAAGATAGCGGAGTCAGGGTATATGGGGAGAAGGCAGGAACGGGGTACTGATTGGGGACGATCAGCCGTGATCACATTGAATGGCGGTGCTGGCTCGAAGGGCTGAATGGCCTACTCCTGCACCTATTGTCTGTTGTCTATTGTCTATTGCAAAGGGCTCTGACTGTCTATCCTGTCTATCCTCTCATCATTTTGTATGCTTTCATTAGATGTGTTGATCTCATTATTTCCAGGGCCGGTTTCCATCGAGTGGATTGATGGTGGGTTGAAGATAACGGCACCAGAACTCGGTCTTGAAACCCTCTTCTTCAATGGCAAAATTATTAAGGTGCTAAATATCTCCTGGTCTTTATAGATAAGCACAAATGGGACGATGTAAATATAATTACTTAAACCATTTTAGTTTAGTTTAGCGATACAGCGCGGAAACAGGCCCTTCGTCCCACCGAGTCTGCGCCGACCAGCGATCCTCGCACACTGACACTATCCTACACACACACACACACACTAGGGACAATTTACTTTTATACCGAGCCAATTAACCTACAAACCTGCACGCCTTTGGAGTGTGGGCGGAAACCGAAGATCTCGGAGAAAACCCACGCGGGCACGGGAAGAACGTGCAAACTCCGTACAGACAGCGCCCGTAGTCGGGATCGAACCCACGTCACTGGCGCTGTAGGCGCTGTGAGGCAGCAGCTCTACCACCGCGCCACGGTGTTGAAAGGCTAATATCATCAGCCATCTACACCGCACCTCCTCGGAAAAACCGCCGTCAACATCAGGGACCAGACTCACCCCCGTCACTCCCTCTTCCCCCCTCTCCCATCAGACAAGGGGTACAGACGTTTGAAAATGCACACCTCCAGATTCAGGAACAGCTTCTTCCCAGCTGTAATCAGGCAACGGAATCATCCTCTCACGAGCTAAAGTGTAGTCCGGACCTCCCACCTACTGTACCTCTGCCTTGAGCATATTCATTGACTTTGGCCTCTACAGCCTACTGCGGTCACGAATTCCACAGATTCACCACCCTCTGACTAAAGAATGGACAATAGACAATAGGTGCAGGAGTAGGCCATTCGGCCCCTCGAGCCAGCACCGCCATTCACTGTGTTCGTGGCTGATCATCCACAATCAGTACCCTATCCCTGCCTTCTCCCCATATCCCTTGACTCCGCTATCTTTAAGAGTTCTATATAACTAACTCTTGAAAGCATCCAGAGAATCAGCCTCTGCTGCCTTCTGTGGCAGAGAATTCCACCGATTCACAACTCTCAGGGAGAAAAAGTTTTTCCTCATCTCCGTTCTAAATGGCCTACCCCTTATTCTTAAACTGTGGCCCCTGGTTCTGGACTCCCCCAACATCGGAAACATGTATCCTGCCTCTAGTGTGCCCAACCCCTTAACAATCTTATACATTTCAATAAGATCCCCTCTCATCCTTCTAAATTCCAGAGTATACAAGCCCAGCCGCTCTATTCTCTCAGCATATGGCAGTCCCGCCATCCCGGGAATTAACCTTGTAAACCAACGCTACACTCCCTCAATAGCAGGAATGTCCTTCCTCAAATTAGGAGACCAAAACTGCACACAATACTCCAGGTGTGGTCTCACTAGGGCCCTGTACAACTGCAGAAGGGCCTCTTTGCTCCGATACTGATAAGGAGGATATATGAGGATATAAAAGGATTGGAAAGATTTCGGAACACAGGCCAACAGGAGAATCAAGAACCAGGGGATTGACGGTATGTTTTAGGTGGGAGGGGAATTATTTAATAGGGACCTGTGGAGGCAACTATTTCACACAGAGGGTGGTGGGCATATGGACAAACTATCAGAGGAGGTAGTTGAGGCAGGGAGATAAATAACATTTAAAAGACAGCTGGATAGGTTCATAGTTTCGGCCCGAAACGTTGCCTATTTCCTTCGCTCCATAGATGCTGCTGCACCCGCTGAGTTTCTCCAGCACTTTTGTCTACCTTCGATTTTCCAGCATCTGCAGTTCCTTCTTAAACACTTTGGATAGGTACATAGACAGGAGAGGTTTAGAGGGATGATAGACAACATTTCTGGGGAAAAGTGGAGAGTCGAGTCGGGCCGAGACCCAAAACGTCACCCATTCCTTTTCTCCAGAGATGCTGCCTGTGCAGCTGAGTTGCTCCAGATTTTTGTGTCTCTCCTTGGATTAAACCAATCTATTTGGGACTAGGGGAAAACAAATGGTCGGCACGGACTGGAAGGGCCGAGAGGGCCTGTCTCCGTGCTGTAATTGTTATATGGTTATATGGTTATATGGTTATATGGTTAAACCAGCATCTGCAGTTCCTTCCCGAACAAGGTTAAGAGGGATATGGACCAAAGGAGGCATAGACAAGTTGGGCCGAATGGCCTGTTTCTGTGCTGTATGACCTTATGACCGTAAGCATTTAGACAAGCCCTTGAATCACCAGTGCATGAAGGATATGGACCATGTACGGGTAAATGGAGACCAACATAGATAGGTCCGCATGGATAGACACTAAATGCTGGAGTAACTCAGCGGGACAGGCAGCATCTCTGGAGAGAAGGAACAGGTGACGATTCGGGTTGAGATCCTCCTTTAGACTGATGTCAGGGAGAGAGAGAGACACATAGATAAGGAGGTGTAAGGTGTGAAACCAGGACAAGGGGATGGAGATGATGGAAAATGTAGAGTAGACCATTGTTGGCTGGGAGGAGGTGACAACAAAGCAGACTGAGATAGAAGTAGTCGGAGCCAGTCAGACTGGTCGGAGAACAGGGAAGGGAGAAGGGATGGAGAGAGAGGGAAAGCAAGGGCTCCTTGAAGTTAGAGAAGTCAACGTTCATACCGCTGGGGTGTGAGCTGCCCAAGCCAAATATGAGGTGCTGCTCCTCCAATTAGCGCTGGGCCTCACTCTGACAGAGGGGGAGGCCCAGGACAGAAAGGTCAGTGTGGGAATAGACAATAGACAATAGGCAATAGACAATAGGTGCAGGAGTAGGCCATTCGGCCCTTCGAGCCAGCACCGCCATTCAACGTGATCATGGCTGATCGTCCCCAATCAGTACCCCGTTCCGTAAAGACAATAGACAATAGGTGCAGGAGAATGGGAGGGGGAGTTGAAGTGCTGAACAACCCCGGAGATCAGGCAGGTTTAAGGCGGACTGAGCGGAGGTGTTCAGCAATACGATCGCCGAGCCTCGCCGATGTGTAGGCGCACGGGCACGGTAGGACGGAAGGGCCTTGTTCCGCGCTGCGTAACCCCAGGGCCGCGGGAGGTCAGCCACTGTGCAAGTGCGGAGCGCGGCGCCACACCTTGACTGAGCTGCTCTTGTCGTTCTCTCGGCTTGACCCAGGTCTCCCAGATGCCGTGGATGGTTGGGGCGACGTGTGGGTTGTGCGGCCAAGGCAACGCCCAGCAGCGCAACGAGTATCAGCTACCGAACCGCCAGCGAACCAAGGAGGTGCTCAGATTTGCACACTCGTGGCTGTTGACAGGAGAGAGCTGCAAAGACGGTAAGAAGCTCACTTGCGTCGTGTCCAGTTCTGGCGCTGGATTGTCCAGGAAGGACCGAGTCCACACCTACTTCATAACAAGAGGGATCGAGTATAGGAGCAAAGCGGTCCTTCTGCAGCTGTACAGGGCCCTAGTGAGACCACACCTGGAGTATTGTGTGCAGTTTTGGTCCCCTAATTTGAGGAAGGACATTCTTGCTGTTGAGGGAGTGCAGCGTAGGTTTCCAAGGTTAATTCCCGGGATGGCGGGACTGTCATATGCTGAGAGAATGGAGCGGCTGGGCTTGTACACTCTGGAGTTTAGAAGGATGAGAGGGGATCTTATTGAAACATATAAGGTTGGTAAGGGTTTGGACACGCTAGAGGCAAGAAACATGTTCCCAATGTTGGGGGAGTCCAGAACCAGGGGCCACAGTTTAAGAATAAGGAGTGAGCCATTTAGAACGGTGACGAGGAAACACTTTTTCTCACAGAGAGTTGTGAGTCTGTGGAATTCTCTGCCTCAGAGGGCAGTGGAGGCAGATTCTCTGGATGCTTTCAAGAGAGAGCTAGATAGGGCTCTTAAAAATAGCGGAGTCAGGGGATATGGGGAGAAGGCAGGAAACATAGAAACATAGAAACATAGAAATTAGGCGCAGGAGCAGGCCATTCGGCCCTTTGAGCCTGCACCACCATTCAATATGATCATGGCTGATCATCCAACTCAGTATCCCGTACCTGCCTTCTCTCCATACCCCCTGATCCCTTTAGCCACAAGGGCCACATCCAACTCCCTCTTAAATATGGCCAACGAACTGGCCTCAACTACCTTCTGTGGCAGTGAATTCCACAGAACGGGGTACTGATTGGGGATGATCAGCCATGATCACATTGAATGGCGGTGCTGGCTCGAAGGGCCAAATGGCCTCTACTCCTGCACCTATTGTCTATTGTCTATTCAGACTATGTATAGTATATCTGATCTGTATATGTGGGAAGGAACTGCAGATGCTGGTTTATACCGAATGCTGGAGTAACTCAGCGGGTCAGGCAGCATCTCTGGAGATAACGGATAGGTGACGTTTTGGGTCAGAGCATTTCGGGTTCTTAAGATGGGCTCAGACCCGAAACGTCACACCTATTCCTTTTCAGCGGAGATGCTGCCTGACCCGTTGAGTTACTTCCAGCGTTGTGTGTATGTCTGATGTGTCTGGGTGGCAGCAAATTAAAGCTTTTCACCGCCTCTCGGTACACCTGATAACAACAAACCTAAACCGACCGAGTCCGCGCCGACCGTTGATCGTCCGTTCACACGAGTTCCATGTTCTCCCACTCTCTCATCCACTCCCTACGCATGAGGGACATTTTTACAGGGGGCCAATTAACCTACAAGCCCGCATGTCTTTGGGATGTGGTTGGAAACCGGCGCACCCGGAGGGAACCCACGCGGTCACAGGGGAGGGTGTACAAACTCCACCTGGACAGCACCCACGGTTAGGATCGAACCTGGGTCTCTGGCTGCTGTTCCGAGGGACAGCGGTTCCAGCACAAATCTTTACTGCAGGGCTGCCTCTGTGGCTCCACGAAAGCACGTAACTATGCGGCGACTTCCAATCACACATCTCGTCTTTAGACGTCTCGAGACGGATCCCAACCTGAAACGTCGCCCACCCATATTCTCCCGGTTGCCCAGCACTTCAACTCCCCCCCCAACTTCCCACTCTGACCTTTCTGTCCTGGGCCTCCTCCATTGTCAGAGTGAGGCCCGGCACAAATTGGGGGAACAGCACCTCGATAGACAATAGACAATAGACAACAGGCGCAGGAGCAGGCCATTCGGCCCTTCGAGCCAGCACCGCCATTCAATGTGATCATGGCTGATCATCCCCAATCAGTAACAGGACCCAGTCCCTCATATTTTGCTTGGGCAGCTTACACACCAGCGATATGAATATTGATTTCTCTAACGTTTAATAACTCTTGCTTCTCCTCTCTCTCCATCCCTCCCCCACCCTAGTTCTGCGCCTCGCTTCACTGTCCTCCTGATTAGTTTTACTAATTAGTTGTCACCCTCCCCTCAGCCGGCAATGAACCATCTACATTTCCCTGGTCAACGTCTGCTTTGGTCTGTCCCTTCCACATCTCCGTGTCTCCCTCTCCCCCCGACTCTCAGTCTCAGGAAGGGTCTCCACGCGAACCGTCACCCGTCCCTTCTCTCCGGCTGCCTGCCCCACCGGGTTGCTGCAGAATCTTGTGCCGTTCTCCTTCCTTCTCCAGAGATGCCGCCTGCCCCGTCGACTTATTCCAGCACTTTGTGTCTCTTCATTAGCAGCTCACTTTGACCGCCATTCGTCCAAATTTGGGAAGATCCCGGGGGCGGCGCGGTGGTAGAATCGCTGCCTCACGGCGCCAGAGAGCCGGGTTCCATCCCGACTACGGGCGCTGTCTGTACGGAGTTTGCACGTTTTCTCCGAGATCTCCGGTGTCCTCCCACACTCGAAAGACGTGCAGGTTTGTGGGTTAATTGGCTTGGTGTAAGTGTAAATGTAAATTGTCCCGAGTGTGTGTAGGGTGGTGTTAGTGTGCGGGGATCGCTGGGCTTTGCGGACGGCCTGTTTCCGCGCTGTGTCTCGAAGCTAAACTGAACTAGTCAAGGAATCGCCCTGTCCCACGGTGCGAGTTCATTCCAAGAGCTCTCCCGAGTCTAAGAAAAATCAAACTCGTGGTAAGCACGGAGAATGAACGTAGCGGGTGCATCGGAGCTCGGGGACATCTCTTAGCGGCTCGTAACGCTAACGGCAGGTACTCGGGAAGACTCGCTAACGGCAGGTAAGCTCGGGAAGACTCGTGAAGATTTTTCAACATGTTGAAAACAGACCCACAAGAGCCCCGAGTACCGACGAGCGGCCATTACCGTAAATCTCCGAGTTCCAATCAGGGCAAACTCGGGAGAGCTCTTGGAATGAACTGGTACAGTGGGACAGGGCTTTAACAGAGTGGCTTCTCGATCAAACTCCTGCCCATGTTGTGACTTCGGGCGACGTCTAACCTGGTGGATCTAACTGACGTAAGCTGCCTTACGTCTTTACCTAACTCTCACTTTGCCGTCCTTGCAGGCTGCAAACTGACGAGGAGTAGCGTGAAACTGGATGAACCGGTCACCGTGCACGGGCAGAAGTCCAAGTGCTACTCCATCGAGAAGGTCCTACGCTGCCAAAGTGGATGCTCACCGGTGAAAACTGTCCCTGTGGCTTACGGCTTCCACTGCTTGCCAGCGGGTACGTTTCCGAGATGTGAACCAACAAAATACCAGATCAAAGGGAGGCTACAGATTGTTGGCTGTTGAGGCGGGCTCTTAAAGATAGCGGAGTCAGGGGATACGGGGAGAAGGCAGGAACGGGGTACTGGTTGGGGATGATCAGCCATGATCACATTGAATGGCGGTGCTGGCTCGAGGGGCCGAATGGCCTACTCCTGCACCCATTGTCTGTTGCCTAACACAGACTGGCAACGCGCCACGCTCATTCCGGGTCTCAAAGGAGCGTTCACACAGTCAAGGTCAATTAAACACGGCTTAATATTCCTTTCAGATTCGAACATGAACCCGACGGATGAGCAGCTGAAGTCCATCAGCTTTGCGCAGAAGACTGAAGACCTGGAAAGCAGAATTGAGGCCCATGTCTCCTGCTCCTGTCCCTCTGACTGCAAATGAGCAATGTTTGAGGAATAGCCGCCCCCATCGTAACAAAGGCCTTGACTAGGAGCATGCCATCGATGCAATTAAAGAGGTGAAACGCTCTAGTGAAACGAAAACACACCCAATCATTCAAAATGACGGTTTTAGATGAGCTGTCGTCTGTCGAATTCAATAAATCAGCATTTAGCAAGCAATGTGATCTAGTCATTACCACCAAGTCATCACACGCAACACCTCCGCTCAGTCCGCCTGGGCTCACCTGATCACCCGGTTGCCCAACACTTTAACTCCCCCTCCCATTCCTTCAAAGTAAGCATACAGGTACAGCAGGCAGTGAAGAAAGCGAATGGCATGTTGGCCTTTATAACAAGAGGAGTCGAATATAGGAGCAAAGAGGTCCTTCTGCAGTTGTACAGGGCCCTAGTGAGACCACACCTGGAGTATTGTGTGCAGTTTTGGTTCCCTAATTTGAGGAAGGGCATTCTTGCTATTGAGGGAGTGCAGCGTAGGTTTACAAGGTTAATTCCTGGGATGGCGGGACTGTCATATGCTGAGAGAATGGAGCGGCTGGGCTTGTACACTCTGGAGTTTAGAAGGATGAGAGGGATCTTATTGAAACATATAAGATTATTAATGGTATGGACACTTAATAAATTTGGGAAGGAAACATGTTCCCGATGTTGGGGGAGTCCAGAACCAGGGGCCACAGTTTAAGAATAAGGGGTAAGTTATTTCAACATAGAAACATAGAAATTAGGTGCAGGAGTAGGCCATTCGGCCCTTCGAGCCTGCACCGCCATTCAATATGATCATGGCTGATCATCCAACTCAGTATCCCGTACCTGCCTTCTCTCCATACCCTCTGATCCCCTTAGCCACAAGGGCCACATCTAACTCCCTCTTAAATATAGCTAATGAACTGGCCTCAACTACCCTCTGTGGCAGATAATTCCTGAGACTCACCACTCTCTGTGTGAAAAAAGTCTAAGATCCCCTCTCAATGTCCTAAATTTAAGAGAGTATAAACTGAGTCTATCCAGTCTTTCTTCATAAGACAGTCCTGACATCCCAGGAATCAGTCTGGTGAACCTTCTCTGCACTCCCTCTATGGCAATAATGTCCTTCCTCAGATTTGGAGACCAGAACTGTACGCAATACTCCAGGTGTGGTCTCACCAAGACCCTGTACAACTGAAGTAGAACCTCCCTGCTCCTATACTCAAATCCTTTTGCTATGAAAGCTAACATACCATTCGCTTTCTTCACAGCCTGCTGCACCTGCATGCCTACTTTCAATGACTGGTGTACCATGACACCCAGGTCTCGCTGCATCTCCCCTTTTCCTAATCGGCCACCATTCAGATAATAGTCTACCCTCCTGTTTTTGCCACCAAAGTGGATAACCTCACATTTATCCACATTATACTGCATCTGCCATGCATTTGCCCACTCACCCAGCCTATCCAAGTCACCTTGCAGTCTCCTAGCATCCTCCTCACAGCTAACACTGCCCCCCAGCTTAGTGTCATCCACAAACCTGGAGATATTGTCTTCAATTCCCTCATCCAGATCATTAATATATATTGTAATATAACTGGGGTCCCAGCACTGAGCCCTGCGGTACCCCACTAGTCACTGCCTGCTATTGTGAGAAGGACCCGTTTACTCCTACCCTTTGCTTCCTGTTTGCCAGCCAGTTCTCTATCCACATCAATACTGAACCCCCAATGCCATATTTTAAGTTTGTATACTAATCTCTTATGTGGGACCTTGTCGAAAGCCTTCTGGAAGTCCAGATATACCACATCCACTGGTTCTCCCTTATCCACGCTACTAGTTACATCCTCGAAAAATTCCACAAGATTCGTCAGACATGATTTACCTTTTGTAAATCCATGCTGACTTTGTCCAATGATTTCCAAATGTGCTGCTATCCCATCTTTAATAACTGACTCTAGCAGTTTCCCCACTACCGATGTTAGACTAACTGGTCCGTAATTCCCCGTTTTCTCTCTCCCTCCCTTCTTAAAAAGAGGGGTTACATTTGCTACCCGCCAATCCTCAGGAACTACTCCAGAATCTAAAGAGTTTTGAAAGATTATCACTAATGCATCCACTATTTCCGGAGCTACTTCCTTAAGTACTCTGGGATGCAGCCTATCTGGCCCTGGGGATTTATCGGCCTTTAATCCATTCAATTTACCCAACACCACTTCCCGACTAACATGGATTTCACTCAATTCCTCCTTTGACCCGCGGTCCCCTGCTATTTCCGGCAGATTATTTATGTCTTCCTTAGTGAAGACGGAACCAAAGTAGTTATTCAATTGGTCCGCCATATCCTTGTTCCCCATGATCAACTCACCTGTTTCTGACTGCAAGGGACCTACATTTGTTTTAACTAATCTCTTTCTCTTCACATAGCTCAATAAAAACTTTTGCAGTCAGTTTTTATGTTTCCCTGCCAGATTTTCTTTCATAATCTAGTTTTCCTTTCCTAATTAAGCCGTTTTGTCCTCCTCTGCTGGATCTCTGAATTTCTCCCAGTCCTCTGGTATGCTGCTTTTCTGGCTACTTTGTACGCATCATCCTTTGCTTTGATACTATCCCTGATTTCCCTTGTTATCCACGGATGCACTACCTTCCCTGATTTATTCTTTTTGCCAAACTGGGATGAACAATTTTTGTAGTTCGTCCATGCAGTCTTTAATTGCCTTCCATTGCGAATCCATCGTCAACCCTTTAGAATTAATTGCCAGTCAATCTTGGCCAATTCACGTCTCATACCCTCAAAGTTACCTTTCTTTAAGTTCAGAACCATTGTTTCTGAATTAACAATGTCACTCTCCATCCTAATGAAGAACTCGACCATATTATGGTCACTCTTGCCCAAGGGGGCACGTACAACAAGACTGCTAACTAACCCTTCCTCATTACTCAATACCCAGTCTAAAATAGCCTGCTCTCTCGTTGGTTCCTCCACATGTTGGTTTAGAAAACTATCCCGCATACATTCCAAAAAATCCTCTTCCTCAGCACCCCTGCCAATTTGATTCACCCAATCTATGTAGATTGAAGTCACCCATTATAACTGTTTTGCTTTGTCGCACGCATTTCTAATTTCCTGTTTGATACCATCCCCAACTTCTCTGCTACTGTTAGGTGGCCTGTACACAAACACCCACCAGCGTTTTCTGCCCCTTAGTGTTTTGTAGCTCTACCCATACCGATTCCACATCCTCCAAGCTAATGTCCTTCCTTTCCATTGCGTTAATCTCCTCTCTAACCAGCAACGCTACCCCACCTCCTTTTCCTTTCTCTCCATCCCTCCTGAATATTGAATATCCCTGGATGTTCAGCTCCCAGCCTTGGTCACCCTGGAGCCATGTCTCCGTGATCCCAACTATATCATAATCATTAATAGCTATCTGCACGTTCAACTCGTCCACCTTATTACGAATACTCCTTGCATTGAGACACAAAGCCTTCAGGCTTGTTTTTACAACGCTCTTACCCCTTATACAATTATGCTGAAAAAGTGGCCCTTTTTGATTTTTTGCCCTGGTTTTGTCTGCCTGCCACTTTTACTTTTCACCTTGCTCCCTATTGCTTCTACCCTCATTTTACCACCCTCCTGCCTCTCTGCTCTTGTACCCATCCCCCTGCCACATTAGTTTAAATCCTCCCCGACAGCACGAGCAAACACTCCCCCAGGGACATTGGCTCCATTCCAGCCCAGGGTGCAGACCGTCCTGTATTTAGAACGGAGACAAGGAAACACTTTTGAGTTGAGAGTCTGTGGAATTCTCTGCCTCAGAAGGCGGTGGAGGCTGGTTCTCTGCATACTTTCAACAGAGAGCTAGATAGGGCTCTTAAAGATAGCGGAGTCAGGGGATATGGGGAGAAGGCAGGAACGGGGGTACTGATTGTGGATGATCAGCCATGATCACATTGAATGGCGGTGCTGGCTCGAAGGGCCGAATGGCCTACTCCTGCACCTATTGTCTATTGTCTTATTGTCTGTAACCACATCAAAACAGCGGCGTGTGAGAATCCCCAGGGAACACAGTATAAGCGGAGACCCACAGCCATCAGTTCAATGTCACGGCACACTACACACACACACACACACACACACGCTCCGTCACCGTGATGTAACCAGAGTTGTACCGACCGCTGTCGTTCTCTCCGCACTCCACGTCCGCCCGAAGTCAAAACGTCCGCACCCGCACTAGACTCTTGGGATGTCCCCGTGGAACCATGTCCCCGTAAACGCCGAGACCAGCGCACTCACGCCACTCCCTCCGAGTCCGCCCCAGCGCAGGCAGCACGCCCATCATGTTTTAGCGGCGACCTCACATTCCCCACTGTGATGGAAGCCAAATATCTTTAATCTCCTCTTCTCGCGCGGTCGGGGCGATCGAAACCTCCGTAGTCGGGGCGATGGAAGCTCCCGTAGTCGGGGCGATGGAAGCTCCCACGATCGGGGCGACGGAGGCACCTGCGGTTGGAGCTCCCACAGTCGATCCCTAACAACGGGAACGCCGGCTCCACGACGTTAACGCCGCAGTGCGGACGGAGATACGGCACGTAAAAGTGTCGCATCTCCGTCGAGGGAAGAGATGCAAAAGGTTTTCCCCACCCCCACATAACGCAAAAACTAATGTTCAGTACACCAAGAACATTCAAGCAAACACAGACCAAAACAGCAAACGAAGGGACAAGGCGAGACGCGCTGTTGGCGAGGCTGCCATGGACGGCGCCACCCAGTGGTAATATAGCGGTATGCTACATGTAGCACAGATCATCGGACCAGGTGACATCAAAGCTACCAGAGATACAATGTAATCGGGGACGGTCAGACTGGTCGGGGAACTGGGCAGTGGTCACTAGGACTAGGGTCAGAAGAAGGGTCTCGATCCAAAACGTCACCCATTCCTTCTCTCCAGAGATGCTGCCGGTCCCGCTGAGTTACTCCAGCATTTTGTGTCTACCTTCAGTGTAAACCAGCGCCTGCAGTTCCATCCCCCACAGGACTATTACACCAATGCATCTAATTTATTATCTGGTGGAGAATAAACGCTGGAGTAACTCAGCGGGACCGGCAGTGCCTCTGGAGAGGAAAGGGCGACGTTTCGGGACGAGACGCTTCATCAGACTGATGTCAGGGGAGTGGGCAGGACAAGGATAGAATGTAGTCGGAGACAGTGAGACTGGCGGGAGAACTGGGCAGGGGGAGGGGACGGAGAGAGAGAGAGAGAGAGAGAGAGGGAAAGCTTGAAGTTAGAGAAGTTAGAGAAGTCTGGGGTGCGAGCTGCCCAAGCGGAATATGAGGTGCTGCTCCTCCAATTTGAGCTGGGCCTCACTCTGACAGTGGGGGAGGCCCTGGACAGAGAGGCCAGTGTGGGAATGGGAGGGGGGAGTTGAAGTGTTGAGCAACCGGGGGGTCAGGTAGGTTCGGACGGACTGAGCGGAGGTGTTCGGCGAAACGATCGCCGAGGCCCGCGTTAGGGGCTCGCCGACATACAGGAGTCTGCACCTGGAGCAGCGGATACGGGAGATGAGGTTGGAGGAGG
The DNA here is from genome assembly GCA_035221665.1 of Okamejei kenojei. Classification (NCBI taxonomy): domain Eukaryota; kingdom Metazoa; phylum Chordata; class Chondrichthyes; order Rajiformes; family Rajidae; genus Okamejei; species Okamejei kenojei. Next base: position 74,850,799 of record CM069140.1, on the reverse strand, counting down.
TGCAGGTGAACCTCTGCCCCACCCGAAATGGCTGTCGGGATCCGTGGAGGGGAGGAGGTGTAGGGTCGTCTGCTGCGGTTGCAGGGGAAGGTTCCTGGGGAGGGGCTGGTTTGGGCGGGAAGGGACGAGACAACCAGGGAGTTGTGGAGAGCACAAAAGGGGTGGAGATGGGAAGGTGCGGCTCGTGGTGGGGTCATGTTGCTGGTGTGGAAAATGTCGGAGGATTATGTGCCGTGTGCGATGGCTGACAAGGAACTGCAGATGCTGGAATCTTGCGTCGGACGCCAACGGCTGGAGTAACTCAGCGGACCAGCCCGCATCCGTGGAGGACATCGACAGGCGATGCTTCGAGTCGAGACCTGTCTTCAGCCTGATTGTACTAGCCGGGAGAAAGCTGGAAGAGAGGTAGGTGGTGGGCTGGACAAAGCCTGGCAAGTGATAATGTGGAAGCAGAGACAATCGACAATAGACAATAGGTGCAGGAGGAGGCCATTCGGCCCTTCGAGCCAGCACCGCCATTCAATGTGATCATGGCTGATCGTCCCCAATCAGTACCCCGTTCCTGCCTTCTCCCCATATCCCCTGACTCCGCTATCTTTAAGAGCCCTATCTAGCTCTCTCTTGAAAGCATCCAGAGAACCGGCCTCCACCGCCCTCTGAGGCAGGGAATTCCACAGACTCACCACTCTCTGTGAGAAAAAGTGTTTCCTCGTCTCCGTTCTAAATGGTTTACTCCTTATTCTTAAACTGTGGCCCCTGGTTCTGGACTCCCCCAACATCGGGAACACGTTTCCTGCCTCTAGCGTGTCCAAGCCCTTAACAATCTTATATGTTTCAACGAGGTCCCCTCTCATCCTTCTAGACTCCAGGGTGTACAAGCCCAGCCGCTCCATTCTCTCAGCATATGACAGTCCCGCCATCCCGGGAATTAACCTTGTAAACCTACGCTGCGCTCCCTCAATAGCAAGAATGTCCTTCCTCAATCGAAGAACTCCAGATGCTGGCTAATACACAAAAGGACACAACATCCCGGAGTAACTCCGTGGGTCAGGCGGAAACCCTGGAGAACATGGATAAGTGAAGATAGGTCTCGACCCGGAACGCCACCTGTTCCTTTTCGCCAGCGATGCTGCCTGGCCCGCTGAGATACTCCAGTTTTTTGTGCCGATCTGAGATGATTAGTTTAGTTTTGGGATACGGGTCCCTTGGCCCACCAAGTCCGCACCGACCAGCGACCCCCGCACACTAACACCACCCTACACACACTACCGGCGCCAACCAACCTACAAAGCTGCGCGCCTCTGGAGTGTGGGAGGAAACCCACGGGAGAAAGCCCCCGCAGGTCACGGGGAGCGCGTGCGAGCTCCGCACGGACAGCCGCCCGCAGTCAGGATTGAGCCCGGGTCCCGGGCGCCGCGAGGCAGCGACTCCACCGCTGTGATGTTGTGGGTGGATACAGGCGAGGGAGGTTCGATTAGCAGGCGGGTGGACGAAGGCTGGAGGTGGCTCGGAGACAGATGGAGACACAAAGTCGCCTCCCACCTCTTTCCGGGAACTTTCTCAGTTGGACTGAAGAAGGTCCCCGGCCCGGAACGCCACCTATCCGTGTTCTCCGGGGATGTTGTCTGACCAGCCGAGTTACGCCAGCACTTTGCGCTGATAATGAAGCGTTTTTTTTCCGTTGGATATTTGCTCTTGCCACTGTTGCTCCGTCATTGAGCCCAACCACACCTCACATCACCGGGACGTGGGATCAGGCGGAATTAACCTTTGATGGCCCGCACGGACACAACGGGCTGAGGACACGCACGGAGCCATACAGTCGTACAGCACACAAACAGGCCCTTCAGCCCATCATGTCCATACTGGCTATCTGATATTCATTTACACCAACCTAATTCTCATGGCCAATTATGCCTTGGCGAGTTAAATGATCTTTTTTAAACAGGAGAGTGTCCGCCTCCACCATCCTCTCAGCCAATGTGATCATAGATTCAACAGACAACAGGTGCAGGAGGAGGCCATTCGGCCCTTCGAGCCAGCACCGCCATTCAATGTGATCACGGCTGATCATCCCCAATCAGTACCCCGTTCCTGCCTTCTCCCCATATCCCCTGACTCCGCTATCTTTAAGAGGCCTGTCTAGCTCTCTCTTGAAAGTATCCAGAGAACCGGCCTCCACCGCCCTCTGAGGCAGAGAATTCCACAGACTCACCACTCTCTGTGTGAAAAAGTATTTCCTCATCTCCGCTCTAAATGGCTTACCCCTTATTCCAACCACACTCCGGCTAAGGTCCTTCCTCAGATCCCACCTAATCCGCCTCCTCTTTGCCCTTGACACATGCCCATTGGTTTAAGACACCACTGTTTTTAGAAACATAGACAATAGGTGCAGGAGTAGGCCATTCAGCCCTTCGAGCCAGCACCGCCATTCGATATGATCATGGCTGATCATTCCCAATCAGTACTCCGTTCCTGCTTTCTCCCCATATCACTTGATTCCTTTAGCCCGAAGAGCTTTATCTAACTATCTCTTGAAAACATCCAGTGTATTAGCCTCCTCTACCCTTCTGTGTCAGAGAATTCCACAGATTCACAACTCTCTGGGTGAAAACGTTTTTCCGCATCTCAGTCCTAAATGGGCCTACCCCTTAATCTTAAACTGTGTGACCCCCTGGTTCTGGAATCCCCCAACATTGCGAACATTTTTCCTGCCTCTAGCCTGCCCCAATCACTTAAGAATTTCATATGTTTCTATATGTTTCTGTGTTTCCATTAGAAAAAGGTTTATTTTGGGAAAGGTTTCTTTAGGGGCCTGTCCCACCGTACGAGCTAATTCAAGAGCTCTCCCGAGTTTAAAAAAAAATCAAACGCGTGGTACGCAGGTAGAATGTACGTAGCGGGTACGTCGGAGCTCGGGGACGTCTCTTAGCGGCTGGTAACGCTAACAGCAGGTACTCGGGAAACGCTGTAAGCTCGTGAAGACTCGTGAAGATTTTTCAACATGTTGGAAAATGTCCACGAGAGCCCCGAGTACCGACGAGCGGCCATTACCGTCATTCTCCGAGTTCGAATCCGGGAAACTCGGGAGAACTCTTGGAATGAGCTCGCACGGTGGGACAGGCCCTTTGCAATTTAAGAATAGTAAGAATGCTATGCCCCGCATAATTTTGGATACCCCTGTCGGGACCCTCTCAGCCCCATCCATCCACTCCAGCAAAAATACAACGGTATCTCCTCCTCGCGTAGGGCGGCTCTGGGGCGCGGTGGGAGAGTTACAGCGCCAGAGACCCGGGTTCAATCCTGACTCCAGGGGCTGCCTGATGTCAGAATCGAACCCTGGTCTCTGTCGCTGTGAGACACTTCAAGTTCAAGAGAGTTTATTGTCATGTGTCCCTGATAGGACAATGAGATTCTTGCCTTGCTCCAGCACAACGGAACACAGTAGGCGTGAATACAGAACAGATCAGTGTGTCCATATACCATATATAAATATATACACACACATGAATAAATAAACTGATAAAGTGCAAATAACAGATAATGGGCTATTAATGTTCAGAGTTTTGTCCGAGTCAGGTTTAATAGCCTGATGGCTGTGGGGAAGTAGCTATTCCTGAACCGGGTCGTTGCAGTCTTCGGGCTCCTGTACCTTCTACCTGAAGGTAGCGGGGAGATGAGTGTGTGGCCAGGATGGTGTGGGTCCTTGATGATGCTGCCAGCCTTTCTGAGGCAGCGACTGCGATAGATCCCCTCGATGGTGGGGAGGTCAGAGCCGATGACGGACTGGGCAGCGTTTACTACTTTCTGTAGTCTTTTCCTCCCCAGGGCGCTCAGGTTGCCCACGCCACTGTACCATCCATGATCCATATTGAAAACTGTAGTTCAGTTTAGTTTGGAGATAGAGCGTGGGAGCAGGCCCTTCGGCCCGCAGAGTCCATGCTCGCACTATCCCACACGCCGGCGACAATTTACGGAAGCCAATTAACCTGCAAAAGCTGTGCGTCTTCGGAGTGCGGGAGGAAACCAGGGCACCCGGAGAAAACCCACGCGGTCCACGGGGAGAACGTGCAAACTCCGTACAGAGAGCGCCCGTAATCAGGATCAAACGTGAGGCAGTAACTCTACCGGCTGAACCCCCCCCCCCCCCCCCCAAACTCAAATGAGTATTTCCCGCTGCTGTTGGTGACGGCACCAGAGGATACTTGGACAGTGAGGAATCCTCCCAACCCGGGCCTGCGTGCTCAGTCTAGTGCGTTGATGCGAGGACGGAGCAGACGGACTGTCTGCCATCAGTAGATTGCTGGAGCAGACCTAGGGGGACATCTGCCACCGTGACTCATAGGGGCGGGATTGCGCCATTCGGCCCATCTAACCTGCTCCGCCGTTCAATCGTGGCTGATGGATTTTACCCTCTCAACCCCTTTCCCCCGACTTCTCCCCGTACCCTACGCTGCCCGTACTACACACGCATTGGTTTATCTTCTGACAGGAGCCAGCAATGATCCCCCCCCCCCCCCCCCGCAAGGTTTCTGCATAGATGGCAGCCTCGCCGACGGTCTGTCTGTCTTCTCGTCTTTATTGTTACTTTCAATGTGTTTTTAAAAGTTTGTGTTGACGTTCTCTGGTTTGTTTTATGTGGGGGGTGGGGTGGGGGAGGGGGTCGGGGGAAACTTTTTCTCAATCTCACACCTCGCCGGAGGTGCGATGGTTTTCCGGATCGTGTCTCCGGTCGCTCTGCAGCCTACCATCGTGGAGCTGGCGGCCTTGGACGGGACTGACTTTGAGCCCCACCGCGGGGACGTGGAGTTACCATCGGAGCCCGCGATCCCTCGCCTGGGATCCACGCTCCAACCGCGCGGCCTGCGGATTCCACCATCGAGGAGCTCGCTGTCTCGGGTCGGGAAGTCGCAAGAGGTCTCGACCAGCCCCGACCCGGGGTCCGATTGCCCGACGCGGTGAGGTGAGATTCCCCCCCGATTCGGGAGCGTGATCGCCCCGACGCGGAGGGCCCGACCGCCGGCTACGGGGGCCAAGATCGCCCCGTCAACGGAAGGCCCGAGGCCCCCGACCGCGGGGGAACAAAGAAGGGAAGAGATTTGAACTTTATTTTCGCCTTCCATCAGAGTGAGGAACGTGGAGGAGTCACTGTGGTGGATGTTTATGTTAAAATGTGTTTTGTGTGTCTTGTGGCTTTTTATTGGTATGGCTGTATGGCAAATCAAATTCCTCCTATGTTGCAAAACACACTTGGCTGATAAAATATGATTGTGATTATGATGTTTGTGGCCCATTTATGGCACTGGGATAAAAGTGGGTAAGTGTGAACACAAATCAAAATCAACCAAAGAAAGTGGTGACTACATGGATCAGTGCGTTTACATCCCACTCATGCAATTTATTTAACAAATATAAACATATGGGTACCTTCAGTTTCTGAACCTTAATGAATCCACTTGGGTACATGTCACGGATAAAACATGCGTGGGTACATGTTCTCATACATGTTACAGATCACGGATAAAACATGCTTGGTGCATGTCCCATACATGTCACAGGCCACGGATAAAACATGCTTGGGTCCATGTTCCCATACATGTCACAGGTCACGGATAAAACATGCTTGGGTGCATGTCCCATACATGTCACAGGTCACGGATAAAACATGCTTGGGTGCATGTCCCATACATGTCACAGGTCACGTATAAAACATGATTGGGTACATGCTCTCATACATGTCACAGGTCACGGATAAAACATGCTTGGGTACATGTCCCATACATGTCACAGGATCACATGGGATAAAACATGCTTGGGTACGTGCACTCATACATGTCACAGGTCACGGATAAAACATGCTTGGGTACATGCTCTCATACATGTCACAGGTCACGGATAAAACATGCTTGGGTACATGCTCTCATACATGTCACAGGTCACGGATAAACATGCATACATGTCACAGGTCGATAAAACATGCTTGGGTCCATGCTCTCATACATGTCACAGGTCACGATAAAATATGCTTGGGGACGTGCTCTCATACATGTGGCAGGTCACGGATAAAACATGAATCAACATTCCTGCTGTCTCAATGCAGAGAGATATTGGTGTTCTGTAAGAAGGAACTGCAGATGCTGGTTTACACCCAAGAAAGACACAAAATGCTGGAGGAACTCAGCGGGCCGGGCAGCGTCTCCGGTGACAAGAAATAGATGGCGTTTCGGGGAGAGAAGGGACCTGACCTGAAACGTCACCGATTCCCTTTCTCCAGACAAGCTGCCTGACCCGCTGCGTCACTCCAGCGTTTTTGTGTGTACATTGATATTCTGGTGATGGACACAAAGAGCTGGAGTACTTCAAGCAACCCTCGCATCCCCGCTCTCTCCCCCTCGCTCTAACACCCAAGTGGTGTCCTAGTTTCAGAGTCGTCTTGTTGAGTCTCACTGTCCGGTCCCACGGCTAACAATGGCCAGTTTTCTTTATCATCCGTGCTGTTTTGCGAGTCGCTCATCCATCTGTTCCATGTCCCTCTACATCACCGTCGGTGTCTCTCGTTAAAAATCACAACCATAAATCCCACTTGACTCTCGACTGTCTTGACGAAAGCCAGAAACAAGGAACTGCAGATGCCGGTTGACACAAAAGGGCACAAAGTGCTGGAGGGAGCGGGGCTGGGCGCAAGGCGGCACGGTGGCGCAGCGGTGGAGTCGCCCGATGAAAGGGGACGTGCCGCGAGGCATCGTGACGCGCGATGACGTACTGGTGACGCGCGGCGATGCAAAATAAATCAGCATAGGCAACGGCCGAGCGTCACCACGCGTCTCCCGCACGACATCGTGTGAAAGGGCGCAGGACGTGACAAGACGCGCAGATGTCACGCGAGGAGTTTTGAACATTCCAAACTCCTCAGGGTGGCAGGGAGTCACGGCGGGTTACCGTGCGTCGCGACACGCGTCACGCCGCGTCACCACCCGACCACGACGCCCAATCATCTTTTGACGCTGTCGCCCAAGTGGGACAGGCCCTTAAGGCAATTTGTGTCGTTGTCCCAAAGCCAGGTTTAGCCACGTATCATTCTCAAATGCTTCATCTAAATTAAAGGCCTCGAAAAGGAGATCCTGGAATATTGGGAGTTTCAAAAGCGTAAGGAGGGTAAAGGACCATGATAGTCTATCCTGGATCTCACAGGGAGCCAATGAAGGGAGAACAATACTGCACGGTGAGTAGGTACACACACTCACACACTCACACACTCACACACTCACACACTCACACACTCCTAAACAGGGGGCAACCTCTGCAGGCTAGCGGGCGGGCAGGCGGGCAGGCGGGAGAAAGGGGAACGTGTAGAGAGAGGCAACAGAGGCAGCAGGGGAGAGAACTATCTACATTTATCTATATATCTATATATATAGTACATTATATTTATAAGATAGATAGATAGATAGATAGATAGATAGATAGATAGATAGATAGATAGATAGATGGATAGATAGATAGATGCTAGATAGATAGATAGATAGATAGATTAGATCAAGATAATAGATAGATAGATAGATAGATAGATAGATAGATAGATAGATAGAAATAGATAGATAGATAGATAATAATAGATAGATAGATAGATAGATAGATAGATAGATAGATAGATAGATATGGAGAAATTTTGCCCAAAACATGGGAGAGGCTCTGTGAGAGAGAAGGGGGGGAAGGGAGCGCTCATGGGGGCATATTAATTATCTTCTCCTCCACAGTCATCTAGATTTAGACAATAGACAATAGGTGCAGGAGTAGGCCATTCGGCCCTTCTAGCCAGCACCGCTATTCACTGTCTTCATGGCTGATCATCCCCAATCAGTGCCCCGTTCCTGCCTTCTCCCCATATCTCTTAACTCCGCTATCTTTAAGAGCTCTATCCAGCTCTCTCTTGAATGTATCCAGCTCTCTCTTGAATGAACCTGCCTCCACCGCCCTCTGAGGCAGAGAATTCCACAGACTCACCACTCTCTGGGTGGAAAAGTTTCTCCTCATCTCAGTCCTAAATGGCTTACCCCTTATTCTTAAACTGTGGCCCCTGGTTCTGGACTCCCCCAACATCGGGAGCATGTTTCCTGCCTCTAGCGTGTCCGAACCCTTAATAATCTTATGTTTCAATGAGATGCCCTCTCATCCTTCTAAATTCCAGCGTGTACAAGCCCAGCCGCTCCATTCTCTCAGCGTATGATAGTCCCGCCATCCCGGGAATTAATGTGAAGTGGGGGACGTTTACTTGCGTGTACGTGCGTGAGTTTAGGACTACACGCCCTAATGTGCTTCACTCTCTCCCCATGGAGAGTGTGAGGGATAAAGTGATTAAACCCCACTATTGTAAGGGGCTTTAAAGAGGGTTCAAACCGATAGGGGCCAGGGAGAGGGTTCTGACACAGCTGTGTATAAAAGTTACCAGACCCATCCTTGAGTAAGAAGTGATAGCATTGTGTAGCGGTAGAAGGGAGTGATGTAGATAGATCCCTATCAGTAGAATGGGGTGATAGATGGGACCCTTGTCACTATAGCTTAGGTTTAGTGCTGATATAGGAGGACTGAGAGGGTTCACTTGGAGGTGAGTAAAACTAGGGTAGGTCATGAACAAACTGAGCATGCTTAATAAAATAAATGAATATTACAACACACCCCTGGTCAAGAAACTGTCATTACCATGAACATGCGATGTATATGTGGGAGGTACTGGGGGGACGTACCTACGGTTTGTCCACCTCAGTGTCTGATTGGAGCGGTCCACAGGAGGGAGGTTGGATGTAGAATCGTGTGTATAAAGGGGGTTTACCCTTCTGACTTCGGTGTGTCTCAACTTGGAGAGGCACCCGACTCTGCAGACTCGCAAATAAAGAATCTCTTGCTTCCACGATTTAGTCTTTGAGCAGTGATTGTGAGCACATCGCATATCTCACAAACAGGGGCTCGTCCGCGATCGCCACTCCGGCTGCTTGGTGGAGGCTAAAGGAAGGGAAGGTGCACCCTGCTGATTTCAGCAGTCTCTGATCTCCTTGCTTGCCATCAACGGTTTGAGCGAGTGATAGTCGGGCAAAAGACTCAGGAAGCAAGAGGGAGTACAGAGAAGGTTTACCAGACTGATTCCTGGGATGGCACGACTTCCATATGAAGAAAGACTGGATAGACTCGGCTTGTACTCGCTGGAATTTAGAAGATTGAGGGGTGATCTCATAGAGACTTACAAAATTCTTAAGGGGTTGGACAGGCTAGATGCAGGAAGATTGTTCCCGATGTTGGGGAAGTCCAGGACAAGGGGTCACAGTTTAAGGATAAGGGGGAAGTCTTTTAGGACAGAGATGAGGAACAATTCATACAGTGGTGAATCTGTGGGATTCTTTGCCACAGATAGTAGTTGAGGCCAGTTCGTTGGCCATAATTAAGAGGGAGATGGATGTGGCCCTTGTGGCTGAAGGGATCAGGGGATATGGAGAGAAGGCAGGTACAGGATACTGAGTTGGATGATCAGCCATGATCATATTGAATGGCGGTGCAGGCTCGAAGGGCCGAATGTCCTGCTCCTGCACTTAATTTCTATGTTTCTATGTTTCTATGAAAGAAATATTGAGTTGTTTCACACAATCTCATTGAAGTAAGAATGGAACTAATGTGATGTGTGTGTAAAAAAGTGGTTTTGTATGAATGAGGAAGTTTGTATATGCGATAGGTTTGTTTGCTGTAGGCCACATGCTGTAAGGGTAGGTGCGTGTGTTCCTTTAAGAAATTGTAAGCAATGGGGGAGGTTACGAACAGCTGTAAGGTAACGGACAACGCTTTGTATCATCGCAACTTAAAAGGGGAAAGTTGGAAAATGTAGGTGGCTTTGTTGATCTCTTTTCAGTAAAGTTAATTTGGAAAATTGTTAGTCGTATGTATTTAAACTAGGAATTGGAATTTGGGAATTGTAGGGGAAATGGTTTGAACAAAATTAGAAATAAGTTAATTGCTGAACAACAAGCAGCTTTTATGGTTTGTTTAGATAAACATTCTGGTTGGAGAAGGGTAATAAATTAATGGGGCCCAGGGGGGAGAAAAAAGGAGTTGGCAGACAATGAGTTAAACATGAGTTAAAGAAGTATTCACCTCTGATCGCCCCTGTTCGACAGAAAAAGTGAAGGTTGTATGGTTGCTTTAATATGTTGTATTTTACCTGTTTTTAAGATGCAAACAATTGATATAGTGCACAAAGAAAGATAATACAATATGTAAGATAACTGCAGTTGAATTGCTAAGTAAAAAGTTCCCTGTATCTAAAGAAAGCACTCTGAGAAATGAGGAGAAAGGAAAGAAATTGTGAGGAAGTGGCCCAAGGAAGATACTGTCAAGATAAATGTGTGATAAGATGGAAGTGTTAATTATGAATTATATGCCACAGATAAGTTGGAAAGGTGGGAAAACAGAAGGGAAAGGCAAAAACGATGTTGCAGGTCAGTACGCAAGGGCAAAAGAAGAAGTAGGAGACGAAGGTGATAGAAGGCCGTGGTGCTCATGGAGACCGGGGAAGGGAAGAGGCAGAGACAGAGGACGAGGAAGAGGTGAATGGAGGGACCAAGTTGGGGTCCCCGGGAAAACAAGGAACAAGGATCAGGAGTGGTACACGGGGCCATCCCGTGTTACTATTGTAACGAGGAGGGTCATTTCAAGAGGGAATGTCACCCCAGGCTACGACGGGAGGTGCAGTCGTACACACTCATGGAGGAAGAATAGGGAAGTCGGGGGTCCCGCTCCCTGGGGTGTATGGGATACACACGGGAACCTCTGGTAAACTTGAAATTAGGACCCCAGGGAGAGGATATGGTATTTATGGTAATTCGGGAGCGGAGAGATCAAATGGAACTAAGGTACCAGAAGAAATTGGATTGGGTGAAAAACAAGGTGAATAAATTTGCAAGGAGGATGTAAACTAATCTGAGAAGTAAGACATTGAGTTAAGAAATGAGAAAGAAGGCAGATCAGAAAGGATTAAAGTGGGAAGCAGAGGGATAAATTGATGAGACTGCTTTAAAAAGAAGGAGCGTGAAAAAGGAAAGACAATGTTGTCAGTAACAACAGACCTGGTTGAAAAGTCTAAAAAAAGTGATGCATCAGGATGAATCAGACTTTAAGGTAATCAAATTGGAAGCTTGCCTGCAATCTTGCTTAGCTCAGTTGGCAGAAATTAAGGCTTAAGAGCAGCATATGTACATGGAGTCTGGCACATGTTTGGAGCAGTAGGGAAACATAAAGGCTTTGAGAAAAGCAACGGAGACCCCATGCAAAGTTAGCAGTATCCCCCTATGAAATGTTGTTTGGGTTACCTTATTTGGGAAAGATAGAAGGAATACCCACCATAAGAGGGCATGATGTATTCTTAAGGAACTATTTACTGGCATTATCTCGTTCTCTTACAGAATTAAAAGCTAAAGGATTATTGGCTCAAAGCCCAACCACTTCGACTTCCCGATACATGCTGTAAAGCCGGCGACTGGGTACTGGTCACGAATTGGAAGGAGGAGAAACTCCAGCCCCGGTGGACAGCCCATACCTAATATTTTAACTGACAACCGAGACAGCAGTAGCTACGAACAAAAGAAAAAGGGTGGGACCCACGCAATCCGGGTTAAAGGACCCGTTGACCCACCCGCATCCGATAAAAGAGGAACCTGATGGTGAAGCCAGGAATAAAGCCCCTAACAATAGTAACTTTAGAAAAAATTGAATGCATAACTGACATGTATTAAAGGAGCAGTCGTGGTAATTGCTTGCTCTGCATGTAATTAAGGTAAAAAGTATTAATAATTGTGATAAATGTATCATCCTATCAGATACGGAGGGCGGACAACCAGAATCATTTACCTATCATTCCCATGTGAACGATGCTTGCTATAGACCTGAGACTAGAACAATATTGTGAGGACGGGAAAGAAGTATATTATATGGCAGGAATAGGGGTATATGTAGGGAGTTTGGGTACTTACCTGCCCAAAGGGAGAGATTGGTTTGGTATAAAACCAGGACATGACAGTTAGGTCTCCCTTTTGTCCATGCCTTAAGATGGACATTAGACAAAGTGAAGAGGAAGTAATAACAAGGTTAACAAAAGTAGTATAGTCACCAAGCCTTCTCCTCCCCCTCCTACTCAGCACTCATTGCACCAACGATGTAATGAAGAAATAAAGAAGCAGATTGAGATCCCTGAAGGAGGAAAAAACCTTTTGTGGACTTGGCCCTCCGATAGCTGGAACCCTGAATGTGACTAACTGTTGTCTGTGGCGGACCACTGATGACTCACGTTGCCTGAAGAGATCCATTGTTGAAGTATGGGGGCCTGATGGAGTGGAACCTGAACAGTTGGACAAGACCGAGATCCCCAGCATGGGTCCCTGACAGAACGCTCCGGTTGGGACTGGAGTGTATCGCTAGGCCCTGGGCAAGGGATGCCGTCCTAGTAGGCAGCAGCCCCTGCCAGCGCATCGTCACCCAGTGGCCAAATCAGTTCCCGAGTGTATGGCCAGAGGAGCTTAAATGGTATCCAACTAAGAAAGACGGGAGAAACAGCACTATCTGGATGGGGAGACCGATGGAATGGAACGGACTGGACTATGAACTGCACCGGGAACAACCCTTATCAAGGAACCCGTGTTGCGAGAAATATGGAACAAGGTTACCTCTAGTGGACCAGCCCCTGAAGGACTGTTATGGATATGCGGACACAAAGCATACTCGTGTTGCCAACAAATTGGAGCGGGACTTGCTTCATTAGACTGGTACAACCGGATTTTTCCTGTTAAAACACCGAAGAAGGTTCACGAACACCCCCCCCCAGGGGACGCTAGAACACCTGTATTTGACGACCTACATCGGAAGAAGAGGAAAATGGACATTGGAGAATGGGAAAGATGATGAATTGCCACCCACAAGAAATCATCACATACACTCACGGACCAGCCACTTGGCACAGGATGATCCTGGGCTATCGAAACCCCGGTATACATGTTAAACCGATCATAAGACTTCAGGCAGTACTGGAAGTAATTACCAACCAAACTGCGGTGGCACTGAGATGCTGGCAAAGCTGCAGACACAGATGAGAGCAGCAATATACCAGAACCGTATGGCCCTAGATTACCTCCTGGCAGAAGGAGGGTATGCGGAAATTCAACCTCTCTAATTGCTGTCTAAACATCGATGACAACGGACAGGCAGTGATGGACATATCAGAAGGAATCCGTAAGTTGGCACATGTTCCCATACAAAAGTGGAATTCGATTATGGGAAACCCGATGTGGAATTCCATCCTCGGAGGAACATGGTGGAGAACGGTGGGACTCGTGTTTTCTAGTGCAGGCTGGACTGATCTTTATCCCCTGTTGTATCCCTTGTTTTAGGAACTTATTACAAGAGTAATAAGTCAGATGCAGGCTGTAGTAGTGCCTATGGGAGAGAAAGGGGTAATACAGAAAATAAATGATAATGCGACCGAGGGAAGGTCCAGGATCCACAGAATAGGAGATTAGGAGAATGTTTTACTTCAATTCGAAACTGAAGTAGCTTGAAATTGAGGTTTAAATCAATAGATGCGTAGCAAACGAAAAAGGGAGGATTGTGTGAGGGATAAAGTTATTAAACCCCCACGTATAGTAAGGGGCTTTAAAGAGGATTCAAACCGATAGGGCCAGGGGAGTGGTTCTGACACAGCTGTGTATAAAAGTTACCATCCTTGAGTAAGAAGTGATAGCTTGAGTAGCGGTAGAAGGAGTGATGTAGATAGATCCCTATCAGTAGAATGGAGTGATAGATGGACCCTTGTCACTATAGCTTAGCTTTATGCTGATATAGGAGGACTGAGAGAGGCTCACTTTGAGGTGAGTAAAACTAGGATAGGTTCATGAACAACTGAGCATGCTTAATAAAATCAAATGAATATTACAACAGGGGCAAACCTGAAACACACCCTTGTCAAGAATAAACTCTCATTACCATGAACATCGAATGTATATGTGGAGGTACAGGGGGACTGGGACGTACCTACAGGTTGTCCACCTCAGTGTCTGATTGAGCGGGTCAAAGGAGGGAGGTTGGATGTAGAATTGTGTGTATAAAGGAGGGGATGACTCCTTCTGACTTCGGTGTGTCTCAACTTGGAGAGGCACCCGACTCTGCAGACTCGAAATATAAAAATCTCTTCCTTCCACTATTTAGTCTTTGAGCAGTGATTGTGAGCACATCGCATAATCGCACAGAAGAGGGAGGAGGAAAGAGAGGGAGAGTAGGGAGAGGAGGAGAGAAGAGAGAGGAAGAGAGAGAGAGAGATGGGGGAGGGAGGTGAGAAGAGTAAGAGAGAGTTGAGAGAGAGAGGGAAGAGAAAGAATAAGAGAGAGGGGGTGAGAGAAGGTGAGAGAGGGGAGAGAGAGTAAGGGAGAGAAAGGGAGAGAGAGTAGAGAAGAGAAGAAGAGGTAGAGAGGTGGAGAAGAGAGAGAGAGATAGGATAGGAGAGAGAGAAGAGAGAGAAGAGGGTGGGGGAAGGCGAGGTACGCAGAGGGAGAGAGTGTAGAGAAGGGAGAGATGTAGCAGAGGGGGGCGGAGAGAGATGAGAAGGATAGAGAGGTAGAGATAGAAGGAGAGAGAGAGAGAGAGAGGGTGTATAAGAGAGTAAGGAGTGGAGAGAGAGAATAGGGTGCGAGAGCGGAGCGGAGAGAGTTGAGAGCAAGAGAGAGGGAGGAGAGAGAGAGAGTGGGAGAGAGAGAGGGAGAGAGGGGGAGAGAGAGAGAGTGAGAGAGTAGAAGATTCCCCTTAGAATGTAGTAAGATTTCTATAAAGATCCTTATCTTGTTTCTATAAGAGAAAGCTTGGCAAGATGGCGAATGTTTTGAGAAAAGCTTGTACAGCTTTGGCAAAGTTGTGAGAGAGGAGAGAGGAGACGGAGGGATGGAGTTGTGGTGTGTGAGAGAGAGAGAGAGAGAGAGAGAGAGAGAAGAGTGATGGAAGGGAGTGAGAGAGGGAGAAGGGGGAGAGAGTGAGGGAGGGAGGAGGGGTAGAGGAGAGAGAGAGAGGGAGAGACACACACACCCATCCTTGTAAGAGTTAGATAGACTCATAAACACTATGCTATAAGAAGTTCTTTTCTCTTAACATGGTGAAACCAAAATGATAAAACAATGGCCTTGATTTAAATCTGACACAATGAGCACTTTAGGCGCCCATGTGATTATTTAAGTGCAAATCTCATATTGTTGGAATATTACAGAGCAAATAACGAACTAAATGAAGGGTGTCTGTGCCCCACACATTATGGAGGGCTCTACAGAAAATGTGTTTAGCCTGCGTGTACGTGCGTAGTTAAAGGCTGCACGTCCCCTACAACCCCGCCCTCTCTCCCCACGCTCAGAGCAAAATAGAGAGAGAAGGGGGGAGGGAAGGGCGGACCCTGAGAGTTTTGCCATTTCCCTCATTTGCTCTTTTGTGCCCCCCCCATCGGGGATGTCCTCGAAAATGTCTTGACTGGAAAATTCCATCTCCAGCGCACTGTTTCTACCTATCCTCATGTGGTGCCGTCTCACTCCCAGGTGAGCGGGGACGGAGGGCGACGGGAGGGAGCGAGGGGGGGAAGGTAGGCGAGGGGGAAGGGAGGGAGGGAGGGAAACGTTTGAACAATAGGTTATTGAAACATAGAAACATAGAAATTGAGGTCATAGGAAGCAGTCCCATGTACCCGACCCTTCGAGCCTGCAACCGCCTATTCATTAAATGAATCAATGTGCTGATTTTCAACCAAACCAGTATCCCGTAAAACTCTGCCATTTCCCCCCCCCCTCTTCCCACCCCTCGCCCTCCTCCCCTCTCCCATAACCCCCTGATGATCCCATATAACTTATCTCTCATTAGAATGATCTCTC
>CM069140.1:74566356-74834370 GCA_035221665.1 Okamejei kenojei | reverse complement strand
CATAGAGAGATAGTATTACCCCTTAAGGATTTTGTATAGTTTCTGTTAAGAATCTAGTTTTCTGTTTCTATAGAGAAGCTTGGCAAAGAGTGCGACAGGTGCAGATGTTGGGGCATGTTGGGGCATGGGGGGCATGTTGACCTGCGTGAGAGATGGGGACATGGCGGTCATGGTTGACTGCGTGGGCAGGTTGGGCGACGGGCCTGTTTCCATGCTGTTCAATCTGGGACTCAACGACATCCTCCTGAACAGGGCAACAAAATGAACTCAATTACTCCAAACGCAGCCTCGCCAACACCTTGTCCAACTGCAACCTGACCTCCCAACTCCTAATCCATTGTGGGCCGAATGGCCTGTTCCTGTGCTGTACCTGCTCCATGTAATCCTCTCCCCCTCTCTTTCCAGCTATTCGAACAGAAAGAATTGACACAGGTAACTTCACAAATATTCACGAGGATGTTGCCGGGACTCGAGGGGCCTGAGCTACAGGGAGAGGTCGGGGCAGGGCTGGGTCTCTATCCCTTGGAGCGCAGGAGGGTGAGGGGCGATCTGATAGAGGTGTCCAAAATCACCAGGGGAATAGATCGGGTAGACAGACGCACAGAGTTGTTGCCCAGAGTAGGGGAATAGAGTTCAGAGGAAAGGGATTTAAGGTAGAGAAGAGAGGTGCGGGGGGAGAGATTTATAGGAACTGAGGGGCACGTTTACAGAGAGGGTGGTGGTTGATGGGAACGAGGCTGCCGGAGGTGGGCCGTTGGAAAAGGGGAGATGCGCGAGACCCTGGGTGTCATGGTACACCAGTCATTGAAATAGTAGCATTGCAGGGCAGCACGGCAGTGAAGAAAGCGAAATGGGTCTGTTTGGCATTCATAGCAAAAATGATTTGAGTACAGGAGCAGGGATGTTCTATTCAGTTGTTACTGGTCTTGGAGAGGCACACCTGGAGTATCGTACAGTTTTGGTCTCCAAATTGAGAAGGACATTATTGCCATAGAGGGACGTGCAGAGATGTTCACCAGGGACGATTCCTGGGATGTCTGGACTGTCTTATGAAGAAAGAAAGGATAGACTCGGGTTTATACTCTCTTGAATTTAGGAGATTGAGAGGGGATCTTATAGAAACTTACAAAATTCTTAAGGGGTTGGAAGGGCTAGATGCAGAAGATTGTCCCGATGTTGGGAAAGTCCAGGACAAGGGGGTCACAGCTTAAGGCTAAGGGGAAATATTTAAGACCGAGATGAGAAAGACTTTTTTCACACAGGGAAGTGGTGAGTCTCTGGAACTCTTCTGCCACAGAGGGTAGTTGAGGCCCATATCATGGCTATATTTAAGAGGTGAGTTGGATGTGGCTTGTGGCTAGGGGATCAGGGGTATGGAGAAGCAGGAGGTACTGGGGATACTGAGTTGGATGATTCAGCCTATGATCCATTATTGAATGGCGGTGCAGGCTCGAAGGGGCTGAATGACATACTCCTGACACTAATTTCATATGTTTTCTATGTTTCTTATGTAGGAGGTTAGTTGAGGGCAGGTTCCTGTTGCTTACCGCTCAATGTAATCCTCTTCCCTCTCTTTCCAGATATTAGAAACAGAAAGGAATGATACAGGTAAACTTCACAAATATTCACGAGGATGTTTGCCGGGACTCGCGGGGCCTGGCTTACAGGAGAGGTCGGGGCAGGGCTGGGTTCTATCCCTTGGAGGGCAGGAGGGTGAGGGGCGATCTTATAGAGGTGTACAAAATCACCAGGGGAATAGTCGGGTAGACAGACGCCCAGAGTCATCTTGCCCCCAGAGTAGGGGAATCGAGGACAGAGGACACGGGTGGATTAAGGTGAGAGAAGGGGGATGAGAGAGAGAGAGAGAGAGAGAGAGGAGAGAGAGAGAAAGAGAGAGAGACGAGAAAGAGGAGAGGCGTGCATGTGAGAGAGAGAGAGAGATGAGAGGGGGATGAGAGCGTGTGCGTTTTTGTGCTGTGAGAGAGAGAGAGAGACGAGAGAGTGAGACAGCTCGAGAGAGAGACGAGAGAGAGAGCGAGAGTGTTGTGTGTGTGCGGTGTTTGGTGAGAGGGAGGGAGGGGAGAGGAGAGAGGGGGAGAGAGAGGTGTGACGTGTGTCTTTTGTGGAGCGTGTGTGCGTGAGAGAGAGAGCGATGGAGACAGAGATAGTGAGAGTGAGACAGCGAGAGAGAACGAGGAGAGATGAGAGAGGAGTGTGTGTGGTGAGAGAGAGAGAAGAGAGAGAAGAGGTCGGGGAGGGCTGGGGATTATTCCTTGGAGCGCTAGGATCATAGAAACATAGAATATTAGGTGAGTGGAGTAGGCCATTCGGCCCTTCGAGCCTGCCAACCGCCATTAATATGATCCATGGCTGAACATCCAACTCAGTAATCCCGTACCTGCCTTCTCTCCATACCCCCTGAATCCTTCAGCTCAAGGACCACATCTAACTCCCTTAAATATGGCCAACGGAACTGGCCTCAAAACTACCTTTGTGGCAGAGATTCCTAAGAACTCACCACTCTTGTGTGAAAAAATGTTTTTTCTCATCTCGGTCCTAAAAGATTTCCCCCTTATCCTTAAGCTGTGACCCCTTGTCCTGGACTTCCCCAACATCGGGAACAATCTTCCTGCATCTAAGCCCTGTCCAACCCCTTAAGAATTTTTGTAAGTCTCTATGAGAATATCACCTCAATCTTCTAAATTCCAGGAGTACAAGCCGAGAGTCTATCCAGCTTTTCTTCTTTGGAAGTCGTTGCCCATCCCAAGGAATCAGTCTGGTGAACCTTCTCTGTGCTCCCTCTATGGCAAGAATGTCTTTCCTCAGATTAGGAGGATGAGGGGCAGGGCCAGATTCACGTATAAGCTGTCACAAGATAAGCGGTAGGGGGCGTTGAGATTCTGGGGGGGTGGCTCGGCAGGGCCGGATTTACCTGTAGGCTTCACAGGCTGAAGCCTCGGTCCTCAAAATCTAGGGGCCTCCGGCCGAGGTGTTTTTTTCCCAATAAAAAAAATCCAGAGAAAAAAAAATTGGAGCGCTATCAGCGTTTCCACTTTGACGGAAATGACCCGAAATTCTGGTTCCGGCCCCGCTGGGGGAAAAAAGGTTTTGAGGGAAAAAGTTGGGACCATCCGCGCCTGCGCACTGGGCCCGCGCGGGTTGAGGTCCCCACGTGCACCCCGCACGATCGCCTCGATGCCTCGAGTCCTCCAATGATCCAAGGCGTCTACTCCGGGTACGTAGCGGGATGTTGCGTTGCGGGGTGTGACTAGTGGGGTGCCCCGCAAGGCTCAGTTGCTGGGACCCAGCATATTTACAATATACATTAATGATTTGGACGAGGGAATAAATGCATCATCTTGAAGTTCGCGGATTGAAACGAAGCTGGGGTGGCAGTGTTAACTGTGAGGAGGATGCTTAGGAGGCTGCAGGATTGACTTGGATAGACTGGGTGAGTGGGCAATGCAGGCAGATGCAGTATAATGTTGGATAAAATGTGAGGTTTATCCACTGTGGTGGCAAAACAGGAGAGTAGACTATTATTGAATGGTGTGTCCGATTAGGAAAAGGGGAGCTGCAGCGAGGACCTGGGTGTTCATGGTACACCAGTCATTGAAAGTAGGCATGCAGGCGCAGCAGGCAGTGAAGAGTAGCAGAATGAATGGTATGTTGGCATTTCATAGCAAAAGGATTTGAGTTACAAAGAGCAGGGAGGTTCTATTGCAGTTTTTGTAAGGGTCTTGGTGAGGCCACACCTGGAGTATTGCGTACGTTTTGGTCTCCTAATCTGAGGAAAGACATTCTTGCCATAGGGGAGTACAGAGAAGGTTCACCAGATGATTCCTGGGATGGCACGACTTCCATAGAAGGAAAAAGACTGGATAGACTTGGCTTGTACTCACTGGAATTTAGAAGATTGAGGGGTGATCTCATAGAGACTTACAAAATTCTTAAGGGTTGGACAGGCTAGATGCAGGAAGATTGTTCCCGATGTTGGGCGGAAGTCCAGGCAAGGGGTCACAGTTTAAGGATTAAGGGGGGAAGTCTTTAGGACCGAGATGAGAAAATCGTTTTTCACACAGAGAGCAGTGAATCTGTGGAATTCTCTGCCACAGAAGGTAGTTGAGGCCAGTTCATTGGCCATATTTAAGAGGGAGTTAGATGTGGCCTTGTGGCTGAAGGGATCAGAGGGTATGGAGAGAAGCGAGGTACCAGGATACTGAGTTGGATGATAGCCATGATCATATTGAATGGCGGTGCAGGCCGAAGGGTTCCGAATGGCCTGCTCCTGCACCTATTGTCTATGTTTCTATGGGAGCGCCCGTTTCTCCGGGCCGGGGGGGGGAGGGGCTGTGGAGTGTTCGGCGCGGAGTCGGAGCCTCGCCACGTGGGAGGGAGGGAGAGTGGGGAAGAGGGGAGGGGGAGAGAGAATGGGGGAGAGGGAAAGGGGGTTATCTTTAGTGAGATTGCAAAACTAAGGTAGGTTTTAGAACAATTATATTTTCTCCTCCATATGAATAATATCAGACAATTGATAACAATACTGAAAAATATGTATTCCATAGTTTGCGACTTTTATTTTACATCATATTTTTAATGTGCACACACTAACACAGTCGAACAGTAACAGGCAATCAAATCAACACACAAAACATTTTCTAAAAAAAGGTCTGCAAAAACGTACAGTATTTTAAGTGAAGTCCTTGCATGCTCCTTTGTAACGTTTTACATAACAACTTGATTATTAAAACAAGGACAGCTTCAAGTCTTGATTTAAAAAAATGTGTATACAACAATGACCCCAATCATCCCATTCCAATCATCCCACTTGTTACTCTTGACTCAACCAAAATTATTTCTGAAATACTGGTGATAAATCTGGTGCAAAAATGCTCCAAAATAAGGCTCAGAATGCACCCGAGAGCATCTAAAGCCCCCTGGCCCTGGACCCCCGCCGCAAGGGTCTTGCAGCTTCGCGGTTGTGAAGCTCTGCGGGCACATTATTTCACATAATATTTTTGTAATCCTGCCATGCCACCCCCCTTTTTGAAAAGCTCCGTACGGGCCTGGTGTAGGATATTTTTGACACTGTCATCGGCCTTTCTTACATATGTTTGTCACATCGCACTGTAGTCTCGAAATAACACTTCAGTCATTTCCCTTGCCCTCCATTTCGGAATAATTGTGTTTTAAGCCGATAACTCGACACTAGCACTGGCAATAAATAAAAAAGCGCAGCTTTCCAGCCCCTTATCTCATTGGCCACGCTCGGATGCACATCGGTGTCAATCTGGTGGACCTCGTGGTGGGGGGTGGGGGGGGGGGGGGATTGGGAGGAGCCTCACAAGTGGAATAACCTAGGGCCTCTCTTCATCTCAATCCGGCCCTGATGAGAGGCGATCTTATAGAGGTGTCCAACATCACCAGAGGAATCGATCGGGTAGACGCACAGAGTCTCTTAGAAAACATAGAAACATAGAAATTAGGTGCAGGAGTAGGCCATTCGGCCCTTCGAGCCTGCACCGCCATTCAATATGATCATGGCTGATCATTCAACTCAGTATCCCGTACCTGCCTTCTCTCCATACCCCCTGATCCCCTTTAGCCACAAGGGCCACATCTAACTCCCTCTTAAATATGGCCTCAACTACCCTCTGTGGCAGAGTCTCTTGCCCAGAGTAGGGGAATCGAGGACCGGAGGTCAGTGGGTTTTAAGGTGAGAGAGAGGGGGGAGGGGGGGGGGGGGGGGGGGGAGATTTACAGAGGCCTCCATAATGTTTGGGGCAAAGACCCATCATTTATTTATTTGCCGATTTGTAATAGAGAAAATCGCATGTGGTTAAAGTGCCTTCTCCCCATATCCCCTGACTCCACTATCTTTAAGAAACCTATCTAACCCTCTCTTGAAAGTATCCAGAGAACCGGCCTCCACCGCCCTCTGAGGCAGAGAATTCCACTCTCTGTGTGTAAATGTTTCTCCTCATCTCAGTCCTAAATGGCCGACCCCTTATTCTTAAACTGTGTGTGTGGCCCCTGGTTCTGGACTCCCCCAACATCGGGAACATGTTTCCTGCCTCTAGCGTGTCCAATCCCTAGATAATCTTACATGTTTCTATAAGATCCCCTCCCATCCTTCTAAACTCCAGAGTGTACAAGCCCAGCCGCTCCATTCTCTCAGCGTATGACAGTCCCGCCATCCCGGGAATTAACCTGGTGAACTTACGCTGGGCTCCCTCAATAGCAAGAACGTCCTTCCTCAAATTAGGGGATCAAAATCCTGTGTTGATTTTGTACACCTCTATAAGATCGCCCCTCACCCTCCTGCGCTCCAAGGGATAGAGACCCAGCCCTGCCCCGACCCCTCCCTGTAGCTCAGGCCCCTCGAGTCCCGGCAACATCCTCGTGAATCTCCTCCGCCGCCCGTCCCAGCTCCACGACACCTTCCCCTGTAACACGGTGCCCAGAAGTAAACTCAGTACTCTAAACACGGCCTCACCCACGCCCTGTACAACGGAAACGTGACCTCGCGACTTCTATACTCAATCCACTTAGAGAGAGAGAGAGAGGGAGGGCGAGAGAGGGCGAGAGAGAGAGAGAGGCGGGAGAGCGTAGGGAGAGAGGGCGGAGAGAGAGAGGGAGAGAGAGAGAAGAGAGGGAGATAGAGAGATGGAGAGAGAGGCGTTGCGAGGGAGCGAGAGAGAGAGAGAGAGAGAGAGAGGAGGAGGGAGAGAGAGAGAGGGAGAGAGAGAGAGAGAGGGAGAGAGAGAGAGGGACGAGAGAGAGAGAGAGAGGGAGATGAGCGGAGGCCGAGAGAGAGGGAGAGAGAGGGAGAGAGAGAGCGAGCGGGCTGAGAGAGAGAGAGGGAGAGAGAGGGGAGAAAGAGAGAGGGAGAGAGAGAGAGAAGCGAGAGAGGGGGAGAGAGAGGGAGAGAGAGAGAGAGAGAGGGAGGGAGAGAGAGGGAGGAGAGGAGAGAGGAGAGAGAGAGGAGAGAGAGGGAGAAGAGAGGAGAGAGGGAGAGAGAGGGGAGAGAGAGAGGGAGAGGGAGAGAGAGAGGAGAGAGAGTGGGAGAGGAGCGGGGAGGAGAGAGAGAGCGCGGGAGAGAGAGAGAGGGAGGGAGAGAGAGAGAGAGAGGGAGAGAGAGAGGGGGAGGTAGGGGGGGAAAAGGAAGGGGGGGGGGGGGGGGAGAGAGAGGGGAGAGACGAGAGGGGGGTGGGAGAGAGGGAGGGAAGAGAGAGGGAGAGAGAGAGAGGAGAGAGAGAGAGAGAGAGAGAGAGAGAGAGAGGAGAGAGGGAGAGGGAGAGGGGGAGGGAGAGGAAGAAGAGGGGAGAGAGGAGAGAGAGAGGGAGAGGAGAGAGGAGAGGGGGGAGAGAGAGAGAGGTGGAGAGAGAGAGATGAGGGAGAGGGTGAGAGCGAGGGAGACGGAGAGAGAGAGCGGAGAGAGATGAGGGAGAGAGGAGAGAGAGAGAGTAGAGAGGGGTGGAGAGAATAGAGAGGGAGAGAGTGAGAGAGAGAGAGAGAGAGATGGGAGGGAGAAGAGAGAGAGAGGGAGAGTGGGAGGAGGGAGAGAGTGAAGAGAGAGAGAGAGAGAGAGGAGAGGAGAGGGGAAAGAGGAGAGAGAGCCGAGGGGAAGGAGAGAGGGAGTGATCGACATGAAGCTATCTTTTCCATCCAGGTCCATCGACTGGTGCCATAGTTGGAATATGTCTTGGGATCGTTATCCTTATTGTGATCTTTGTCATTATCCTTGTTCAACGGAGGTATGTTTATCTCTCCCTCTCTCTCTCCCTTTCTGCTCTCCCTTTTCTTTCTCCCCTCCCTCTCTCTCTCTCTCTCTCTCTCTCTCCCTCGCTCTCTCTCTCTCTCTCCACCCCCTCTCCCTCCCTCTCTCTCTTTTCTCTCTCTTTCTCTCTCACGCCCTCCCTCTCTCCCGCCTCTCTCTCTTTTCTCTCCCTCTCTTCTCTTTCTCTCTCCCTCTTCTCCTCTTCCTTCTCTCTCTCCTCTCTTTCTCCCTCTCTCTCTATCTCTCTCACTATCTCTCTCTCCCTCTCTCTCCCTTTCTCTCCCCCTTTTTTCTCTCTCTCTCTCTCTCTCCTCTACTTCTCTATCTCTTCTCTCTCCCTCTCCTCTCTTCTTCTTCTCTCCCTCCCCTCTCTCTCTCTCACCCCTCTCCCTCCCTCACTCTCTTTTCTCTCTCCCTTTTCTTTCTCTAACTCTCTCTCTCTCTCCTCACTTTCTCTCTCTCTCTCACTTTCTTCTCACTCTCTCTCTCTCCCTCTCTCTATCTCTCCTTCCCCCTCTCGCTCTCTCTCTAAATCTTTTCCACGTTCTTGTAGCAGAATCAGACCATTCGGCCCATCGAGTCTACTCCGCCATTCAATCGTGGCTGATCCTCCTAACCCCATTCCCCTGCCTTCTTCCCGTAACCCCTGACACCCGCACTAATCAACAATCTATCTATCGCCGCCTTAAATATATCCACTGACTTGTGGCCTCCACAGTCGTCTGTGGCAACGAATCCCACAGATTCACCACCCTCTGGCTAAAGAAATTCCTCCTCATCTCCTTCCCAAAGGAACGTCCTTTAATTCTGAGGCTGTGCCCTCTGGTCCTAGACTCTCCCACTAGTGGAAACATCCTCTCCACATCCACTCTCTCCAGGCCTTTCTCTGTTCGGATGAAGTTTCAATGAGGTCCCCCCACCCCCTCCGTTCTTCTAAACTCCAGCGAGTACAGGCCCAGCGCCGACAAACGCTCATCGTACGTTAACCCATTAGTTCCTGGGATCGTCCTCGTAAAACCTCCTCTGGACCCTCTCCGGAGCCGGCACGCCCTTCCTCCGATACCGGGCCCAAAACCGCTCTCCACTCTTTGAAAACTCCAGCGAGTAAATCCCAGCGCTCATCTCCTTCTGTTGTTGTAACCTCCGCAGATTCATCACCCTCCGCCTAAAGAAACTCCTCCCTGTCTCCTCTCCACCAACCAGGATTCTTTTTAAGAAAAATTCCCGCAGGAAAGATCCCACAGATGATACGGCCAGTGGTCAATCGAGACCGTCAGAAGAGGAAGGTGAGAGAGGGGGAGAGGGGGGTAGGGAGAGAGGAGGGGGAGAGGGAGAGTGAGAGAGGAGGGGGAGGGCTGGGGGGAGGGAGAGAGGGGGAGGAGGGGGAGGGAGAGGGAGAGGGGGGGAGGGAGGAGGGGGCGGGTGGGGGAGGGGGAGACAGGGAGAGAGGGAGAGAGGGGGAGAGACGGGAGAGAGGGGGGAGAGAGGGGGAGGAGGAAGGGAGGGAGAGAGGGAGAGAGAGGGAGGGGGAAGCGGGGGAGAGGGAGAGGGGGTGGAGGGGGAGGGAGGGGGGAGGAGGGGACGAGGAGGGGGGGAGGGGGGGAGGGAGAGGGAGAGAGGGGGGGCGGGGGAGGGGAGAGGGGGGGGGAGGAAGGGGGAGGGAGAGGGAGAGGGGGAGGGAGGCGAGAGAGGGGGAGGCGAGAGGGGGGAGGAGGGGGAGGGCGAGAGGGAGAGAGGGGGGGAGGGGGAGGGGGAGGGAGAGGGGGGAGGAGGGGGGGGGAGGGGACGGGAGAGAGAGAGGGGGAGGGAACGGGAGTAGAGGGGGAGGGCGAGAGGGGGAGGAGGGGGGGGAGAGAGAGGAGAGAAGGGGAGGAGGGAGAGAGGAGAGGAGGGGGGGAGGGAGAGGACGGGAGAGAGGGGGGGAGGGAGGGGGAGGGGAGAGAGAGGTGGGGAGGGGTGAGAGGAGAGGAGGAGGTCGAGGTGAGAGAGGAGGGGCAGGGAGAGAGGAGAGGGGAGGGAGGAGGGGGAGATTGAGGGGGAGGCGAGGAGGGGGGAGGAGGGGGTGGGAGAGAGGGAGGAGGAGAGAGAGCAGGGAGAGAGAGAGGGGGAGGGGAGGGGGGAGAGAGGGGGAGGATAGGAGGGGGAGGGGGGGAGGCGGCGAGAGGGAGAGAGAGAGGGGGAGGGAGGGGAGAGAGGGGGGGAGGGAGAGGGGAGAAAGGAGGAGGGAGGGAGGAGAGGGCGGAGAGAGGCGAGAGGGGAGAGGGGAGGGAGGAGGGGGATGGAGAGAGAGAGAGAGGAGGGGAGCGAGAGAGAGAGAGAGGGGGAGGCGAGAGAGGAGAGCGGGAGAGAGAGATAGATCAGCCATGATTGAATGGCAGAGTGGACTCGATGGGCCGAATGGACTAATTCTTCTTCCCCAGAACTTATCCACATAATACTTACTCCTGGACGTAGGGATAGAGAGAGGGCGAGGGGGGAGAGGGAGAGAGGGAGAGAGAGGGAGAGGGAGAGAGAGAGGGAGAGGTGGATGGTGGGGAAGGTGAGAGAGAGGGAGGGAGAGAGAGAGGGAGAGAGAGGGGGGGATGCATTAAATATCTTCTCAATAATCTAACCTTTGTTGTTCTACAGTGGCAAAACTTGTTCCCAAGTGGCGAAGGAGAGGGACAGGAAACTCTCGGAAGCCCCCCCCCTCCCTCTTACCTTAAACCCATGTCCTCTCGTCCTCAATCAACAAGATGTTTTATAAATGGGAGGTTATTGTTGAGTTATTGAATTCATGAAACTCAGATAAATCTCCATGATTTTTATATTATAAGCTCTATAGTGTGATTTATAAATGATATATATATATATATATATATATGCATAATATCCTGGTGTTATATTGTAAAATAAATAAAAAATGGTCCCTGGCTGTTGTGGGAAAGAAACATTTTTTTCTCCCCACTCGTGGACTGTTTAATGCAAGGCAGGTTTTTCTCCTGGCTGCGAATTGCAATTTATACATTTAGGGATGATGCTTGGAGTTATATTTAATTCCATTCCTCCCCTAACATAACTTTTAATTAAACTTAAAGTGTTTACACATTCACATTAACTATGTTGATGTTGTAAGCATGTTCCTTATGGAAGGAGGATTTCATTCAGCCAGAGGGCGGTGAATCTGTGGGATTCGCCGCCACAGACGGCCGCGGAGGCCACGTCAGTGTAGATTCTTTGCCCCCTCACCAATTGCGAGTCCCGTATCTGAGGAAGGGTGTGCCGGCTCATGAGAGGGTCCAGAGGAGGTTTACAAGATCCCAGGAACGAGTGGGTTAATGTTGACGATGAGCGTTTGTCGGCGCTGGGCCTGTAGTCGCTGGAGTTTAGAAAAACGGAGAGGGGGGGGGAGGAGGATCTCATTGAAACTTCGCCCGAACAGTGAAAGGCCCGGATAGAGTGGGTGTGCCGAGGATGCTCCCACTAGAGGGAGAGCCCAGGACCAGAGGGCACAGCCTCAGAATTAAAGGACGTTCCTTTAGGAAGGAGATGAGGAGGAGTTTCTTTCGCCAGAGGGCGGTGAATCTGTGGGATCCGTCGCCACAGACGGCCGCGGAGGCCACGAGTCAGTGGATATACTTAAGGCGGAGATAGATAGATTGTTGATTAGTGCGGGTGTCAGGGGTTATGGGGAGAAGGCAGGAGAATGGGGTTGGGAGGGAGAGATAGATCAGCCATGAGTGAATCATGACTTGATGGGCAGAATGGCCTATTTCAACACCTATCCCTTATAAACGTATTCATAAGTGGACGTGTGGGTTGGCATGGGTAAGTTGGGCCGAAGGGCCTGTTTCCAAGCTGTCTCTATAGGTCTTATAATACATTTTACTTCGAAAACCTGAAGAAGGGGTGTCGACCCGAAACGTCACCCATTCCTTCTCTCCAGAGATGCTGCCTGACCCGCTGAGTTACCCCAGCACTTTGTGTCTGGTCTCTTACTTTGACCTTTGTTAAATTTGTGAAGTGGATTAATTTTTGTGCGTGTAATATTAAATGATTCTTTGTGAATAATTTGTGAATACTTCCGTGCCGACCAGGGACCGGCCGTTCACGCACTCGTTTAGTTTGGAGACAGAGCGCGGAAACAGGCCCTTTGGCCCTCCTGGTGTATAGTTCCTGCGAGGGGGGGGGTGGAGGGGGGGGGGAGAGTGTAGCTCCCATGGTGCGTTTGGCTGAACGCACGACTCTCTGCTGAGCCTTCCTGTCCTGGGCAGAGCGCGGTTCCCAAACCAGATCGAGATGCTGCCGGACAGGACACTTTCCACAGCCGCACAGTAGAAGGGTTTTTTTGATTTGTGACGGACCCTCAGAGAGAGACTCTGAATTTCCCCGGCTGCCTGAGGTGGTAAAGGGCTGCCTTGCCTTCCTCTCCAGTGCGGCAGCGAGCGTTGTCCGTGTCAGATCCTGGTGTTGCGGGCTCCCAGGTGTTTACAGCAGCTCACCCTGTCCAGGGCAGCCCCGTTTATCCCCAGTGGCGCGTACGCCCTCGGTTGTTCAGCCCTTCTAAAGTCCTCACTTTTTGTGACATCCCAGAGGAGGCTGTTGTCCTGACACCGGAGTGCCAGGGTCAGCCTCCTCCTCCCGGTAGGCCTTGTCATCGTTGTCGGAGATCAGGCCCCCCGCCGCCGCCGCAGGGTAACGATGGATTTGGACGCTGCCCGTCCCGCTGAGTTACTCCAGCTTTTTGTGTCTCTCTTCGGTTTAAACCGGCATCTGCAGTTCCGTCCGACACATTTACCACAAAGTATCTCGACACACATCACAACAACAAACCAACCGACCGCTGCAAAGGTGTGTTAGAGCAGCATCAAAGCAAACTGCTGGAGGAACTCAGCGGGTCGGGCAGCATCTGTAGTGGGAGAGGGTAAAGGAGCTGTCGATGTTTCACGGCAAGTCCCTGCATCGGCCTCTCCTGCAACGATCTTCACTTCAATGTTTAGTCTCTGTCGTCTTCTCCAAGTCGAGGTCACCTTTAACAAATCCCACATCCTCCCCCTTTCTTCTCCCTCCTCCCCATTCCCCAAACCATAAAGGGCCTGTCCCACCAACGCCACTCCTCAGCGACTGGCTCCGACCTTCAGGCTCCAGGAGGGCACTCGCCTGGAAAACCGCCAGCTGGATCGACCGTCTGTGAACACAGGCACGCACGCACACACGCAGACACACACGCAGACACACACAGCACACACACACGCACACACGCAGACACCACACACACACGCACACACGCAGGACACACACACACACGCACACCACACACACACACACACACCACACACGCACACACGCCACCACGCACACACGCACACACACACACACCACGCACACACGCAGACACACACACACGCACACACGCAGACGCACACGCACACACGCAGACACACACGCGCAATCACCCCCGCACACGCACACACGCGGCCCACACAACACACACACACACACACGCAGACACACACACACATGCGCACACACACACACGCACACGCGCAGACACCACACACACACACACACACACGCAGACACACGCAGACACACACGAGGACACACTGTCGACGCAACACGCAGACAGACACACACCGCACACGCACACGCACACACACGCACACACGCAGACACACACCACACACAACACGCACACACGCAGACACACACGCAGACACACACACACACACACCACACACACACAGGCACACACACAAGCTCGCACGCACGCACGCACTCAAAACACGCACGCCACGCAGACACACACGCACGCACGCACGCACACACGCACGAACACATGCACGGCGCACACACGCACACCCC
The DNA here is from genome assembly GCA_035221665.1 of Okamejei kenojei. NCBI lineage: Eukaryota > Metazoa > Chordata > Chondrichthyes > Rajiformes > Rajidae > Okamejei > Okamejei kenojei. The sequence goes on along the minus strand of CM069140.1, from coordinate 74,820,746 downwards.
ACCATGCACACCACACACACGCACACACACACGCAACATGCTCACACACGCATGGCGCACACACGCACGGCACACGCACACAAATACACGCCACACCACACACACACACACACACGTAGAGAGCGCGTAGAGGGGGCGGAGAGAAGGGGCGAGAAGGGGGAGAAGGGGGGTGGAGACACTTTTAAGAAGCTAGACAACTTTTAATAAAGTCTAGCGGGCATGTAACATCACCGTTCAGTTTTCCTTGGTTCTGAAAACTCCAAGGAGCCAATTTAAATGCTCGGTCAGCGAAGGAGATTGCCTACGGCTGCCCTCGACTGCCTGTAACTACATAGCGACCCCGCTCCACTGCACTACGAGTTCAAAAGTACCTTGCCGACCAATTTTTACTCGCGGAACATATTTCAACATGCTGAAAATTGTTCCTCGACCAAACTGAGGCCGCGAGTGTGCGGGAACGCCCCTCGAGCATGAAGGAGAGTTCCAGCGACCTCCTAGGACCACGTGTCGACCATGCTGCGAGTTTGAGTCGAGGGCAAACTCGCAGATTCGGTCGCCCAAGTGGGACAGCCCCTGAACATTCAGGATATCCAGCCAGTCCTGCTGTAACTCCACCCAACGACCAGCAGATGGTGGCAGCTGCTCCGATGATGGAGCAGGGACACATGGACCTGCATCTGTGCATAGTCGGAAGGAGCCGCAGATAGGACACAAAGTGCTGGAGTAACTCAGCGGGACAGGCAGCCTCTCTGGAGAGAAGGAATTGGTGACGTAGAAACAGAAAACAGAGAAAATAGGTGCAGGAGGAGGCCATTCGGCCCTTCGAGCCAGCACCGCCATTCATTGTGATCATGGCTGATCGTCCGCTATCAATAACCCGTGCCTGCCTTCTCCCCATATCCCTTGACTCCACTAGCCCCTAGAGCTCTATCTAACTCTCTCTTAAATCCATCCAGTGACTTGGCCTCCACTGCCCTCTGTGGCAGGGAATTCCATAAATTCACAACTCTCTGGGTAAAAAAGGTTTTTTTCACCTCAGTCTTAAATGACCTCCCTTTATTCAAAGACAGTGGCCCTCTGGTTCTGGACTCACCCAACATTGGGAAACATTTTTCCTGCATCTAGCTTGTCCAGTCCTTTTATAATTTTATATGTTTCTATAAGATCCCCCTCATCCTAAACTCCAGTGAATACAAGCTAGTGTTTTCAATCTTTCCTCATATGACAGTCCCGCCATCCTAGGGATCAATCTCGTGAACCTACGCTGCACTGCCTCAATCACAAGGGTGACCTTCCTCAAATTAGACCAAAACTGTACACAATACTCCAGATGTGGTCTCACCAGAGCCCTATACAACTGCAGAAGAACCTCTTTACTCCTATACTGAAATCCCTTGTTATTAAAGCCAACATCCCATTACCTTTCTTCACTGCCTGCTGTACCTGCACGCCAACTTTCAGTGACCGGTGTACAAGGACACCCAGGGTCTCGTTGCACCTCCCCTTACCTAACCTAACCCCATTGAGATAAATTGTATAGCAACCGGAAGAGATGCTACACTTGTCGCCTTTACCCCCCCCCCCCCACCCCCGATCCATTCAAGGACCCAAGCAGTCGTTCCAGGTGCGGCAGAGGTTCACCTGCACCTCCTCCAACCTCATCTACTGCATCCGCTGCTCCAGATGTCAGCTGCTCTACATCGGTGAGACCAAGCGTAGGCTTGGCGATCGTTTCGCCGAACACCTCCGCTCGGTCCGCATTAACCAACCCGACCTCCCGGTGGCTCAGCACTTCAACTCCCCCTCCCATTCCAAATCTGACCTCTCTGTCCTGGGCCTCCTCCACGGCCAGAGTGAGCAACACCGCAAATTGGAGGAGCAGCACCTCATATTCCGCTTGGGCAGTCTGCACCCCAGCGGCATAAACATTGACTTCTCCAATTTCCGGTAGCCCTCGCTGTCTCCTCCCCTTCTCAGCTCTCCCTCAACCCTCAGGCTCCTCCTCTTCCTTTCTCCTTCCCGCCCCCACCCTGCATCAGTCTGAAGAAGGGTTTTGGCCCGAAACGTTGCCTATTTCCTTCGCTCCATAGATGCTGGCTCACCCGCTGAGTTCCTCCAGCAGTTTTGTCTACCTCCCATTGAGATAATAATCTGACCCCTTGTTTTTGCCACCAAAGTGGATAACCTCACATTTATCTATATTATACTGCATCTGCCACGCATCTGCCCACTCACTCAACCTGTCCAAGGCACCATCCTAACATCCTCTTCACAGTCCACACTGCCACCCAGCTTTGTGTCATCCGCAAACTTGCTAGTGTTGCTCCTAAATTCCCTCTTCCAAATCATTTATATATATTGTAAACGGAGCGTGATCGCCCCGACGCGGAGGGCCCGACCGCCGGCTACGGGGGCCAAGATCGCCCCGTCAACGGAAGGCTCGAGGCCCCTGACCACGGGAGAACAAAGAAGGGAAGAGATTTGAACTTTATTTTCGCCTTCCATCAGAGTGAGGAACGTGGAGGAGTCACTGTGGTGGATGTTTATGTTAAAATGTATTTTGTGTGTCTTTTTATTGGTATGACTGTATGGCAAATGAAATTCCTCGTATGTTGCAAAACATACATGGCTAATAAAGTAAGATTATGATTATGATGGTTGTGGCCCATTCGTGGCACTGGGATAAAAGTGCTTAAAGGGCCTATCCCACTTGGCCGTCATTCGCGCGCCATTTACGCCACCTGCTAGCGTGTGGGAAGCGCGGGGACGGGCGCTTGGAGTGGCTAGGAGTGTGGAGTGGCGTTGGGAGGAGTGTGGAGTGGCGTGGAGGAGTGTGGAGTGGCCGTGGAGTGGGTCGTGGAGGAGTGTGGAGTGGCGTGGAGGAGTGTGGAGTGGCGTGGAGGAGCGTGAAGGTGCGTGGAGGAGTGTGTGGAGTGGCGTGGAGGAGTGTGGAGTGGCGTGGAGTGGCGTGGAGGAGTGTGGAGTGGCGTGAGTGCGTGGAGGAGTGTGTGAGTGGCGTGGAGGAGCGTGTGGGAAGTGCGTGGAGGAGTGTGGAGTGGCGTGGAGGAGTGTGGAGTGGCGTGGAGGAGCGTGGAATTGGCGTGGAGTGGCGTGGAGTGGCGTGGAGGAGCGTGGAGTGGCGTGGGAGTAGCGTGGAGTGGCGTGGAGGAGCAGTGAAGGTGCGTTGGAGGAGTGTGGAAGTGGCGTGGAGGGAGCGTGGAGTGGCGTGGAGGAGCGTGGAATGGCGTGGAGGAGCGTGGAGTGGCGTGGAGGAGGTGGAGTGGCGTGGAGGAGCGTGGAAGTGGCGTGGGAGGAGCGTGGAGGAGCGTGGAGTGGGCGTGAAGGTGCGTGGAGGAGCGTGGAGGAGCGTGGAGGGTGTGGAGTGGCGGTGGAGGAGTGTGGAGTGGCGTGGAGGAGCGTGTGGAGAGCGTGAGGAGTGGACGTGGAAGGTGCGTGGAGGAGCGTGGAGGAGCGTGGAGGAGTGTGGAGTGGCGTGGAGGAGTGGAGTGGAGCGTGGGAGCGTGGAGTGGCGTGAAGGTGCGTGGAGGAGCGTGGAGGAGCGTGGCGTGGAGGAGTGTTGAGTGGCGTGAAGGTGCGTGGAGGAGCGTGGAGTGGTGTGGAGGAGTGTGGAGTGGCGTGGAGGAGCGTGGAGTGGCGTGGAGGAGCGTGGAGTGGCGTGGAGGAGCGTGGAGTGGCGTGGAGGAGTGTGGAGTGGCGTGGAGGAGTGTGGAGTGGCGTGGGAGGAGCGTGAGGAGCGTGGAGTGGCGTGGAGGTAGTGTGGAGTGGCGTGGAGGTGCGTGGAGGAGCGTGGAGTGGCGTGGAGGAGTGTGGACTTCGTCCTGCATGAAATCTCCGCGCGCCACCGGCCTGTCGCGTAACTGACGGCCAAAGTGGGACAGGCCCAAGACCCTGGCGCGGCTCAACGTCTCGCCTCCAACAGCAGCAGAAGCGGGCAAACGATCGCCAAGCTCGGCCTGGGGCTCACGGCCGTTGCGGATCCGGATCCGGATCCATCCCCACTCCTACTCCCGGAGCGGGGCCAAGACGATTGGAGATAGACACAAAATGCTGGAGCAACTCAGCGGGACCGGCAGCATCTCTGGAGAGAAGCAATGGGTGACGTTTCGGGTCAAGACCCTTCTTTCAGACTGAAGAAGAGTCTCGACACAAAACATCACCCATTCCTTCTCTCCAGAGATGCTGCCGGTCCCGCTGAGTTACGCCAGCATTTTGTGTCCATCTTCAAATGACGTCACGCGCTCCAGACGGCTGCGCGGACACACGATGACGCGCGCGACCGTCGCACGCCAGTCACTACCGGCCCGTCGCGTAAATGACGGACAAGTGGGACAGGCCCTTAAGTGTGAACACAAATCAAAATCAACCAAAGAAAGTGGTGACTACATGGATCAGTGCGTTTACATCCCACTCATGCAATTTATTTAACAAATATAAACACATGGGTACGTTCAGCTTCTGAACCTTAATGAATCCACTTGGGTACATGTCACGGATAAAACATGCATGGGTCCATGTTCCCATAAATGCAGATCATGTATAAAACATGCTTGGGTACATGTCCCAAACATGTTGAGGGTCACGGATAAAACATGCTTGGGTATGTGATCTCATACATGTGGCAGGTCACGGATAAAACATGCTTGGGTATGTGATCTCATACATGTGGCAGGTCACGGATAAAACATGCTTGGGTACATGCTCTCATACATGTTGCAGATCATGTATAAAACATGCTTGGGTCGATGTTCCCAAACATGTTGAGGGTCACGGATAAAACATGCTTGGGGACGTGCTCTCATACATGTGGCAGGTCACAGATCAAACATGAATCAACATTCCTGCTGTCTCAACGCAGAGAGATATTGGTGTTCTGTAAGAAGGAACTGCAGATGCTGGTTTACACCCAAGAAAGACACAAAATGCTGGAGGAACTCAGCGGGCCGGGCAGCGTCTCCGGTGACAAGAAATAGATGGAGTTTCGGGGAGAGAAGGGACCTGACCTGAAACGTCACCGATTCCCTTTCTCCAGACAAGCTGCCTGACCCGCTGCGTCACTCCAGCGTTTTTGTGTCCGTCTTCCGGTTAAAACCAGCGCCTGCGGTTCCTTCCGGCACGTTCCGTCTGCTCCACTGCCAAATCTCCTCTTGATATTCTGCCCGTTGACCAATCGACCAGTCCAAGACTCATGCCGGGGGGACCAACGGGAATTGCATCCCTCAACATCTGAGCAACAGAGGGATGCAAAGACCAGTCTGTGTGTCCCATAGGGTCTACTACCCAAGGCTTACAAAGCCTTGACATAACTCATGCGCAAGTCCACTAGCATCCCTGGGTTGGCTCAGGTTTTCTGCGATTGCCTTCTCACGGAGGCCAGGGTGCGTTCCATAGCTGCCGCCTTGATGGACCTTTCCAGGGAGCTGCAGTCCCACCCGGAGTGTCCCACGTCCTGCTTTCCCCGGCACATCTGCACGACATCGTAAGCCCTCCTCAGCATGGACTTCCGAAGCAGGATGTAGACCCAGGGATCCAGGATCTGATTCCAAGCTGCCATCCGAACTCCCAGGAGGAGCGAGCTGGTGGTCCGAGGGCCCTCATAGGAGCTGCCGATCATCGCCGTGGTCACCTGGGTGAGACAAGAAGGGAAGAAAATGTGACTCCTTTAGCCAGGCCGACAATGGTTCATGTTCAAGAAGGAACTGCAGATGCTGGAAAATGGAAGGCAGACAAAAGTGCTGGAGAAACTCAGCGGGTGCGGCAGCATCTATGGAGCGAAGGAAAAAGGCGGCGTTCCGGGCCAAAACCCTTCTTCAGACCGATGCAGAAACGTCGCCTATTTCCTTCGCTCCATAGATGCTGCCGCACCCGCTGAGTTTCTCCAGCGACGATTCATGTTCAGCGTCGCATCCTTCAGTAAGAATGTCACTCTTCTATCCGGCCCACTCGACTGTACTTCGCTCTGGACTCTCGACTCTCTTGACGAAAGCCAGAAACAAGGGAACTGCAGATGCTGGTTTACACAAAAGGGCACAAAGTGCTGGAGTAACCGGGGCTGGGCGTAAAGCGGTCGCTGCCTCACAGCGCCAGGGACCCGGGTCCGATCCCGGCCACGGGCGCTGTCTGCACAGAGTTTGCACGTTCTCCCCGTGACCCGCGTGGGTTTTCTCCGGGTGCTCCGGACTCCTCCCACACTCCAAAGACGTGCAGGGTTTGTAGATTAATTGGCTTTTGTAAAATGGTTTAAAACAGGCCCCCGGAGTGTAGGATAGTGCTAGTGTTTGGGGCTGATTACTGGACAGTACAGACCCGGCGGGCCGAAGGGCCTGTTTCTGCGCTGGATCCCTAAAGTCTAAAGTCAAGCAATTTGTGTCGTTATCCCAAAGCCAGGTTTAGCCACGTACCGTTCTCAATTGCGTTATCTAAATTAAAGGCCTTGAAGAGGAAAATCTGGAATATTGGGAGTTGCAAACTCTTTGTTGCCAAGGCTTCTGGCATCTTCACTAAAGATGGAAGAGAGGGAAACAACATGTTTTATTCCTGGTCTCCACATTTCACCTGGAGTTACAACAGGACCCGAGTAAATCCTTGCGTAATTTCAGAGCTCAATTCAACTTCAGTCGACATTCCTAATAACCATATAACCATACAACAATTACAGCACGGAAACAGGCCCTCTCGGCCCTTCCAGTCCGTGCCGACCATTTGTTTTTCCCCTAGTCCCATCACCAGCTATTTTCAACTATTCTTGACCAGTATTTACCAATCATCTTTTCCTTAAAGTTTCTTTACCAGTATTTACCAATCATCTTTTCCTTGAAGTTTATAATGGGGAAATGTTTGTAGCTACAAACACACGGAGCGGCTCCGGAACAGGCCCTTTGGCCCATAATGTCCATGCTGGGCACAAGGGCAAATTAAACTAGCCAGTTAAAATTTAGTTTAGAGGTACAGCAACAGAAAGAGGCCCTTCGGCCCGCCGAGTGCGGACCGACCAGCGATCCCCGTACACCGGCACTACTCTACCAAGTAGGGACAATTTACATTCGCCCAAAGCCAATTAAACCTACAATCCTGTACGTCTTTGGAGTGTGGGTGGAAACCGGAGCACCTGGAGAAAACCCACGCGGGTCACGGGGGGGGAAATTCCGCAAACCCCGTACAGACAGCGCCCGTGGTCAGGATCGAACTCTGGCGCTCCGAGGGCAGTAGCTCCCGCCGCCGTGCCGCCCTAGTCCCTTCTGCCCGCCCACGATCCACATCGCTCCGTTCCCTCAACATCCCATTTCTCGCTTCGCTGTTGAGAAGCTGCCTGACCCGCTGAGCATTTCCGGGGATCGCCCGCGGTTATTGCCAGGATACCAAACCTCTTTCCCGTCTGCCGCAAGTTGGTGACTCGGCCGTTTGTGAACCAAACGCCATCACAATTACTTTTCCGGTAATGCCGGTTCGTGGAAGATAGAACGCTGCAGCCCAGGAACAGGCCGTTCAGTCCACAATGCAGACAGCAAGCATGGCCATCGCTTATCGACCTGTGCATAATCCATATCTTTCCATTCCCTGCACATCCATGAGCCTATCCAAACTCCTCTCAAACGGCACGATCGCATCTGCCTCCACCTTCACCCCTGGCAGCGCGCTCCAGGCGCCCACCGCCCCCGGTGTGAAAATGTTGCCCCACGCATCGCCTCTAAACATCGCCCCTCTCATCTGAAAGCTACGCCTCGTAGCATTTGGTTTTTTCCACCCTGGGTGACAGGTTCTGGCTGTCTACCCTGTCTGCGCCTCTCATCGCCGCCCACGCTCCCGTCAGGTCCCCCTGCAGCCTCCAGCGCTCCAGAGAAAACAATCCAGGCCTGTCCCAGCCCCTCCCTGTAGCTAAGACCCACCCTAATTCAGGCAACAAACCTCCTCCTCCTCCGCGCGCTCTCCTTTCCAAAGCCCCCGCCGGCCTTCCTGAAACGGGCAGCAAGGTGGCGCACTGGTAGAGATGCTGACTTATGCCCCTGTCCCACTTAGGAAACCTGAACGGAAACCTCTGGAGACTTTGCACTAAGTGGGACAGGGACCTGGGTTCAATCCTGCTGCCTATACAGAGTTGTGGATTCTCCCTGTGACCGCGTGGGTTTACTCCTGTTGCTCCGGTTTCCTCCCAAACACCAAAGGCGTACAGTTTTGTCAGTTAATTGGATTTGGTAAAATTGTGAATTCTGTAACATTAGAAACGTAGAAACATAGAAAATAGGTGCAGGAGGAGGCCATTCGGCCCTTCGAGCCAGCACCGCCATTCATTGTGATCATGGCTGATCGTCCCCTATCAATATCCCCGTGCCTGCCTTCTCCCCATATCCCCTGACTCCACCAGCCCGTAGAGCTCTATCCAACTCTCTCTTAAATCCAAAGTAGTAGGATACCGCTAGTGTGCGGGGATCGCTGGGGCGGTGCGGACGCGGTGGGCCGAACGGCCTGTTTCCGCGCCGTGTCTCCAGACTAAAGTAAACTGCGCGCAATGTCCCACGTGTGGCCTGACCACAGCACCATAAAACTGCATCGCCACTCCCAAACTCTTATATGCCACCTTGCCTCACAAGTAATAAACCATTAAAATATCTCTTAGGTAATGAAATGGTATCACAGAGCTTGTAAAACAGGACCAACCAGCATCTAAAAATACACGACAGATACCGTAGGCGTTGACACCTTTAGTACACCACTACACGCCTACAACGCTCCAAAGTTCAAGACTGCAACAATTCGGGCCTCATGCGTATCACTGACTTAATTTAGTTTCGAGATACATCGCGGGAACAAGCGATCCCCGCACATTAACTCTGCCCCGCACACACTAGGGCTAATTTTACATTTACACCCAGCCAATTAAGCTACAAACCTGTACTATTAAAGAAAGAACTGCAGATGCTGGTAAATCAAAGGTAGATACAAAGTGCTGGAGTAACTCAGCGGGTGAGGCAGCGTCTATGGAGAGAAGGAATCGGCGACGTTTCGGGACGAGACCCTGACGTCAGCCTGAAGAAGGGTCTCGACCCGAAACGTCGCCTATTTCCTTCTCTCCATAGATGCTGCCTCACCCGCTGAGTTTCTCCAGCACTTTGTGTCGACAGACATGTGCTTCTTTGGAGTTTGGGAGGAAACCGAAGATCTCGGGGGAAACCCCTCGCAGATCAGTTTTTTATTGTCACGTGTACAGATTAAGGTACAGTGTTTTTATGTGAATTACCTTACAGCCATGCAAAAACAAAAGCAACTAGACACACAACTGCATAAAGGTCAACACGAACATCCACCGCAGTGGATTCCCAACATTCCTCGCTGAGACGGAAGGCAAAAAATGCTAATCCTCTTCCTCTTTACTCTCCCGTGGTCGGGGCAGTCCGTCGGGGCGATTGAGGCTCTCGCAGCCGGCGGTCGAAGCCCCCCCCCCGTCGGGGCGGTCAGCGGGAGATCGTACAAACTCCACGCAGACAACACCCGCACGCAGGATCGAACCCGGGCGTCGGGCACTGTGGGGCAGCAGCTTTGCCCGCTGTGCCACCCTGCCGATTACTAAACGCCAGTCAGCAAACTGTATCATTGGCCGGCTGGATTGTGAAAGTGAGACAACATGGAGCCATATAACCATATAACCATATAACAATTACAGCACGGAGACAGGCCCTCTCGGCCCTTCCAGTCCGTGCCGACCATTTGTTTTCCCCTAGTCCCATCTACCTGCACTCAGACCATACCCCTCCATTCCCTTCACGTCCATATACCTATCCACTTTACTCTTAAATGTTAAAATCGATCCTGCCTCCACCACTTCTGCTGGAAGCTCATTCCACACAGCCACCACCCTCTGAGTAAAGAAGTTCCCCCTCACGTTACCCCTAAACTTCTGTCCCTTAATTCTCATGTCATGCCCTCTTGTTTGAATCTTCCCTACCCTCAATGGGAAAAACGTATCCACGTCAACTCTGTCTATTCCTTTCATCATTTTAAAGACCTCAATCAAGTCCCCCCTTAACCTTCTGCGCTCCAAAGAATAAAGACCTAACTTGTTCAACCTTTCTCTGTAACATAGTTGCTGGAACCCTGGCAACATTCTAGTAAATCTCCTCTGTACTCTCTCTATTTTGTTGACATCCTTCCTATAATTAGGCGACCAAAATTGTACACCATAGTCCAGAATTGGTCTTACCAATGCCTTGTACAATTTTAACATTACTTCCCTGCTCCTATATTCAATGCTCTGATCCAGTCTCACCCCGGCCACTCCCTCTCCTCCCCTCTCCCATCGGGCGGGAGGCACAGAAGTGTGAAAGCGCGCACACCTCCAGATTCAGGGACAGTTTCTCCCCAGCTGTTATCAGGCGACTGAACCATCCTATCGCCAGCTAGAGATAGCATCCACATCAGTGGTAATCCTTCATCTTTACTGGGCTTTATCTTGCACCTCACTTTTCCCTGTATCCATACGCTGTGGACGGCTGGATCGTAATCACGTGTCGCCTTCCCGCTGACCGGTCAGCGCGCAACTAAAGCTTCTCACTGTACCTCGGTACACGTGACAATAAACTCAACTCAACTTTTAACGAATGGGTGTTCGATAGGCAGAGCGAACTCGATGGGCTGAAGGGCCAGTTTCCACACCGCGCGCTTTAAGATGAAGACTCCCACACCAATACATGAAGTGGTCAGCTTAGACGTTGGCAGTGCAATCTGAGGAAAGACGTTCTTGCCATAGAGGGGGTACAGAGAAGGTTCACCAGACTGATTCCTGGGATGGCAGGACTTCCATACGAGGAAAGACTGGATAGACTCGGCTTGTACTCGCTAGAATTTAGAAGACTGAGGGGGGATCTTATAGAAACTTACAAAATTCTTAAAGGGTTGGACAGGCTAGATGCAGGAAGATTGTTCCCGATGTTGGGGAGGTCCAGAACAAGGGGTCACAGTCTAAGGATAAGGGGGAGTTCCTTTAGGACCGAGATGAGGAAAACATTTTTCACTCAGAGAGTGGTGAATCTGTGGAATTCTCTGCCACAGAAGGTAGTTGAGGCCAGTTCATTGGCTATATTTAAGAGGGCGTTAGATGTGGCCCTTGTGGCTAAAGGGATCAGGGGGTATGGAGAGAAGGCAGGTACAGGATACTGAGTTGGATGATCAGCCATGATCATATTGAATGGCGGTGCAGGCTCGAAGGGCCAAATGGCCTGCTCCTGCACCTATTTTCTATGTTTCTATGTTTCTATGAGTACAGGAGTTGGAACTTTATGCTGCAGTCATACAAAAACGCTGGTGAGGCAGCTCTTGGGAGACGCGGGTTCAATCCTAACTGTCGGCGCTGTCTATGCGGAGTTTGCACGTCCTCCCTGTGACCGTGTGGGCTTTCTTCAGGCGCTCCAGTTTCCTCCCACGTCCCAAAGACGTGCAGGTCTGTAGGTCTGAAGAAGGGTCTCGACCCGAGGCGTCACCCATTCCTTCTCTCCAGAGATGCTGCCTGACCCGCTGAGTTACTCCAGCGTTTTGTGTGCATCACCCTAAACTAAACCGAGCCTCATCTTCAACTGTTGCCATCTCTTTGCACAGCTGAGTGCACCAGTGTTTTGTGTCTATCTTCGGTTTAAAGTAGCATCTGCAGTTCCTCCTTACGCACAGATTTGTAGCTTCCGTAAATTGTCCCCAGAGTGCAGGTCGCGAAAGTGAGATAACATGGAACTGGTGTGAACAGGCGATCGATGAGCTGAAGGGCCAGTTTCCACGCTGCATCTAAAATCAACTGCCTGCAGGTACAGCGGGCAGTGAAGAAAGCAAATGGCACGTTGACCTTCATAACAAGGGGAGTTGAGTATAGGAGAAAAGAGGTCCCTTTTGCAGTTGTACAGGGCCCTAGTGAGACCACACCTGGAGTGCTGTGCGCAGTTTTGGTGGAGAAATTCAGCGGGTGGGGCAGCATCTATGCAGGACACAAAATGCCCATGGATAGGGAGCTATGTTCGTAAGTCCATAAGTGTTAGGAGCAGAATTTGGCCATCCGGCCCATCAAATCTACTTCCCAATTCAATCGTGGCTGATCTACCCTTTCCCTCGTAACCCCATTCTCCCCATATCCCCCGACAATCATACTAATCAAGAATCTATCTTCATTCTATCATCCTATCAGTCCGACGAAGGATCTCGACCAGAAACACAGAAAGTAGGTGCAGGAGTAGGCCATTCGGCCCTTCGAGCCAGCGCCGCCCTGTTCAATGTGATCATGGCTGATCATCCAGAATCAGTGCCCCCGTTCCTGCTCTTTCCCCATATCCCTTGATTGCGCTAGCCCCAAGAACTCTACCTAACTCTCTCTTGAAAGCATCCGGTGAATTGGCCTCCACTGCCTTCTGCGGCACGGAATTCCGCAGATTCGCGACTCTCTGGGTGAAAACGTTTATCTTCAGCTCTGTCCTAAATAGCCGACCCCTTATTCTTAATAAAGGGCTATGGAGCTCTTTCGTAAGAGCTTGCCAACAAAGAGAAAAGGGGCATGAATATATTTTGTTGGATGCATTCACAATTGCAATTTGTTTCGCATTGTTGGTACGGTATTGCTTCCTATTTTTGGAACGTCACCCATTCCTTCTCCCCAGAGACGCTGCCGGTCCCGCTGAGTTACTCCAGCACTTTGTGTCTATCTTCGATGTAAACCAGCATCTGCAGTTCCTTCATGCACCAGAATCTTTCTATCTCAGCCTTAAAAAATATCCATCAACTTGGCCTCCACAGCCTTTCGTGGCAGTGAATTCCACAGATTCACCTCATAGAAACATAGAAACATAAAAAATTGGAGCAGGAGGAGGCCATTCGGCCCTTCGAGCCAGCACCGCCATTCATTGTGATCATGGCTGATCGTCCCCTATCAATAACCCGTGCCTGCCTTCTCCCCATATCCCTGGACGCCACTCGCCCCTAGAGCTCTATCTAACTCTCTCTTAAACCCATCCAGTGATTTGGCCTCCACTGCCCTCTGTGGCAGGGAATTCCACAAATTCACAACTCTCTGGGCGAAAAGGTTTTTTCTCACCTCAGTCCTAAATGGCCTCCCCTTTATTCTAAGACTGTGGCCCCTGGTTCTGGACTCGCCCAACGTTGGGAACATTTTTCCTGCATCTGGCTTGTCCAGTCCCCCCCCTCGTCCTTCTCAACTCCAGTGAATACAAGCCTAGTCTTTTCAATCTTTCCTCATATGACAGACCCTCCCTCTGACTAAAGAAATTCCTCTCTTGTTCGCGGGAGGAGCAGGCTGTGGGCCCTCCAGGTTACTTTGACCTGAGTTAACCTCGCTTGAGAGATGTTCACATTCATGTGTCAACACCAGGAGTCAAGTCTCCACAGCTCCCCTCTCTTCAGGTCCATTTGAAAATATAAATCACATTCTTATCTATTGAATTCCTCCTATTTTTGCATGGCCGCGAACAAACATTGATATGTTACGCAGCAACCGGTAATCGCCTTGTGTCTCGCCTTAGCTACTGTGTTTAGTTTTAGATTAAAGTCATGGAGACATTTGTCTCTTGTACAAAACTGCATAAATTTTGGAATGAAATCTTTGGAATGTTTACAAAACTATTTAACACAAAATTGAACCCCAATACAGAACTGATTATCTTTGGATCAATGGAAGAGGGAAGTAAACTAACTATATTCCAAGAAGCTTTTCTTAGTTACGGTTTAATAACAGCAAAAAAACTTATACTTAACTTTTGGAAAAACGCACCTACGCTAACATTCAAAATGTGGATCTCAAATATGTCGGAAACGCTACTCATCTTGAAGAAATGAGATTCCTCCTACTAGGCAAAGTAGACCAATTCTTAAAGATTTGGTCTCCTTTTATCAACTTTTTGCAAGCATATGGTGCAACATAACATAACCTTAGAAATTAAATGGTTTAGAACCGGGTGACGGATGGGCAAAAATACGAGATAGGTAGATCTCGCTTTTCTTTACTTTCTCCTTTTCTTTCAATCTTTTAACTTCTCACTTCTGTCCTTTATTTCTTTTGCTTTCTGTTTCTACTCGCTTGTCTATCTATTCTGACACTCTTTATTTCTTTTTTCTCTCACGTTCTCGCACCTGACAACCTGGTGTGCCAACAATAACCTCGTCCTCGACTCCCAGAAGTCGAAGGAAATCATTGTTGACTTTAGAAAGAACAGAGGGGGCAGACACACCCCCATCCATATAAACGGGACTGAGGTGGAGCGGGTCTCCAACTACAAATTCCTCGGGGTACACATCTCGGAGGATCTGTCCTGGTCCCTCAACACCTCCAAGCTGATCAAAAAGGCGCAGCAGCGCCTTTACTTCCTGAGGAGGCTCAAAAAAGCCCACCTGTCCCCCCAGATCCTGACCAACTTTTACCGTTGTACCATCGAAAGCATCCTGACCACCTGCTTTACGGTCTGGTACAGCAGTTGCACCGTAGCAGACAGGAAGGCACTACAACGGGTGGTGAAAACCGCCCAGCACATCATCGGTGCCCCGCTCCCTGCCATGGATGCCCTCCACCGAAAACGGTGTCTGAGACGGGCCGGGAAGATCATCAAAGACCCCTCCCACCCTAACCATGGACTGTTTGCCCTCCTACCATCGGGGAGGCGGTACAGGAGCCTCAGGTCCCGCACCAGCAGGATGAGGAACAGCTTCTACAACAACACCATCACACTGCTGAACTCGGAGTCCCGCCGATAGATTCCCACATCTGTATTTATTTATCTGTATTTATCTAAACATTGCTATCACTACGTACTGACACTAAACTGCATTTCGTTGTACCCATACTTGTATCTGTGCAATGACATTAAAGATGCATTGAATTGAATTGAACTGTTCTTTTATTATTGAATCAAAAGTATGAAGATATACAAGAATGGAAATATGTATGCATGTATTAGGTACTTAACTACCACACTACTGTACTTACTTCTAACAAAAATAAACAAAAACATTTAAAAAAAAGTCATGGAGACATAAGGGGGAAATCTTTTAGGACCGAGATGAGAAAATCGTTTTTCACACAGAGAGTGGTGAATCTGTGGAATTCTCTGCCACAGAAGGTAGTTGAGGCCAGTCCATTGGCTATATTTAAGAGGGAGTTAGATGTGGCCCTTGTGGCTAAAGGGATCAGGGGGTATGGAGAGAAGGCAGGTACGGGATACTGAGTTGGATGATCAGCCATGATCATATTGAATGGCGGTGCAGGCTCGAAGGGCCGAATGGCCTGCTCCTGCACCTAATTTCTATGTTTCTATGTTTCTATGAGACGTACATAGCAGGGAAACAGGCCTTTGTCCCAACGGGCCCATGCTGGCCGAAATGTCCCATTCAGGCTAGTCCCACCTGCCCACATTTGGTCCAAGGTAGACAAACGTGCTGGAGAAACTCAGCGGGTGCGGCGGCATCTATGAAGCGAGGGAAATAGGCAACGTTTCGGGCCGAAACCCTTCTTCATTTGGTCCATATCCTTCTAAACCTTCCCTATCATAGAAACATAGAAACATAGAAAATAGGTGCAGCAGTAGGCCATTCGGCCCTTCGAGCCTGCACCGCCATTCAATATGAACTGGCCTCAACTACCTTCTGTGGCAGAGAATTCACCACTCTCTGTGTGAAATATGATTTTCTCATCTCGGTCCTAAAAAGACTTCCCCCTTATCCTGAAACTGTGACCCCTTGTTCTGGACTTCCCCAACATCGGGAACAATCTTCCTCATCCATGTACCCATTCAAATGTCTTTTAAATGTTGATATAGCACCTGCCATCGAAAGGCATTGGAGGCCGGTTCTCTGGATGCTTCCAAGAGAGAGTTAGATAGGGCTCTTCAAGAAAGCAGAGTCATGGGATATGGGGCAAAGGCAGGAACGGGGTACTGGTTGGGGATGATCAGCCATGATCACATTGAATGGCGGTGCTGGCTCAAAGGGCCGAATGGCCTACTCCTGCCCCTATTGTCACTTGTCTATTGTCAACTACCTCAAGTTGCCTCAAGTTCATAAGTGATAGGAGCAGAATTAGGCCATTCGACCCATCAAGTCGACTACCATTCAATCAGGCCTGCTCTATCTCTCCCTCCTAACCCCATTCTCTTGCCTTCTCCCCATAACCCCATGACACCTGTACTAATCGAGAATCTATCTATCTCAGCCTTAAAAATATCCATTGACTTGGCCTCCGCACCCTTCTGTGGCAAAGAATTCCACAGATTCCAGATTGTACCTCCGATTTATGGATTCTCTCAAATCGTTTACGCCTTTATTCCTACGAGAAAAATGCACGACTCCACACTTTGCTGCACTGTATTCCATCTGCCACTTCTCTGCCCACTCTCCCAACCAGCCCAGGTCCTTCTGCAGAGTCCCTGCTTTCTCTGCACTACCTGCCCCTCCACCTATTTTGATATAATCTTCAAACATGGCCGCAAAGCCTTCTATCCCCCGTCCAAATCATTAATATACAACGTGAATAGTAGCGGTCCCAGTCCCGACGCCTGCCCTAGGTCTTCTACTAGAAACATAGAAACATAGACAATAGGTGCAGGAGCAGGCCATTCGGCCCTTCGAGCCTGCACCGCCATTCAATATGACCATGGCTGATCATCCAACTCAGTATCCCGTACCTGCCTTCTCTCCATACCCTCAGATCCCTTTAGCCACAAGGGCCACATCTAACTCCCTCTTAAATATAGCCAATGAACTGGCCTCAACTACCCTCTGTGGCAGAAAGTTCCAGAGACTCACCACTCACTGTGTGAAAAAAGTCTTCCTCATCTCGGTCTTAAAGGAATTCCCCCTTATCCTTAAGCTGTGACCCCTTGTCCTGGACTTCCCCAACATCGGGAACAATCTTCCTGCATCTAGCCTGTCCAACCCCTTAAGAATTTTGTAAGTTTCTATAAGATGCCCTCTCAATCTCCTAAATTCTAGAGAGTATAAACCGAGTCTATCCAGTCTTTCTTCATAAGACAGTCCTGACATCCCAGGAATCAGTCTGGTGAACCTTCTCTGTACTCCCTCTATGGCAATAATGTCCTTCCTCAGATTTGGAGACCAGAACTGTACGCAATACTCCAGGTGTGGTCTCACCAAGACCCTGTACAACTGCAGTAGAACCTCCCTGCTCCTATACTCAAATCCTTTTGCTATGAAAGCTAACATACCATTCGCTTTCTTCACTGCCTGCTGCACCTGCATGCCTACTTTCAATGACTGGTGTACCATGACACCCAGGTCTCGCTGCATCTCCCCTTTTCCTAATCGGCCACCATTTAGATAATAACCCTGAAGAAGGGTCTCGACCCGAAACGTCGCCTATCTCCTTCGCTCCTTAGATGCTGCTGCACCCGCTGAGTTTCTCCAGCATTTTGTGTAACCCTCGATTCAGCATCTGCAGTTTCTTCGTTAACATTTAGATAATAGTCTGCTTTCCTGTTTTTGCCACCAAAGTGGATAACCTCACATTTATCCACATTATACTGCACCTGTCAAACATTTGCCCACTCACCCAGCCTATCCAAGTCACCTTGCAGTCTCCTAGCATCCTCCTCACAGCTAACACTGCCCCCCAGCTTAGTGTCATCCGCAAACTTGGAGATATTGTCTTCAATTCCCTCATCCAGATCATTAATATCTGGAAGCTTATTCCATATAACACCACCCTCTGTGAGAAAATGTTGCCCCTTAGGTTCCTATTAAACCTGCCCCCTCTCACCTTAAACCTATGCCCTCTGGTCCTGGGTAAAAACACTGACTGATTATGGAGGTGAGGGGGGAGGAGGCATACACTGGAGGTGAGAAAAGGTCAGAACAAGCCAGGGCGGGCAACAGATGACCTCGGGAAGGGTGGAGCCCACAATGGCCCATTGTTGGCTGGGCAACATTCCCCTCCCCCACTCCCTCCCCTCCCACCTCTACTTTCAGTCTGAAGAAGAGGCGACCTGAAACGTCACCTATTCCTTTTCCCCAGAGATGCTGCCTGACCCGCTGAGTCACTCCAACATTTTGTGTCCATCTCTGATAAATTGGTCACCTGTATTGAGAACGGCGGCCCGGCGGTGGAGTTGCTGCCTCACAGGAGGCCCAGGTACGATCCTGGCTACGGGTGCGTGTCTGTACGGAGTCTGTACGTTTTTCCCCGTGACTTGCGTGGGTTTTCTCCGGGAGCTCCGGTTTCCTCCCACGCTCCAACAAGCATGTAGGTTTGTAGGTTAATTGGCTTGGTATAATTGTAAATTGGCCCTAGTGCGTGTAGGATGGTGTGAGTGTGCGGGGATCGCTGGTCGGAGCGGACTCAGTGGGCTGAAGGGCCTGTTTCCGTGCTGTATCTCTAAACTAAACTAAAAACTAGGCTACAGCAAGTATTATATGTTGCCATAACCATTTGGAAACAACTCCAGTTACTTTGCCAAAATAAATTAGAACACATTACAGGACACCGTGTCCTGATTAGCTTGTTAAAGTCTGTTTCTCTACATCCAGAAGGTCCACACAAGAGGCCCTTAAAGGGCCTGTCCCGATTTTTTCGCCGACTGCCGCCTACATATCAGGGTCACCAAAAGATTTAAAACGTTTCGAAAATCCAGCGGCGACAAAATAAATGTCGCAATACTTGAGGAGACACCGCGCGTCAATACGTCGTCACGCCGCGAACTTCTCAGTGACCTGATGCGTCAGTCAATGATGCGGGCAGTCGGCGAAAAACATCGCCAAGCGGGACAGGCCCTTAACTCTTCATCACCCTTCGCGTTTACTACGGATTCACCCAATATATATGCAATTATTCACGCTTTCTGTGCAGCTTGCGAACTTTCGTGCTTCCCTTTACGTGGAAATGCCAGACTATCGTTTAGGAAATTCAAAGCGCAGAGGGCTATTCCTAGAGGTGCAGGAGGGTGAGGGGTGATCCTTTAGAGGTCTTTGGTCAGAGGGCGGTGAATCTGTGCGATTCTTTGCCACAGACGGCTGTGGAGGCCAGGTCAACGGATATTTCTAAAGCAGAGATAGATAGATTCTTGATTGGTACGGGTGTCAGGGGTTATGGGGAGAAGGCAGGAGAATGGGGTTGAGATGGAAAAGATAGATCAACCATGATTGAATGGCAATCTATTCTGCTCCTATCACATGACCCTATGAAGGTGCATGAGATGTTCATAGGTTATAGCAGCAGAATTAGGCCATTCGGCCCATCAACACCTTTCCACCATGGCTGATCTATCTTTTCCTGTCAACCCCATTCTCCTGCCTTCTCCCCATAACCTCTGACACCCGTACTAATCAAGAATCTATCTATCTCTGCCTTAAAAAATACCCACTGACTTGGCCTCCACAGCCTTCTGTGGCAAAGAATTCCACAGATTCGCCAACCTCTGACTAAAGAGCAGGGGAACCAAGAACCAGAGGACATGGGGTTAAGGTGAGAGGGGAAAGAGGGACAACTGGGTACATGGAATGAGCTGCCAGAGGAGGTAGTTGGGACAGGTACTTGAGGCATTGAAGACATTTGGACAGGTGCATGGATAGGAAAGGTTGGGAGAGATATGGGCTGAATGTGGGCAGGTGGGCATGGGCAAGTGGGGCCGAAGGGCCTGTTTCCACACTGTATGGCTCCGACTATGGCTCCAATCAGACTATTTATCTCTTGCGATATTCATAGTATGTGTCCATCCATACATCCATCCATCGAGCGTGTCCAAAGACAGGCCGCTCGATTTGTTACTAACACCTACGAGAGAGAAGCGAGTGTCACCAAACTTCTGAATTCTCTGAGGTGGAGCCCTCTCCAAGCCAGACGTGAAGCTCACCGTTTGACCTGTTTTAACAACATGTTAAATGGCCAGCTCGACATAGATCACAAGACCTACACCAACCCCAAACCAATTAGCAGCAGACGAGGGCATTCGATCCAATTTGTGGTCCCAGCCACAAAGACAGATGTGTACAGCAATTCGTTCTCCCCTCGCACTATTAAAGCACGGAATAATCTCCACCAAACCACGGTTGCCCAGCCAGATGCAACTACATTTAAAGTGGCACTTTCATCCCAATAACCCTCTCTGGCTTAACCCCTCCCTTCACCACCTCCAGTTTAAATTCCAGTTGGAATATTTTGGAGGACCAAGTAACCAAGTACGGAGGGCTACTCATTTCCATTGAATGACAAAACAGGTTAATGGTATCTCAAATTTGATACCTTGATTGGTGCATGTGGCAATAAATGCGAACTTGAACCTGATCTAAAGATTGCGAATCCCAAATTATAAGGCAATTTACACGTCTCTACCTCAACTGTAATTACACCGTGCTTTTGTTTTCTCCTGTGATTTGAGCTGTTGTGAATGATATGGGTATTGTTAACTCAGACAGCCACAAGAGCCACAAGACAAGGCCCTTTAGTTCCAGATTTAGCTCTAGTTTAGTTTAGTTTAGTTTGGAGATACAGTGCAGGATCTGGCCTTTCGACCCACCGAGTCCACACCAACCAGCGATCCCCGCGCATATACACTCACCTACACTCACTCAGGACAATTTACATTTATTACAAGCCAATTAACCCACAGACGGCAGACAAAATTGCCGGAGAAACCCAGCATCTATGGAGCGAAGGAAACAGGCAGCGTTTTGGGCCGAAACCCTTCTTTCAGACATTGCCGCTCAGTCTGAAGAAGGGTCTCGACCCGAAACGTCACCTATTTCCTTCGCTCCGTAGAGGAAGCTGCCCCACCCGCTGAGCTTCTCCAGCAATTTTGTGACTACCTTCGCTTTTCCAGCATCTGCAGTTCCTTCTTGAACAATTAACCCGCAGACCTGCACGTCTTCGGAGTGCGGGGGCAAAACCGAAGATCTCGGAGAAAACCCGCGCAGGTCACGGGGAGGGGGGCGTGCAAACTCCGTCCAGACGGCACAGTCGGGATCGAACCCGCGACTCTGGCGCTGAAAGCGCTGTGAGGCAGCAACCCCACCGCTGCGCCAGCGGGCCGTCCTAAACTTGTAAAGGAGCGGCAGGGTGGCGCAGCCTCACAGCGCCAGAGACCCGGATTCAATCCCGACCACGGGCGCTGTCTGTACGGAGTTTGTACGTTCCCCTCCCCGTGACCTGCGTGGGTTTTCTCTGAGATCTTCGGTTCCCTCCCACGCTCCGAAGACGTGCAGGTCTGTCGGTTAATTGGCTCGGTGTAAATGTAAGTGTAGGATCGTGTTTATGTGCGGGGATCGCTGGTCGGCAGTGACTCGATGGGCCGAAGGGCCTGTTTCCGCGCTGTTTCTCTAAACTAAACTAAACTAGACTAGAGCTAAAACTGAAACTGATAAGCTAAAGGGCCTTGTCTTGCGGCTGTCTGTGTTTACAATACCCATATCATTCACATCAACTCAAATCACAGGAGAAGACAAAAGGACAGAGTGTAATTGAGGTGTAGACGTGTAAATTGCCTTCTTATTTGGGAATCGTATTCATTGAATGGAAATTAATATCCCTCCGTACTATGAATTTCCCAAGAGATAGACAGTCTGATTAGAGTCAATGTCACAGTGGGTTTTCCCCGGGTGCTCTGGTTTCCTCCCACACTTCAAAGACAGGTTTGTACGCCAATTGGCTGGGTAAAATTGCAAATTGTCCCAAGGATAATGTCAAGGGCCTGTCCCACTTGCCGATTTTGCTGGCGTCATATCAGTGTCGCCAAAAGATTTTGAACGTTTCAAAATCCAGCGGCGACAACATACAAGATTGTTAAGGGTTTGGACACGCTAGAGGCAGGAAACATGTTCCCCATGTTGGAAACATGTTCCCGAGTCCAGAACCAGGGGCCACAGTTGAAGAACAAGGAGTGAGCCATTTAGAACGGAGACGATGAAACATTTTTTCTCACAGTGCATGGTGAGTCTGTGGAATTCTCTGCCTCAGAGGGCGGTGGAGGCCGGTTCTCCGGATGCTTTCAAGAGAGAGCTAGATAGGGCTCTTAAAGATAGCGGAGTCAGGGGATATGGGGAGAAGGCAGGAACGGGGTACTGATTGGGGATGATCGGCCATGATCACATTGAATGGCGGTGCTGGCTCGAAGGGCCGAATGGCCTGCTCCTGCACCTGTTGTCTGTTGTCTATTGGCGACGGACAAAAAAGTGGTTGCGATACTTGAACAAACACCACGCATCAAACGTCATCACCGCCCGTCACATGGCATCGCGCCACGTATTTTTGGGTGACGTGACTGGTCAGTCAATGATGCCGGCAGTCGCCGAAAAAATCTCCACGTGGGACAGGCCCTATAGTGTCCAGGGTACACAAGGCATCTCTATTCATTGTAAGTGGCCCAATTGTATCGTGCGCTGTCTTCCCGCTGACCGGATAGCACGCAACAAAAGCTTTTCACTGTACCTCGGTACACGTGACAATAAACTAGACCCTAACTGTACCCGAGCCTCCACCACCCTCTGAGGCAGAGAATTCCACAGACTCGCCACTCTCTGGGTGAAAAAGTGTTTCCTCGTCTCCGTTCTAAATGGCTTGCTCCTTAGACAGCGCCCGCGGTCGGGATCGAACCCGGGTCTCCGGCGCTGTGCGGCAGCGGCTCTACCGCCGCGCCACCGTGCCGCCCGGTTGACCCTGATCCCAGTCCCCGGTCTGCAGCTGTGAAACATCTGTTAACCACCAGAGACGTCCGTGCGGTTAACTGATCGGTGATGCATCACCATCGACCTTTATGGGGACCGCAACATTTCAGTGGGATTACGCTCGTGAGTTGTCAGTGTGGTGCCGTACTTATTGTGTTGTAGACAACATTAAAACGAATGGGAGATTCTGAGTTCAAACCAACTCTCTGGGACCACATGGCCAGCTCCCCAGCGGTTTAATCCAAAGGAAGACCTTTGATATAATTGCTTCCAGAACATGGGCTTCGTGATCAAGACCGGCATTTATCGTGAATCGCCAATCACCGTGAGACAAATTTGCCAATTCCCGGAGCGCAGTGGCCACACGGAACGGGATGCCAGAGGGGATCGTTGTGGCAAGGTCCAAAACCAAACTAGAAAGACCTTTGGACAAGTACACGGAGAGGAAAGGTTCAGCGCACGGGTGGGGAACCCCGCGGCCTTCTGGACCATCAAGTGCAGCCTTTTGAATGAATCCAAATGTTGTAGAACAAAATCCTTTTATTTTTATTTAAGAAGGAACTGCAGGTGCTGGAAAATCGAAGGTGGACAAAAACGCTGGAGAAACTCAGCGGGTGAGGCAGCGTCTGTGGAGCGAAGGAAATAGGCGACGTTACGGGTCGAAACCCTTCTTCAAGTCTGAGGAAGGGTCTAGACCTGAAACGTTGCCTATTTCTTTCGATCCGTAGATGCTGTCGCGAGTTGGGCCAAAGGGTCCTGTTTCCACGCTGTATGACTCTATAACTCTAAACTAAACCACACAGTTGTGGGTCTGTAGTTACATATCAATGAGAGTGATTAAAGACAGTAGCATACACTACCTCTTCTTAAGCCCTTTGCTCCTCTAGGGAGCATTAACCCATTGAAAAATGTCCTCCGCCTCACTCGGTTGTTGGCAGTTCTTTCGAGATCTCCCCCCAGTTTGAGCCCACTCTCAGACATTTCCGTCTGGCCACCTCTTCCCCAGCTCTTCCTGTTCTTATTCATTAACTGAAGAAGGGTTTCGGCCCGAAACGTTGCCTATTTCCTTTGCTCCGTAGATGCTGCCTCCGCTGAGTTTCCCCAGCAGTTTTGTCTACCTATTCATTAACACCTGCCTTAGGAGAATACTTAACATCTGGCGGAGAGACAAAGTTAGCAATGTGGACCTGTGGAAAAGGGACAAGCCATTGACTTACAAATTCGATGGAGAAAATGGAGTTGGATTGGACACACGCTCAGGAAAGCTGCCACAAACATCACCCACCCGGCAAGCCCTGCAATGGAAGCCACAAGGCAAAAGGCCAAAGAGAAGCCTTCCTTCCGGAAATAACACTAGTTAATCAGACCAAATTTTACACTAAGTTCGTAACTTCATCAGTTATAAGAGCAGAACTAGTCAATTCAGCCCATCGAGCCAACCATTCAATCGTGGCTGATCTATCTTTCCCTCTCAACCCCATCCTCTTGCCTTCGCCCCATAACCCCTGAGGCCCTTACCAACCAATCAAGAAGACTTGAGCCAAAGAGTCAGAGACATACAGCGTGGAAACTGGTCCAAACCGCTCACGCCAACCAACCTGCCCCATCCACATTAATCCCACCTGCCTGGGTTTGGTCCATTCCCCTCTAAACCTATTCTATTCATGTACCTGTTAAATGTCGGGATAGTCCCAGCCTCAACTACCCCCCTCTGGCAGCTCGTTCCATACACCCACCACCCTTTGTGTAAAAAAAGTTACCCATCTGGTTCCTATTAAATCTTTCCCTGCTCACCTTAAAAACTATGTCCTCTGGTCCTCGATTCCCCTACTCTGGGCAAGAGGCCCTGTGCGTCTACCCGATCTATTCCTCTCATGATTTTGTACACCTCTCTAAGATCGCCCCTCATCCTCCTGCGCTCCAAGGGATAGAGTCCCAGCCCTGCCCAGCCGCTCCCTGCAGCTCACACCCTCGGGTCCGGGCAACACCCTCGCAAATCTTCCCTGCACCCTTGCCAGCTTCACAACACCTCTCCTGTAAGATGGTGACCAAAACGTCAGTAGTTTCATACTTTATAGGAAGGAACTGTAGATGCTGGGCACAAAAAGCTGGAGTAACTCAGCGGGACAGGCAGCATCTCTGGGGAGAAGGAACGGGCGACGTTTTGGGTCGAGACCCATATTGATGGGAGCTTATTTTTGAAGAGGGCAGAATTTAAATACAGTGGTTTTGGATTGTATAAGGAGTGCACGGGACAATAACGCAAGGAATTGCAGAGAGTTGTGGATGCGGTCCTCTGTGACAATAGGCAATAGACAATAGGTGCTGGAGCAGGCCATTCGGCCCTTCCAGCCAGCACCGCCATTCAGTATGATCATGGCTGATCATCCCCAATCAGTACCCCGTTCCTGCCTTCTCCCCATATCCCCTGACTCCGCTATCTTTACAAACCCTATCTAGCTCTCTCTTGAAAGCATCCAGAGAATTGGCTTCCACTTCCTTCTGAGGCAGGGAATTCCACAGATTCACAACCCTCTGTGTGAAAAAGTTCTTCCTCATCTCTGTTCTAAATTGCTTACCCCTTATTCTTAAACTGTGGCCCCTGGTTCTGGACTCCCCCAACATCGGGAACATGTTTCCTGCCTCTAGCGTGTCCAAACCCTTAATAATCTTACATGTTTCAATAAGATTCCCTCTCATCCTTCTAAATTCCAGAGTGTACAAGCCCATCCGCTCCATTCTATCAACATATGACAGTCCCGCCATCCCGGGAATTAACCTTGTAAACCTACGCTGCACTCCCTCAATAGCAAGAATGTCCTTCCTCAAATTTGGAGACCAAAACTGCACACAATACTCCAGGTGTGGTCTCACTAGGGCCCTGTACAACTGCAGAAGGACCTCTTTGCTCCTATACTCAACTCCTCTTGTTATAAAGGCCAACATGCCATTCGCTTTCTTCACTGCCTGCTGTATCTGCATGCTTACTTTCATAGACTGATGTACAAGGACCCCCAGATCCCGTTGTACTTCCCTTTTTCCCAACTTGACGCCATTTAGATAGTAATCTGCCTTCCTGTTTTTGCTACCAAAGTGGATAACCTCACATTTATTCGCATTAAACTTCATCTGCCATGCATCTGCCCACTCCCCCAACCTGTCCAAGTCACCCTGCATCCTCATAGCATCCTCCTCACAGTTCACACTGCCACCCAGCTTTGTGTCATCTTCAAATTTGCTAATGTTACTTTGAATCCCTTCATCTAAATCATTGATGTATATTGTAAATAGCTGCGGTCCCAGCACCGAGCCTTGCGGCACCCCACTAGTCACTGCCTGGCATTCTGAAAGGGACCCGTTAATCCCTACTCTTTGTTTCCTGTCTGCCAACCAATTTTCTATCCATGTCAGCACCTGACCCCCAATACCATGTGCTTTAATTCTGCCCACTGATCTCCTATGTGGGACCTTATCAAATGCTTTCTGAAAGTCCAGGTACACTACATCCACTGGCTCTCCCTTGTCCATTTTCCTAGTTACATCCTCAAAAAATTCCAGAAGATTAGTCAAGCATGATTTCCCCTTCGTAAATCCGACCTCTCATTTTTGCTGAACATTATCTATCTCTCACGGAACAGATTGGCTCCGTAAAATGACGAGGTTGCATTTCCAAGAATCGAGAGTCAAGGAAGAACAGATGTGCTGGCTCCAGAGAGGGTCCAGAGGAGGTTTACGAGAACGATCCCAGGAATGACTGGGTTAACCTATGATGAGCGTCTGACGGCGCTGGGCCTGTACTCGCTGGACTTTAGAAGAATAAGGGGGGGGGACCTCATTGAAACATACCAAACAATGAAAGGCCTGGATAGAGCGGATGTGGAGAGGATGTTTCCACTAGTGGGAGAGTCCAGGACTAGAGGTCACAGCCCCAGAATTAAAGGGCGTTCCTTTTGCAAGGAGTTGAGGAGGAGTTTCTTTAGTCAGAGGGTGGTGAGTGTGGAACTCTTTTCCACAGAGGGTGTGGTCACACATCTACAACAGTCATTATGTCACCATAAGCCTTAGAGGCTCTGAACTAGCATGTTTGTTAATTACACAAAAAAAAAACCTCAGACGTAGGTATCGGTATAGACCATCCCCAGGTGATTTAACGGGCTGGCTTGTGCAGGAGTGAACACTAATGTTTCAAATCTCATTACATCAGGGCTGCAACAACATCAGCAGCGAGGGTTGTGAATGTTTCGCTGGACCTCATCCTAGTGGCTGCAGGATGGTCAAACCAGCAAATTTCCATATGTGTTACACAAACCCATTTGCCAGACCGGGGTATTTGCCAAAACTATTTTAGGTTCTATATTTTAATTCTTCCTGGATGAGTGCGATTACTATTATCATCAGTAAAAAGCACCAGCGTGTTTCAATCTATGTCGTGCTTTATTAAATTTCACTCATCCCTGGCGCTGTTGATGCAGTGTGTGACGCATGGACTCGTTTTCCACGGCATGAAGTCACAGAGCTTCAAAATCTTCACATCGTCACTCACGTGACTCTGAAGTAAAATAGTAAGATTAAACGAGAACGTACCAGTTTGAAGTTTGATCTTTATTTTATGAGGAGTTACGATGAGGGATTACGTGCCCTCCGCTCCCATATAACCCTCCTCATAAAATACAGCTGGTAGTTCAAGTTCACGAATCTTACTGTATTCAGTTCAACAAGTTTTATCTGTGACTTCACACCTCTGCTTTAAAGATTTGACGCGCATGCGGGCTGGCGAGCTTCTATTCACGTAATCCCTCATCGTAACTCCTCATAAAATAAAGATCAAACTTCAAACTGGTAAGTTCTCATTTAATCTTACTATTTATAATATGTTATTTGGCAATGTTATTTGATAAAAAAATGTTTTTTTGATGCCCCCCACCAAACACGGTGAAATAATTTCGAACTGTTTTATAGTTGCATCTACAAGACTATGACTGTTCCGTTCAGTGAACTCTGAGATTGACTGAGATTGGTTTTATGGGCCTCTTGCCAACTGAGACTACGTGGATTCAGAAGTGATCTCATTGAAACATGCAAAATTATTCTTTCGGGTCTCCTCGAGGCTGTGCAATGAGTTTTCCTCGATGTGCACTCTCCTGCCAAGAGTCAATATAAGGAGTCAGCATTTCGAAAAGAAAAAACGTAGGAGCAGGAACAGGAACAGCAAAGAACTGCGATGACATTCCTCTATTGGGGATTGGAGGGTGGCACGGTGGCGCAGCGGTAGAGTCGCTGCCTCACAGCGCCAGAGACCCGGGTTCGATCCTGACTGCGGGAGTTTGCACGTTCTCCCCGTGACCCACGTGGGTTTCCTCCCACACTCCAAAGATGTGTGGATCTGCAGGTTAATTGGCTGCTGTAAATTGCCCCTGGCGGGCGTAGATCGAACTAGTGCACGTGGGGGGGGATCGCTGGCCGGCACACGCTCGGTGGGATGCTGTATCTCTCAACGGGACTAAATCAAACTAAATTACACCCTTCCGCCCAGTTCGGCCACGCTGACCAAGATACCCTTCAATGTTAGCCCCATTTGCCCGTATCTGGCTTATATCCCTCTGTTGGAGAGAATTTTGTGATTCACCTGCAGCGTGAATCTGGCTTTCACGTGGGGCCCCGTTGCCCTCTTAATTACGGAACACGTAGGAAGCGACAAAAACGACATCTCATAGAACAGCGGAGACTTTCTCAAACAAGTTCTTTAGTCCTCAGGTTCTTGTTAAAGGGGCCCGTCCCACTGTACCAGCTAATTCGAGAGTTCTCCCGAGTTTGCCCTGATTCGAACTCGGAGAATTACGGTAATGGCCGCTCGTAGGTACTCGGGGCTCTCGTGGACATTTTTCAACATGTTGAAAAATCTTCACGAGTCTTCACGAGCTTACCGCGTTTCCCGAATACCTGCCGTTAGCGTTACGAGCCGCCAAGAGACGTCCCGAGCTCCGACGTACCCGCTACGTACATTCTACGTGCTTACCACGAGTCTGATTTTTGTATAAAACTCGGGTGAGCTCTTGAATTACCTCGTACAGTGGGACAGGCCCTTAAATATTTTCCTCCCCCTCACCTTAAACCTCTGGCGTGCTCGGGTGCTCGATTTCCCCTCCACTGGGCAAGAGATTCTTTGTGTGTTTGGGGGAGGGGGGCAATTTTCAGAAGCCAATTAACCTACAAACCCGCTCGCCTTTGGGGTGTGGGAGGAAACCGGGGCACCCGGAGAAAACCCGCGCAGGTCACGGGGAGAACGTACAAACTCCGTTCAGACAGCACCCCCCCCCCGTGGTCAGGATTGAATCTGGCGCTGTGAGGCAGCAGATCTATGGACTACGTTCTATCCAAGTCCAAGGTTCACTGAAGATGACAGCGCGGGAGGGTGGGGTGGAGGACAAGGGATATGGGATATTTGTCTCCATTAGCCAGGGTAAGAAATATAAGAACAGGGAGGTGATGCTACAACGTTACAAAACATTGGTTTGGCTGCGACTGGAGTTCTGTGTGCACCTCCAGTCGACGCTCATCTGTCACCAAAGGCCGGGACGGTGGCCCAGCGGTAGAGTTGCTGCCTTACAGCACCAGAGACCCGGGTTCGATCCTGACTGCGGGCGCTGTCTGTACGGAGTTTTCACCTTCTCCCCGTTTCTCCGGTTTCCTCATGCGCTCCAAAGGCGTACAGGTTTGTAGGTAAATTGGCCAGGTGTAACTGCAAATTGTCCCACGTGTGTGCAGGATGGTGTTAGTGTGCGGGGATCGCTGGTCGGCGCGCACTCGGAGGGCCGAAGGGCCTGTTTCCGCGCTGTATCTCTAAAACTAAAATGAAGGCCAAAACGAAAGAGCCACAACACCCTGGCCAAGCTCCCATCTCGCTGCTAACATTAGGAATAACCTACAGGAGTCGGAGAACTAGGTTTAAGAACAGCTGCTGCCTACCAGCCATCAGGATCTGGCCACCAGAGGTAAACAAATTGGAGGAGCAGCACCTCATATTTCGCTTGGGTAGTCTACACCCCAGCGGTATGAACATTGACTTCTCTAACTTCAGATAGCCCTTGCTTTCCCACACTCTCCATCCCCTCCCCCTGCCCAGTTCTCCCACCAGTCTTACTGTCTCAGACTACATTCTATCTCTGTCCCCCCCCCCTCCCTCCCCTGACATCAGTCTGAAGAAGGGTCTCAACCCGAAACGTCAACCATTCCTTCTCTCCAGAGATGTTGCCTGTCCCGCTGAGTTACTCCAGCATTTTGTGTCTACCACTAGAATTAAAGGACGTTCATTTAGGAAGGAGATGAGGAGGATTTTTTTAGTCAGAGGGTGGTGAATCTGTGGAATTCTTTGCCACAGACGGCTGTGGAGGCCAAGTCCGTGGATATATTTCAGGTGGAGATAGATAGATTCTTGATTAACACTGGGATTATGGGGAGAAGGCAGGAGAATGGGGTTAGGAGGGTGAGATAGATCAGCCATGAATTCTGTGGAATTCTCTGCCTCAGAGGGTGGTTGAGGCCGGTTCTCTGGATGCTTTCAAGAGAGAGCTAGACAGGGCTCTTAAAGATAGCGGAGTCGGAGGATATGGGGAGAAGGCAGGAACGGGGTACTGATTGGGGATGATCAGCCATGATCACATTGAATGGCGGTGCTGGCTCGAAGAGCCGAATGGCCTACTCCTGCACCTATTGTCTATTGTCTATTGAATGGCGGAGTAGACTTGATGGGCCGAATGGCCTGATTCTACACCTATCACATATGACCTCATGAACTTATGACCTTCTGACCTCTGAGGTTATAAATGTATTGGGTTTGTTTGGTTAATTATATGTTTTCTATGTGGATTGTCTCTACAGACCCTGTTACGCTACAGCATGTGATAATGTCATAGTTCTGTTGTCCGCATCTGAGACACAGTAGAGTGAGGCCATTCAGCCCATTGAGAGTCTGCTCAGCCATTCAATCATGGTTGATCTACCCCACTCTCCTGCCTTCTCACCGTAACGCCCCGACACCCGTACTAATTAGGAATCTATCCAACCGCTTTACAAAGACCCAATATCTTGCGGCAGGTAAGATATACCAGCATAAAGGTCAAAGGCCATGGGGAGAAGGCAGAAGAATGGGGTTGAGAGGGAAAGATAGACCCGCCGTGATTGAATGGCGGAGTGGACTCGATGGGCTGAATGGCCTGATTCTGCTCCTATGACCTACGAACTATTAACAGTCTGCCTGAGGCAATGAATTCCACAGATTCACCACCCTCTAGCGAAAGAAAATTCCTCCGCATCTCCACTCCAAAGGTACGTCCTCTAATTTTGTGGCTGTGCCCTCTGGTCCTAGACTCTCAGGCAAGAGGTACAGAAGTGTAAAAATGCACACCTCCAGATTCAGATTCAATTTCTTCCAAATTCTTACCAGGCAACTGAACCATCCTACCAACAACTAGAGAGCAGTCCAAAGCTACCATCGACCTCACTGAAGACCCTGGGACTATCTTTAATCGGACTTTACTGGACTTTATCTTGCACTAAACGTTAGTCCCTTTATCCTGTATCTGTGCAATGTGGACGGCTCGATTGTAATCGTGTGTAGTCTTTCCACTAACTGGATAGCACGCAACAAAATGACCTCCTATCTACCTCACTGGTGACCTTTGAACTACCTTTAATGTGATATCTTGCACTGAATGTTGTATCCTTTATCCTTTATCTGTGCACTGTCGATGCCTTCTTTGTATTCATGTAGTCTTTTCTGCGACTGGATAGCATGCACGCAACAGAAAGCCTTTCCCTGTACCTCAGTACGCATGACGATAAACTAACCTAACCTAAAGTCAACTCAACTCAACTCAACTCAACTGAACTCAATTCAACTCAACTCAACTCAGCTCAACTCATCTCAACTCAGCTCAACTCAGCTCAACTCAACTCAACTCAACTCAACTCAACTCAACTCCTCAACTGAACTCAACTCAACTCAACTTAACTCAACTCAACTCCTCAACTCAACTCAATTCAACTGAACTCCTCAACTCAACTCAACTCAACTCAACTTAACTCAACTGAACTCCTCAACTCAACTCAACTAAACTCAACTCAACTCAACTCAACTCCTCAACTCAACTCAACTAAACTCCTCAACTCAACTCCTCAACTCAACTCAACTCCTCAACTCAACTCAACTCAACTCAACTCAACTCAACTCAACTCAACTCAACTTAACTCAACTCAACTCCTCAACTCAACTCAATTCAACTGAACTCCTCAACTCAACTCAACTCAACTCAACTCAACTCAACTTAACTCAACTGAACTCCTCAACTCAACTCAACTAAACTCAACTCAAATCAACTCAACTCCTCAACTCAACTCAACTCCTCAACTCAACTCCTCAACTCAACTCAACTCAACTCCTCAACTCAACTCAACTCAACTTAACTCAACTCAACTCAACTCCTCAACTCAACTAAACTCAACTCAACTTCTCAACTCAACTCAACTCAACTCAACACAACTCAACTCAACTCAACAACTCAACCACACAGAACTAAATTAAACTGAACTAAGCTCTACTGAACTGAACGAAACTTGTCTTAACTAAACTAAACTCAATTTGAACAACTAAACTGAACTAATCTAAACTAAACTAAATTGAACTAAACTGAACTAAAAATGAAATATAGAAAAATTCTTCTCATCAATAGTTCCAACTCTCTGAGTTGCCAAATGATAAAACAAAATTAATTTGAGCTTAATATTGCAGGAACATTATGTTCACTGATTTCTATTGTATTTGAAAGATGTATCTATTTCCTTCTATCCAGTTATAATCCCTTTGGATTGATTTTGCAGGCTTCACATTACCAGCATTATATAGTCTGAAGAAGGGTCTCGACCCAAAACATCGCCCATTCCTTCTCTCCAGAGATGCTGCCTGTCCCACTGAGTTACTCCAGCATTTTGTGTCCATCTTCGTATAACACATATACCTCTAGCCCATTGTTTATGAATTTTATAGGCTTACTTCTGCATTCTTGTAATATAATAACATGATGGTCAACCTTTCACCATGAGATCTGAGAAATATTCTTCTTATTCCTTTTTGTAAAAAAAAGGATCAAGGCTTTCAAGTATAATCTTTTTTTCCTGCCTTTTCCTGGAGAAAAAAGAACTAAACTAAACTAAACTAAACTAAACTAGTGGAAGCATCCCCATCCCCTCCACATCCACGCTATCTAGGCCAGTCATTACTCAGTAAGGTTCGATGACAATTAATTGGCAATTAAACACTCTTGAACTTAAAAGCAGAGGATGTCTTACCAGGAATGGTCCCCAGCAGATGCAGGAGACACACATGATGGTCACTAGCTGGACCAACATCTCCACATGCTGGGACTTTCCCCTGCGATGGGGTTTGTTCTTGAGCCGTGTCCTCACCAGAGTCACGCCGCTGATGGTGTTGCATATCAAGGAGACGGCCAGGGTGCCCAATCCCAGGAATGAGAAGAGGAGCAGAATGGCTCTCTCTTTCGCCAGGGTGACGTTTTGGGTCTTTATAAAGCACCAGGTCTGGGCGCACTGGACGGTGTATTCTCCGACGTGCAGGTTGGGGAGCAGGGCGACGCACAGGGCAAACGTCCAGATGGAGCCCAGGATGATCTTGGCGCAGCGCGCCCTCATGTGGACGGAGTGGAAGAAAGGTTGCGTGATGCCCAGGCATCTCTCGATCGCCATGACGCTGCCCAGGAACAACGCGACCAGCCCAAAGAAGACCATGCAGGTCCCCAGGACGGAGCAGAGGTACCCGTAAGGGTCAAGTTCCTCCCAGTCCTTCCCCTGGGCGTAGATGCTGACCGTTATCGCCCCGGTGATGACATGCCCCAAGCAATCCGTGAAGACCAGCGAGCTGGCAAACAGCAGGAAGGAAGCTCTCCATTTCTGCCTGAACCTCTTGTAAGCCTTCACCAGAATGACGAAGGCAATGCTGTTGGATACGATCCCGATGGTCATGAAGATGATGGGGACCTTGACCGACAGTATGATTTTGCTGCAGGCATCGCTGGTTGTGTTGGGGGTGGAGCCCGCCAAGCTGATGTTGGCCTCAGACATTGTCCAGTGGAGGTCGGCACAAAGCTCTGGGGGTAACTCAGCGGGTCAGGAAGTATCTCTGGAGAACGCGGATGGACCAGGGTTCGGGCCGGCATCACGTCAGATAAGAGTCCTCTGAAGAGAGTTTGTCAAATCCCATCCTGCAGCAGGTTTCCGGCCCACAGATCTGTAAGTGAGACAAAGTTAGTTTCAGCACTATTAAGACCCCTGTCTCACTGTGCGAGTTGGCCCACGAGTGACCCCGAGTTTTCACTCGTGGTGATCACGTAGCGGGAACGTCGGAACTCGCACGAGCA
Source organism: Okamejei kenojei (assembly GCA_035221665.1). NCBI lineage: Eukaryota > Metazoa > Chordata > Chondrichthyes > Rajiformes > Rajidae > Okamejei > Okamejei kenojei. The sequence goes on along the minus strand of CM069140.1, from coordinate 74,786,658 downwards.
ACTTATCGACTCGTGGCGCTAACGGCAGGTACTCGGGAAACTTGTTAACTCGTGAAAAAAATCAAACATGTTTTGATTTTTTCCACGAGTCAAATTAACTGTTCAAGTGTAAAATGGAAACATTTTAACTCGTTGTAATAACGTAGTGGCCCCGTGCGTTTATCTTAGTGTCTCGTGAGTGTACCCGTGGGAACTTTAATAATCTGTTCTTTTGCTCGTAAGACTGAACCAAAGATAGACGCAAAATGCTGGAGTTTATAACTCAGCGGACCAGGCAGCATCTCTGGAGAGAAGGAATAGAGTCGAGACCCTTCTTCAGACTTTCCTTCGCTCCAGAGATGCAGCCTGTCCCGCAGAGTTACTCCAGCATTTCGTGTCTATCTTCGGCCTTTCTGCCACTTGTCCCCGTGGCTTCACTCTGTCTCAATGAACGGCTTAAAGACCTGCCGTAGGGGCAAGTCTGGGGTGGTGGGTGGGATGTGTCCACGTGTGATGCTCCATCCACCCCCCCGGGGCCGAGAGTGTGGGATTGGGAAGGAACTGCAGATGCTGGTTCACACCGGAGATAGACACACAAAATGCTGGAGTAACTCGGCGGGACAGGCTGCATCTCTGGAGCGAAGGAATGGGTGGCATTTCGGGTAAGTCTGAAGAAGGGTCTCGACTCTATTCCTTCTCTCCAGAGATGCTGCCTGGTCCGCTGAGTTGTGTGTGTGTGTCTCTCTCCCTCTCTGTCTATCTGTGTGTATCTGTGTGTGTGTCTGATGTCGGGTCCCGGTGGCCGCTCAAAGTCACCCGAGCTGCTTGATTCCTCTGAAGTGGTGACCAGCTGCTGTCTGTGTGTATCTCTGTGTGTGTGTGTGTGTGTGTGTGTGTGTGTGTGTGTGTGTGTGTGTGTGTGTGTGTGTGTGTGTGTGTGTGTGTCTCTCTCTCTCCCTCTCTGTCTATCTCTGTGTGTGTGTGTGTGTGTGTACTGTCGGGTCCCGGTGGCCGCTCAGTCACCCGAGCTGCTTAATTCCTCTGAAGTGGTGGCCAGCTGCTGTCTGTGTGTATCTCTCTCTCTGTGTGTGTGTGTGTGTGTGTGTGTGTGTGTGTGTGTGTGTTGTGTGTGTGTGTGTGTGTGTGTGTGTGTACTGTGTGTACTGTCGGGTCCCGGTGGCCGCTCAGTCACCCGAGCTGCTTAATTCCTCTGAAGTGGTGGCCAGCTGCTGTCTGTGTGTATCTCTGTGTGTGTGTGTGTGTGTGTGTGTGTGTGTGTGTGTGTGTGTGTGTCTCTCTCTCTCTCCCTCTCTGTCTATCTGTGTGTATCTGTGTGTGTGTCTGATGTCGGGTCCCGGTGGCCGCTCAAAGTCATCCGAGCTGCCTCATTCCTCTGAAGTGGTGGCCAGCTGCTGTCTGTGTGTATCTGTGTGTGTGTGTGTGTGTGTGTGTGTGTGTGTGTGTGTGTGTGTGTGTGTGTGTGTGTGTGTCTCTCTCTCTCCCTCTCTGTCTATCTGTGTGTGTGTGTGTGTGTGTGTGTGTGTGTGTGTGTGTGTGTGTGTGTGTGTGTGTGTGTGTGTGTGTACTGTCGGGTCCCGGCGGCCGCTCAGTCACCCGAGCTGCTTAATTCCTCTGAAGTGGTGGCCAGCTGCTGTCTGTGTGTATCTCTGTGTGTGTGTGTGTGTGTGTGTGTGTGTGTGTGTGTGTGTGTGTGTGTGTGTGTGTGTGTGTGTGTGTGTGTGTGTGTGTCTCTCTCTCTCCCTCTCTGTCTATCTCTGTGTGTGTGTGTGTGTGTGTACTGTCGGGTCCCGGTGGCCGCTCAGTCACCCGAGCTGCTTAATTCCTCTGAAGTGGTGGCCAGCTGCTGTCTGTGTGTATCTCTCTCTCTGTGTGTGTGTGTGTGTGTGTGTGTGTGTGTGTGTGTGTGTGTGTGTGTGTGTGTGTGTGTGTGTGTGTGTGTGTGTGTGTGTGTGTGTGTGTGTACTGTCGGGTCCCGGTGGCCGCTCAGTCACCCGAGCTGCTTAATTCCTCTGAAGTGGTGGCCAGCTGCTGTCTGTGTGTATCTCTGTGTGTGTGTGTGTGTGTGTGTGTGTGTGTGTGTGTGTGTGTGTGTCTCTCTCTCTCTCCCTCTCTGTCTATCTGTGTGTATCTGTGTGTGTGTCTGATGTCGGGTCCCGGTGGCCGCTCAAAGTCATCCGAGCTGCCTCATTCCTCTGAAGTGGTGGCCAGCTGCTGTCTGTGTGTATCTGTGTGTGTGTGTGTGTGTGTGTGTGTGTGTGTGTGTGTGTGTGTGTGTGTGTGTGTGTGTCTCTCTCTCTCTCCCTCTCTGTCTATCTGTGTGTGTGTGTGTGTGTGTGTGTGTGTGTGTGTGTGTGTGTGTGTGTGTGTGTGTGTGTGTGTGTGTGTGTGTACTGTCGGGTCCCGGCGGCCGCTCAGTCACCCGAGCTGCTTAATTCCTCTGAAGTGGTGGCCAGCTGCTGTCTGTGTGTATCTCTGTGTGTGTGTGTGTGTGTGTGTGTGTGTGTGTGTGTGTGTGTGTGTGTGTGTGTGTGTGTGTGTGTGTGTGTGTGTGTGTGTGTGTGTGTGTGTGTGTGTGTCTGCTGTCGGGTCCCAACGGCCGCTCAATGTCAGTCACCCGGGCTGCTTCCTTTTTTAAAATTATTTAAAATAGAGATCCATTGCAAAAAAGTATTTAAAAACATAAAAAACAAGAAATGCTTGGTAGAATGCGCATTTTCCCATTGTAGGTCATATCAATAGATGCGGCCGCGCTGAAATAACTCAAAACCACAGGATGGAGATGTATTTTAACATTGTTGCTTTATTAAACCATACCTTCATTCACGGTTGGCTCAAGAGTAACGGGAGAGGAACTTGCTAACTCGGGAGAGGAACTTGCTAACTCGGGAGAGGAACTTGCAACATCGCAGCAATTACATACCCGTGGGAACTCGGCCACACACTTGATCATACACTTGCAGTCTCGTGCGCAGCCACGAGTCTATCACTCGGGGTACCTCGTGGGTCAACTCGCACAGTGAGACAGGGGCATTAAGAGACAGGAGTCAAGAGAGTTTTATTGTCACGTGTCCCAGATCCTAGATAGGACAATGAAATTGTTGCTTGCTACAGCACAACAGGATATGTAAACATAATACAGAGCGGGAGATAAAAGCTCAGTGTGTCTATAGACCATAGACCATGTGCACACAATAAATAAACAGATAAAGTGCAATAATAATAATAGACTTTTATCGTTCAGAGCTTATTTGATGTCGTGTTTAGACTTAATAGCCTGATGGCTGAGGGGAAGCAGCTGTTCCTGAACCTGGACGTTACAGATTTCAGGCTCCTGTACCTTCTTCCCGATGGCAGCGGGGAGATGAGTGTGTGGCCGGGATGGTGTGGGTCTCTGATGATGTTGGCTGCCTTTTTGAGGCAGCGACTGCGATAGATCCCCTCGATGGTGGGGAGGTCAGAGCTGGTGAACACTACAACCTCCAAATGAGCTCCGAACTGCATAGACTTTTGTCTTTTTGTACTATTATTGTTTGTGTGTATGTGTATATATGTGTGTGTATGTATGGATATGTATGTATGTATGTATGTATATACATATATATATGTATAACTAAAAGTCCGACTGTGTTTGGAAGGAATAAATGCTTTATTAGGTCCAACTGTGTTTAGTCCAAAAGTCCCGCTCATTTTGTGACTTCTGCTTAGAGGACAGGTTGTGCTGATTGCGTAATTTCCGGTGAGCGCAGAGGTCTTGCGTTGGGTGACCAGCCCCCTCCCCGTGTGAAGCTGGGACCCGATGGGTCCCACTTAGTCTAGTGTGTGCGTGTGTGCGTGTGTGTGCGTGTGTGTGTGTGTGTGTGTGTGTGTGTGCGTGCGTGTATGTGCGTGCGTGTGTGTGTGCATGCGTGCGTGCGTGCGTGTGTGTGTGTGTGTGTGCGTGCGTGTGTGTGTGTGTGTGTGTGAGTGTGAGTGTGTGTGTGAATATAGGTATACATACACACATATACATATATACACACACACTTAACTTTTTTTTCTCGTTTATTATATTGTTTACAGTGTACAATGTTTACTTTAAATAAACGTTGTGCTCCAGCAAGTATGAATGCCATCGCTACTGGGACGTGTGACAATAAAACACTCTTGACTCTTGATGTACAGACTGTGTGACGGAACAATAAGGTAATAAACATGAACAAAATGCTGGAGTAACTCAGCGGGTCAGGCAGCATCTGTGGAGAAAGGGGTGACTTTTCGGGTCGAGACCCTTCTTCAGACTGATTGTGCGGAGGAAGAGGGAGGGAGCAGCAACTGGAAGCAAGACAAGACCAGGAGAAATCAGGGTCGGCAACAGGGCTCTGGAGTAACTCAGCAGGTCATAGGGTCATAAGCAATTCAGGAAGAATACGGCCATTCGGCCCATCACACAATCATGGCTGATCCATCGCTCCCTCCTAACCCCATTCTCCTGCCTTCTCCCCATAACCTCTGACACCCGCACTAATCAAGCTCTGGCAGCATCTGTAGAGGGAATGGATAGGCCGTCTTTGGAGTTGGGTCCCTTCTTGAGACTCCTATAATTTGGGTTTGACTCTTCTTCAGACCGAATGTAATATTGCAGGAACTGCAGACGCTGGTTTATACCAGAGATAGACACAGAATGGTGGAGTAACTCAGTAGGTCAGGTGCAGAGATGGGTTGGGGTCTAGGGTTAGGGTTAGGGTTAGGGTCAGGGTCAGCAGGTCAGGTGCAGAGATGGGTTGGGGTCTAGGGTTAGGGTTAGGGTTAGGGTCAGCAGGTCAGGTGCAGAGATGGGTTGGGGTCTAGGGTTAGGGTTAGGGTCAGGGTCAGCAGGTCAGGTGCAGAGATGGGTTGGGGTCTAGGGTCTAGGGTCAGCAGGTCAGGTGCAGAGATGGGTTGGGGTCTAGGGTTAGGGTTAGGGTCAGCAGGTCAGGTGCAGAGATGGGTTGGGGTCAGGGTTAGGGTCAGCAGGTCAGGTGCAGAGATGGGTTGGGGTCAGGGGTTAGGGTCAGCAGATCAGGTGCAGAGATGGGTTGGGGTCTAGGGTCTAGGGTCAGCAGGTCAGGTGCAGAGATGGGTTGGGGTCAGGGGTTAGGGTCAGCAGGTCAGGTGCAGAGATGGGTTGGGGTCTAGGGTCTAGGGTCAGCAGGTCAGGTGCAGAGATGGGTTGGGGTCTAGGGTCTAGGGTCAGCAGGTCAGGTGCAGAGATGGGTTGGGGTCTAGTGTCTAGGGTTAGCAGGTCAGGTGCAGAGATGGGTTGGGGTCTAGGGTCTAGGGTCAGCAGGTCAGGTGCAGAGATGGGTTGGGGTCTAGGGTTAGGGTTAGGGTCAGCAGGTCAGGTGCAGAGATGGGTTGGGGTCTAGGGTTAGGGTTAGGGTCAGCAGGTCAGGTGCAGAGATGGGTTGGGGTCTAGGGTTAGGGTTAGGGTCAGCAGGTCAGGTGCAGAGATGAGTTGGGGTCTGGGGTCTAGGGTTAGGGTTAGGGTCAGCAGGTCAGGTGCAGAGATGGGTTGGGGTCTAGGGTTAGGGTTGGCGTCTGGGGTTAGGGTTAGAGTCAGGGGTTAGGGTCAGGGGTCAGGGGTCAGTAAAAGGCCCCGTCCCACTTGGCTGTCATTTGCTCGTAATTTACGCGACATCCTAAAAGTTGATTGGCGCGTCATGGCGCGTGGTGAGGCGTGGTGGCGTAAGCAGTGACATGCAGTTACACGCGATGCTTCCCTATCGCCCCAGGATTTTGGAATGTTCAAAATCCTCGTGCGCCACCAGCGTGACGTATCCCTTGCTCACGCTGACGTACTGGCGGCGTACGTGTAGCGCGTGGTGACGCATGGTTACGCACAGTGACGCACGAACATTGCCTATGCTAATTTATAATGTGTCACCGTGCGCCAACGTCCGTAACCATGCGCCGCCCGCGTATGCCGTCGGCGCGCCATTTGAGCGCCGCACCACATGACCACCCGATGCGCCGAGTTTTGAAACGTTTTCACTGGGAAAATCCTTGCCACGGAGATCGGACTAAAATAACAGTAGAGTACGAACGACATCACAAATGGCTCCCAAAAGAAGCAGGGCCCTCAAGGGCATTTAGACCAAAGACAATAGACAATAGGCGCAGGAGTAGGCCATTCGGCCCTTCGAGCCAGCACCGCCATTCACTGTGATCATGGCTGATCATCCCCAATCAGTACCCCATTCCTGCCTTCTCCCAATATCCCCTGACTCTGCTATTTTTAAGAGCCCTATCTAGCTCTCTCTTGAAAGCATCCAGAGAACCTGCCTCCACCGCCCTCTGAGGCAGAGAATTCCACAGACTCGCCACTCTCTGTGAGAAAAAGTGTTTCCTCGTCTCCGTTCTAAATGGCTTACTCCTTATTCTTAAACTGTGGCCCCTGATTCTGGACTCCCCCAACAACGGGAACATGTTTCCTGCCTCTAGCGTGTCCAAGTCCTTAACAATCTTATATGTTTCAATGAGATCCCCTCTCATCCTTCTAAACTCCAGAGTGTACAAGCCCAGCTGCTCCATTCTCTCAGCATATGACAGTCCCGCCATCCCGGGAATTAACCTTGTAAACCTACGTGCACTCCCTCAATAGCAAGAATGTCCTTCCTCAAATTAGGGGACCAAAACTGCACACAATACTCCAGGTGTGGTCTCACTAGGGCCCTGTACAACTGCAGAACGACCTCTTTGCTCCAAAATACTATTTCTCTGGTCATAAAGGCCAACATGCCATTCGCTTTCTTCACTGCCTGCTGTACCTGCATGCTTACTTTCATAGACTGATGTACAAGGACCCCCAGATCCCGTTGTACTTCCCCTTTTCCCAACTTGACGCCATTTAGATAGTAATCTGCCTTCCTGTTTTTGCTACCAAAGTGGATAACCTCACATTTATCCGCATTAAACTTCATCTGCCATGCGTCTGCCCGCTCCCCCCACCTGTCCAAGTCACCCTGCATTTGGCGCACGACTGTCGTACCTCTAGACGATTTTCGGGAGACAATCGAGCGACAGTCACTGCCGGCCTGTCGGGTAAATGATGCGCAAAATGACGCCCAAGTGGGACAGGCCCTCAACTCCAGCATTTTGTGCCTACGCTTCTTGACACTGATGGATTAGGGGGGACCAATATCTGACTACAATCATGACCTTGAATGTTTTTCAAGCTATATGGTACTGTTCTATGATGTTGTTGGAAAGCTGGGAAGGGTGTGGAAAACATTCACAAGGTTGTTACCAGGACTCGAGGGCCTGAGCTACAGGAGGATGGCGCAGGAGGATGGGGGGGGGGGAGGTGATCTTATAGATACAGCGTTTACGATCCTGAGGGACTAGATCGGTCTCTTATCCAGAGTAGGGGAATCAAGAACCAGAGGACATAGGTTTAAGGAGAGAGGAATTAATAGGAACCTGCGGGGTAACTTTTTCACACAAAGGGTGGTGGGTGTATGGAACGAGCTGCCGGGGGAGGTAGTTGAGGCTGGGACTATCCCAACATTTAAGAAACAGTTAGACGGGCACAAATTGGATGGGACAGAATTGGAGGGATATGGGCCAATCGGGGGCAGGTGGGACTAGCGTAGACAGGGCATGTTGGTCGGTGTGGGCAAGTTGGGCGGAAGGGTCTTTTTTTTTTAACTCTCTGTGTACAGAGGGACCTTGGTGTGTTATCCAGAGAGTTAACATTCGGATCCAGCAGGGCTTTGGTGAATCAGTCGACAGTACAACAAACGTTCAGCTCTAATTCCAAATTAACTGAATTTGTTGATGCAGTGTGTCGGCCTGAAACCATGCCTTGTCCTCCACAGATGATGCTCGACCCGCTGAGTTCCTTCAACTGTTTCCTCCTGATTCCAACATCCGCAGTCTCCTTTAACCCCCCCCCCCCCCCCCTCCACATAGCATTACCCAAGTGAATTGTCACGTGTGTCTCTCCAGGGAATGATGCCTACCACTCCACTGTTTTCTACAGAGGGGTAGATACCCATGCAGTCAGTCACTGTTTGGAACACTTCGATATGAAGGGTCTCGAAGATTATTAAGGGCTTGGAAGATAGTTAAGGCTTGGAAAGATAATTAAGGGTTTGGACATGCTTGGGGCAGGAAACATGTTCCCGATGTTGGGGGAGTCCAGAACCAGGGGCCACAGTTTAAGAATAAGGGGTAAGCCATTTAGAACGGAGACGAGGAAACACTTTTTCTCACAGAGAGTTGTGAGTCTGTGGAATTCTCTGCCTCAGAGGGAGGTGGAGGCAGGTTCTCTGGATGCTTTCAAGAGAGAGCTAGATAGGGCTCTTAAAAATAGCGGAGTCAGGGGATATGGGGAGAAGGCAGGAACGGGGTACTGATTGGGGATGATCAGCCATGATCACATTGAATGGTGGTGCTGGCTCGAAGGGCTGAATGGCCTACTCCTGCACCTATTGTCTATTGAAACGTCACCCATTCTTTCCATCCTGAGATGCTGTCTTTCCTGCTGAGTCACTCCAGCATGTTGTGTCTATCTTCGAGAGAATACTTAATTTATTTTGTTCTATATCTCTCTCTGTATCTCTGTGTCTCCCTTTCCCCTGACTCTCAGTCTGAAGAAGGGTCTCGACCCGATACATCACCTATTCCATCTCACCGGAGATGCTGCCTGCCTGTCCCTCTGAGTTGCTCCGGTATTTTTGCATCTATCTTCTGTGTCTAGTACGTCTGAAGAAGGGTCTCAACCCGAAACGTCACCCATTCCTTCCCTCCAAAACTGCTGCCTGTCCCTCTGAGTCACTCCAGCATTTCGTGCCTGCCTTCAAAATACATTATCTCGCTCTTTCAAATAAGGCAACCCTTTTTTTTTAAACCCCCCAAAATACACACATCAAGCCCCACGGTTCAGAAGCAAAATTGTAAAAATATTAAACATATTTGCATACTGTAAACTGCACAAGCAGGGGAAATGCAGAGAAACTGTTCCCTTTTCTCCACAGATGCTGCCTGACCCGCTGAGATTACTCCAGCTTTTTGTGTCTATCCTCTGCAGAAACATTAAGACTTAGCCATGGGCTAGTTGCAAGCAAATATACTAGAGGAGTATATGTGCTCATCTAGTACTCCTCTGGTATTTTTGGTTGCAAGATTGCAGTGTGGCAACTGTCCACGACCTGATACGTTGCCTGTCCGTCCATTCCCTCTGCAGATGCTGCCTGACCCGCTGGGTTTCTCCAGCGCTTTTGTGTTTAGCTGAAGATTACAGAAATGGACTCGGTGTAGACACAAGCCGGTGAGAATTATAGACAACAGACAATAGGTGCAGGTGTAGGCCAGCACCGCCATTCAATGTGATCGTGGCTGATCATCCCCAATCAGTACCCCGTACCTGCCTTCTCCCCATATCCCCTGTCTCCGCTATTTTTAAGAGCCCTATCTAGCTCTCTCTTGAAAGCATCCAGAGAACCTGCCTCCACCGCTCTCTGATTACAATTATTTTTTTCGGGGGGGAGGGGGGGGGGGGGGGGAACTCACAAAGTGCTGCAGTAACTCGATGTGTGAGGGCAGCATCTCTGGACAACGTAGATAGATGATGTTTCTGGTCGGGACCAGAAGACCACAGTCTTCCTTTGGGAGGTTTAAGAATAAGGGGTCGGCCGTTTAGAACGGAGATGAGGAAAGACTTTTTTCTTTTTTTTTATATAATATTTTTATTAGAAGCGATGCATAATATCTAAGGTACATCAGGCCTTCAAATACAAATTAGACTTATCACAAAAATTGTACAGATGTTACGGAATAATTTATGTATGCTTTGGGGTTTTTTATAAAGTAAACGGGTGGTAAAAAAAGTAAAAGTATAGATCAGTAATCAAAAGATGGTGATTAAATAATAATGATTATATTTAAAAAAAACTGAAAAAATAAAAGAGAATAAAAATACAAAAAAATAAAAAATTATAAAAATAAGCAAATAAAAAAATTAAAATAACAGTTATTATATAATAAAAAATAAGGAATACATCTTAACAATTAATGGAGCAAATTCACATAACAATTTCTATAGAGACGTGTATACATATCCCGGAGTTTTCATCTAATCCTACACCAGGACACTTATTGAGTTACGGTGCTGAGCTCAGTTGTACCCTTTAAGTAATCAATGAATGGAGACCATATTTGTTCAAAAGGTTTACATTTGTCCATTAGGACAAACCTAATTCTCTCCAAATGCAACGTCTCCGACATTTCCACTGTCCACATTTTGATTGTGGGGGGATAATGTTCCCTTCCAGAATTTTAATATTAATTTTTTTTCCAATTATCAAACAGTAACCAAGAAAATTTCTTTGACTTACTGTTAATATTAAGCTTGAATCAGGAACGCCTAATATTATTAGCTTTAGATCGGGGTCCAATTTAGTTTTAAGAACCTCAGAAATGATTCTAAAAATATCAGCCCAATAACTATTAAGTTTTATGCATGTTACAAAACTATGCGTTAAATTGGCTTCTAAATTCTGACATTTATCGCAAATAGAAGAAATGTTAGGAAAAATTCTATTTAATTTTGTTTTTGAGTAGTGTAATCTATGTATTACTTTAAATTGTACCAAAGTATGTCTGGCATTTAATGAGCACCGGTGTATACGTTGTAAACTTTCTTCCCAAGTGTCTTTCATTATAGATAGACCTATTTCATTTTCCCATATCTGTCGGTATGATTCTGTTGTAGGGACTTCCCTATCCAAAAGAGTATTATATATGCACGCTATTAATTTTCCTTGTTAAGCCACTCATCCAGTAATTCTGGTTCTCTATTCTTATAGTCTTGCATATTTGACATGATATAGTCTCTAATTTGTAAATACCTGAACAAGTTATTTGGGTGTAATCCATAGATATCTTTTAATTCTTGAAATGAGAGAAATTTTCCTTTCCTGTAAAGATGTTCTATCCTTATAATTCCTAAGTTTTTCCAATGTCTAAACCCCTTATCCAATATAGAAGGTTTAAATAAAGGATTAGCCATAATAGGTAAACAGAGTGACATATTATCCAAATGTAAAGTCTTAACTATTTGTTTCCAAGTACGTATAGGGCTATAGATTATAGGGTTTTCCCCGTAAGTTTTTTTTTGTACTTTACTTGGAGCCAGAAGAATCGAACTTATATCAAACGGTAAACAGTCTTCCTTTTCCGTCTTTAGTCAGGCTGGTTCCTGATCCATTTTTACCAGCCAAAAATTAATATTCTTAATCTGAACCGCCCAAAAATAATATAAAAAAATAGGCAACAGTAATCCTCCATTTATCTTGGATTTACGTAAGTGTTTTTTACTTATTCTGTGATTTTTATAATCCCAAATAAAGCTGTTAATAATAGAATCGATTTTTTTTTTTTTTAAGTTTTAGGGAGCTATAAAGGAATAGCTTGAAATAAATATAATAATTGTGGTCAAAAGATCACTTTTATAGCATTTATTCTGCCAATCATTGATATTGGTAATGTTTTCCAGTGTAGAATATTCTTTTTTAGTTTATCCAATAACGGAGGATAATTTAAGCTGAATAAAAAATTATAAGATTTGGATACATTAATTCCTAGATATTTAAATTTGTCCGTAACTATTTTAAACGGAAATTGTTGTAATATATTTAATTTTATTCCAGTTATAGGCATGATTTCACTTTTATTCCAATTAATTCTATATCCTGAAAATGTACCGAACTTAGTTATAACATTAAGTAGATTAGGAATACTAATCTCCGGTTTTGTGATATATATTAAAACATCGTCTGCATATAAAGATATTTTATTCGTTGTGGTATTAGTATTGTATACGTATATTTCTGGGTCTGATCTAATCCTTTCGGCTAATGGCTTGATTGCAAAAGCAAATAATAGGGGTGATAACAGGCATCCTTGTCTACAACCCCTAAAGCGATTAAATTTGGCTGATAACATTTGATTTGTTAATATTCTTACTGTTGGGTTGGAGTATAAAATTTTAACCCATTTACAAAATCTATCCCCCAGTTGAAATGTCTGCATTATCTTAAATAAGTAAGGCCATTCAACCTGGTCTAATGCGTTTTCCTCATCCAGTGAAATGACAGCTAATTCAATATCATTAACTCTTTTTGAATCGATGATATTGAATAGTCGTCTCAAGTTATAAGTGGAGTAGGGTTTGGGAATAAAGCCTGTTTGATCATGATGTATCCGTTTATTAATCACTAAACCTAACCTTTGGGATAAAATGCTAGTTAATATTTTTTGATCAGTATTTAGAAGAGCAACTGCTCTATATGATCCAGGATCTCCCAGATCCTTATCTGCTTGAGGAATGAGTGTGATTGTAGACTCATTTAGAGTTTCTGGTAACTTTCCTTGTTCATAAAGCATATTTATATATCGCTTGTAAACGTGGGGAAATCAACGTGTGAAACTTCTTATAAAATTCAGCACTTAGGCCGTCAGGGCCAGCGGCTTTTCCATTTTCCAACGATCTGATTGATTCTTCAACATCTTTTACTGATATTTCAGCATCTAACAAGTCTTTGCCTTCCTGATCTAAACCTTTAATAGGACATTCGTGTAGGAATGTTTCCATTCCACCCGATTGTCCCGTCAGTTTAGTTGAGTAACGTTTTTGATAGTAATACAGAAATCTGTCATCAATATCTTTTGGTAAAGTTAATATTTCTCCTTGTTTTGACCTGATTTTATATATCATTTTTTCCTCGTCTGATTTTCTAAGCTGGCGTGACTTTTTTCACACAGAGAGTGGTGAGTCTGTGGAATCCTCTGCCTCAGAGGGCGGTGGAGGCCGGTTCTCTGGACGCTTTCGAGAGAGAGCTAGATAGGGCTCTTAAAGATAGCGGAGTCAGGGGATATGGGGAGACGGCAGGAACGGGGTACTGATTGGGGATGATCAGCCATGATCACATTGAATGGCGGTGCTGGCTCGAAGGGCCGAATGGCCTACTCCTGCACTTATTGTCTGTTGTCTATTTTCTTTGAGTCAAAGAGTTTTAGGCAGCACGGAACCGGGCCGCCCACACTGACCAACATGCCCCATCTACACTAGTCCCACCTCATGTCTCTCCTATCCATGGACCTTTCCAAATGTATTTTACCTGTTGTTATAGTCCCAGCCTCAACTATCCCCTCTGGCAGCTCGTTCCAAACACCTCCCACCCTCTGACTGGAAACTCTGCCCCTCGGCTCCCTACTAAATCTTCCCCACTCTCGCCTTAAACCAGTGTCCCATTGGTTCCCCTACTCGGGGTAAAACACTGCGTACATTCGCCCCGTGAACATTACTCCGAGAGTTTTCCACGCCTCTCTGAATCTCTATAAATGTGAGCGTTGTAACTATAAGTCACCCCTGGGTCTCCTGCGCAGCAGGGAACGGGGTGCTAGTTTATCAGATATCTTCTTTTTAATGAGCATTTCAAGGGTCGACGCACTTGTAAACGATCCACAGAGAGTGGGACTGTCACGCAAATGTGGACAGGTCCGTGGACAGGGTGGGTTAAAGAGAGAAGTGGACCAAATGCGGGCAAATGGGACTAGCGGTAGACGGGGCATCTCGGTCGGCATGGGCGAGTGGGGCCGAAGGGCCTGCCTCCCTGCTGTATCGCTCTTTGTCTCTGCGTTTCAAAGCCTCCCCAAAATCAGCTTCCCGACCCGAACCGACACCTTCCCACGTTCTCCAGAGATGCTGCCTGACCCGCTGAGTTACTCCAGCACTCTGTGTCTATCTCTCCCCCCCCCCCACACACACACACACTCACACACACACACACACACACACACACTCAGACACACACACACACACACACACACACACACACACACACACACACACACACACACACTCACACACACACACACACCACACACCACACTCAGACACACACACACACACACACACACACACACTCAGACACACACACACACACACACTCACACACACAGACACAGACACACACACACACACACACACACACACACACACACACACACACACACTCAGACACACACACACACACACACTCACACACACAGACACAGACACACACACACTCACACACTCACACACACACACACACACACACACAAAACAGAATTGTAATCAGAAAACTCACTGTTTTTTTTATATAGAGCAAAACACAAAGCGCTGGAGGAACTCAGCGGGTCAGGCAGCATCTGGAGAGAGAATAGACAGGCGGCGTTGCGGGTTGGGACCCTCCTGCAGTTTGTTCAGTGTGAAGCATCACCCGTCCCTTCTCCCCAGAGCCGCTGCCTGTCCCCCCCCCCCCCCCGCTGAGTTACCCCCGCACTCTGCGTCTCTCTTTGGGTACAAACCCCAGCGTCTGCAGTCCGGTGTTTTCTTCTAGACCACTTGCCCGCAAGCCATCCCCGTTTTCTATCGCGCAGGAAGGGGGGGGGGGGGCTGCAGATGCTGGGGTTTGCTCCCCAAGGAAGGCGCAGAGCGCTGGGGTAACTCCGCGGGGGGGGGGGGGGGGGACAGGCAGCGTCTCTGCGGGAGAAGCGATGGGTGACTTAATCTCGGGTCGACACCCTTCCTTCAGTCAGACTCACTGGCCACAGACTCCCAGCCTGAAGAAGGGTCCCCCGTTTCCTTCCCCCCCCTTCAGGAGATGCTGCCTGACCCGCTGAGTTAACTCCATCCAGACTTAGTTTGTTTTTGCGTCTCCCTGCGGGTTTTCTGCGGGATAGAGGCAATGGAAGAGGTGGCCAATGCTCACGTTTGTCGCTGTCCCACCTCCCCTGCGAGCCGTCCAGACCCCCGGAGGCTGCTGTCCTGAGCGGCTGCTGCTGCTGCTGCTGCTGCTGCCGCTGCGCTGCCCGACCAGCGTGTGTTGGACCGTGGCCGGGGACTCGCAGCGCTGCGCTCCAGCATCGTCCCTCTCGCCGCGTCGCGGTTACACCTCTTCCTCGCCCCGCGGCCAAGTCAACCCGAGAGCATCACGGAGGCTCCTCTGCTCCACCCTCAGAGGACTTAAACGCCCGTCCCTCAACACATCTACCCCAAAAAAAAAAAAAAAAAAAAAACTAGATGGAGACTCTGGGGAAAACATGCCCAGAAAATAAGCTCAGCGGGTCCGGCAGCATCTCTCTGGGGAGAAGCAACGGGGTGAGGTTTCAGGGCATCACAGATAAAGACTCACAGATAAAGTTGCCTTTAAGAAAGAACTGCAGATGCTGGGGGGGGGGGGGGGGAAATCCAAGGTAGACAAAAATGCTGGAGAAACTCAGCGGGCGAGGCAGCAGAGAAACATAGGAACGTAGATAATAGGTGCAGGAGTAGGTCATTCGGCCCTTCGAGCCTGCACCGCCATTCAATGTGATCATGGCTGATCATCCAACTCAGTATCCTGTACCTGCCTTCTCTCCATACCCCCTGATTCCTTTTAGCCACAAGGGCCACATCTAACTCCCTCTTAAATATGGCCAATGAACTGGCCCCAACTACCTTCTGTGGCAGAGAATTCCACAGATTCACCACTCTCTGTGTGAAAAATGTTTTCCTCATCTCGGTCCTAAAGGAATTCCCCCTTATCCTTAAACTGTTCTGGACCTCCCCAACATCGGGAACAATCTTCCTGCATCTAACCTGTCCAACCCCTTAAGAATTTTGTAAGTTTCTATAAGATCCCCCCTCAGTCTTCTAAATTCTAGCGAGTACAAGCCGAGTCTATCCAGTCTTTCCTCATATGGAAGTCCTGACATCCCAGGAATCAGTCAGGTGAACCTTCTCTGTACCCCCTCTATGGCAAGAATGTCTTTTCTCAGATTTGGAGACCAAAACTGTAGGTAATTCTCCAGGTGTGGCCTCACCAAGACCCTGTACAACTGCAGTAGAACCTCCCTGCTCGTATACTCAAATCCTTTTGCTATGAATGCTAACATACCATTTGCTTTCTTCACTGCCTGCTGCACCTGCATGCCTACTTTCAATGACTGGTGCACCATGACACCCAGGTCTAAGGAGAGAAGGAATAGGTGACGTTTCGGGTCGAGACCCTTCTTCAGAGGACGATCAAGAAAAATGTGGAGCCCACAATGGTCCATTGTTGGCTGTGGGCTAGATGATGACGAGTTATACCGACAGTGAAACTCAACGGGACATCCAGTGGTCTCCTAATTTGAGGAAGGACATCCTTGTAATTGAGGCAGTGCAGCGTAGGTTCACCAGATTGATCTCTGGGATGGCGGGGCTGTCATATGAGGAAAGATTGAAAAGATTAGGCTTGTGTTCACTGGAGTTTAGAAGGATGAGGGGGAAATCTTCTAGAAACATATAAAATGATAAATGGACTGGACAAGCTAGATGCAGGTAAAATGTCCCCAATGTTGGGCCAGTCCAGAACCAGGGGCCACAGTCTTAGAATAAAGGGGAGGTCATTTAAGACTGAGGTGAGGAAAAAACTGTTTCACCCAGAGTGTTGTGAATTTGTGGAATTCCCTGCCACAGGGGGCAGTGGAGGCCAAATCACTGGAAGGATTTAAGAGAGTTAGATAGAGCTTTAGGGGCTAGTGGGGTATGGGATATGGGGAGAAGGCAGGCACAGGTCATTGATTGGGGATGATCAGCCATGATCACAATGAATGGCGGTGCTGGCTCGAAGGGCCGAATGGCCTCCTCCTGCACCTATTTTCCATGTTTCTATGTTTCTATGCAGATAGACACAAAAATGCTGGAGTAACTCAGCGGGACAGGCAGCATCTCTGGGGAGAAGGAATGGGTGATATTTCGGGTCGAGACGTTTCTTCAGACTCACTTGACACACAGAATCAGTCTGGTCCCGAAACATCACCTATGCCTTCTCTCCAGAGATGCTGCATGATCCGCTGAGTTACTCCAGCATCTTGTGTCCACCTTCTGTGTAAACCAGCATCTGCAGTTCCTTCCGACACAAAAAAATAAAAACGACCTCAAGGCAAACGGAGACGTTATAGGACTAGTGTTGATTGGGCCATTTTGTTCCTCTTGGGCAAGAAGAAATAAGACAGGTACATGGATAGGACAGGTTTAGAGGGACAGTGACCAATAGCGGGCAGGTGGGACTAATGTAGATGGGATATGTTGGTTAGTGTGGGCAATAGACAATAGACAATAGACATTAGGTGCAGGAGTAGGCCATTCGGCCCTACAAGCCAACACCGCCCTTCAATGTGATCATGGCTGATCATCCCCAATCAGTACCCCGTTCCTGCCTTCTCCCCATATCCCCTGACTCCGCTATTTTTAAGAGCCCTATCTAGCTCTCTCTTGAAAGCATCCAGAGAACCGGTCTCCACTGATCTCTGAGGCAGAGAATTACACAGACTCACAACTCTCTGTGTGAAAAAGTGTTTCCTCATCTCCGTTCTAAATGGCTTATACCTTATTCTTAAACTGTGGCCCCTGGTTCACAACATTGGGAACATGTTTCCTGCCTCTAGTGTGTCCAAACCCTTAATAATCTTATATGTTTCAATAAGATCCCTCTCACCCTTCTAAACTCCAGAGTGTACAAGCCCAGCCGCTCCATTCTCTCAGCATATGACAGTCCCGCCATCCCGGGAATTAACCTTGTGAACCTACGCTGCACTCCCTCAATAGCAAGAATGTCCTTCCTCAAATTAGGGGACCAAAATTGCATACAATACTCCGGTGTGGTCTCACTAGGGCCCTGTACAACTGCAGAAGGACCTCTTTGCTCCTATATTTCTCCTCTTGTTATGAAGGCCAACATGCCATTCGCTTTCTTCACTGCCTGCTGTACCTGCATGCTTACTTTCATAGACTGATGAACAAGGACCCCCAGATCCCGTTGTACTTCCCCTTTTCCCAACTTGACACATCTAGATGATAATCTGCCTTCCTGTTGTTGCTACCAAAGTGGATAACCTCACATTTACCCACACGTTGGGCTGGAAGGCCTGTTTCCACGCTGTATCACTCTACAACGCTATGAAAAGGAGATAAAAAGCTAGGCCTGGAGAAGGAAGAAATGCAGATGTTGGATTGAGCAGAACACAAAATGCTGGAGAACTCAGCGGGTCGGGCAGCCTCTGTGGTGGCCAATCTGTAAAATTACCTTTAGTGTGTAAGGAGTAGATGAGAAAGTGGGATAGCACAGAACTGGTGGTCGACGGTCGGCGTGGACCCGGTGGGCCGAAGGGCCTGTATCCATGCTGCATCTCTAAACTAAACTAAACCCTCTGGCACATCGGGTGCAGATCGAGTCACAGTCTTAGACTTTGGCCCAACCTGCCCGCAGCGGCCAACGTCCCAGCTACACTAGTCCCTCCCGCCTGCCTTTGCCCATTATCCCTCCAAACCTGTCCGATCCATGTAAGTGGCAAGATAGACAAGTGCAGAAGGACCTGTGCTTCAGTTCCGCTGGAAGCAAGTCAAGTCAAGTCAAGTCAAGAGTGTTTTATTGTCACGTGTCCCAGATAGGACAATGAAATTCTTACTTGCTGCATCACGACAGAATAGGCAAACATAATAACTAAAATAACAAAATCTCAGAAAAAAAAGAACAAACAAGAACAGTGCAATAATAATAATAATAATAATAATAATAATAATAATAATAATAATAATAATAGTCTATTGTAGTTTATAGCTTATGAGGTTGTCGTGTTTAATAGACTGATGGCTGTGGGGAAGCAGCTCTTCCTCAACCTGGACGTTACAGTTTTCAGGCTCCTGTACCTTCTTCCCGATGGCAATGGAGTATTGTGTACAGTTTTGGTCTCCTAATTTGAGGAAGGACATCCTTGTGATTGAGGCAGTGCAGCGTAGGTTCACCAGATTGATCCCTGGGATGGCGGGACTGTCATATGAGGAAAGATTGAAAAGACTAGGCTTGTATTCACTGGAGATTAGAAGGATGAGTGGGGTGGGGGGATCTCATAGAAACATAGAAAATTATAAAAGGACTGGACAAGCTAGATGCAGGAAAAATGTTCCCAATGTTGGGCGAGTCCAGAACCAGGGGCCACAGTCTTAGAATAAAGGGGAGGTCATTTAAGACTGAGGTGAGAAAAAACTTTTTCACCCAGAGAGTTGTGAATTTGTGGAATTCCCTGCCGCAGAGGGCAGTGGAGGCCAAGTCACTGGATGGATTTAAGAGAGAGTTAGATAGAGCTCTAGGGGCTAGTGGAATCAAGGGATATGGGGAGAAGGCAGGCACGGGTTATCGATAGCGGACGATCAGCCATGACCACAATGAATGGCGGTGCTGGCTCGAAGGGCCGAATGGTCTCCTCCTGCACCTATTTTCTATATTTCTATGAGTGTGTGGCCAGGATGGTGTGGGTCTTCGATGATGCTGCCAGCCTTTTTGAGGCAGCGACTGCGATCGATCCCCTCGATGGTGGGGAGGTCAGAGCCGATGATGGACTGGGCAGTGGTCACAACTTTCTGCAGTCTTTTCCGCTCCTGGGCGCACAAGTTGCCGAACCAGGCCACGATGCAACCGGTCAGCACGCTCTCTACTGTGCACCTGTAGAAGTTCAGGAGAATCCTCTTTGACATTCCGACTCTCCGTAATCTTCTCAGGAAGTAGAGGCGCTGATGAGCTTTCTTTGTAATTGCATCGGTGTGCTGGGACCAGGAAAGATCGTCAGAAATACACACGCCCAGGAGTTTGAAGTTCTTGACTCTCTCCACCAACGTGAATCAAGGGATCAAAGGAATCAAGGGATATTGGGGGGGGGGGGGGGGAAGCAGGAACAGGATACTGAATTTGGATGATCAGCCATGATCATACTGAATGGCGGTGCTGGCTCGAAGGGCCGAATGGCCTACTCCTGCACCTATTGTCTATGTGTTGGATCCAAGTGCTTCTGATTACAATCTGGTTTCAATTTCTGCAGCTAATCTTCAAGTGGGGATGACTGATGGAAGAAAACCCATGAGACTCTCAGCAGAGACTTACAGTTAATCCTCCAGCGTAGAATTTTAAAGATTTATGCAAGGAAACATACCAACGTATTACGTGGCAGTTCCAAAATGAGCACCGTGGCTCTTAATGTCAGAAGTATTTCCAGAGAATTGTAGCCCTGTTCCTTTTCACTGTCTACATTAATCCCCTTTACTTGGCCTTCTCTAAATCCTTTTATATTTTTTTTAAATGGGCGGCACGGTGGCGCAGCGGTGGAGTTGCTGCCTTACAGCGCCGGAGACCCGGGTTTAATCCTGGCTAAGAGTGATTGTCTGTCTGTACGGAGTTTGCACGTTCTCCCCGTGACCTGCGTGGGTTTTCTCCGAGATCTTCGGTTTCCTCCCACACACTCCAAAGACGTGCCGGTTTGTAGGTTAATTGGCTCGGTTTATATGTGAAAATTGTCCCTAGGGTAGGATAGTGTTAATGTGCGGGGATCGCTGGCCGCTGCGGGCTCGGTGGGACTAAGGGCCGGTTTTAGTTTAGTTTAGTTTAGAGATACACCACGGAAACAGGCCCTTCGGCCCACTGACCAGCGATCCCCGCCTAGTAACACTATCCTACACACACCAGGGACAATTTAATTTACATTTGCCACGCCAATTAACCTACAAACCTGCACGTCTTTGGATTGTTGGAGCGAACCGAAGATCTCGGAGAAAACCCGCGCAGGTCACGGGGAAACTCCGTACAGACACGCGCCCGTGGACGGGATCGAACCCGGGGTCTCCGGCGCTGCAAGCGCTGTGAGGCAGCGACTCTACCGCTGCGCCCCCGTGACCGGCCTGTATAACTAAACTAAACTAAACTAAACTCAAAGCGAACCAACCCACTTTGCAAAGTCATGCGGTGTGTAGGATAAATGGCCGCCGGAGAGAAAATTGTCCTTGAGTGTGTAGAGAGGGGCTGGGAAAGTGGGATCGCAATGAATCCATGCTGTACCTGTAAACTAAACCGTCTGAAGCCAGAGATGAGCCACAGGTAACAAGAAAGCTAGAAATACTCAATGCTCTGCGGAAGGAGAAACAGAATCACTGAAGAAGGGTTTCGGCCCGAAACGTCGCCTATTTCCTTCGCTCCATAGATGCTGCTGCACCCGCTGAGTTTCTCCAGCATCTTTGTCCACCTTCGATTTTCCAGCATCTGCAGTTCCTTCTTAAACTCTGTGCATCTTGTTGTGTATGTTACAAATAAAGTTGGCTTGACATCTCAGATCAATAGCCTTCCACCATTGAGTCAATGATAGTCCCAACATAAAAACAGGCCCTTCGGCCCGCAGAGTCCATGCCAACAATTGATCGCCAGTTCACATCCGTTCTATGTTATCCCATTTTCCCCTACACACTAGGGGCAATTTACCGAAGACAATTACCCTTCAAACCTGCGCGCCTCTGGAACGCGGGAGGCAACCGGAGCACCCGGAGAAAACCCGCGCAGGTCGCCGGGAGGACGTGCAAACTCCGTACAGACCGCAACCCAGTAGTCGGGATCGAACCCGGGTCTCAGACGCTGTGAGGCAGCGACTCTGCCGCTCTAATAGTTCCTCAAGGAAGCATGCAGTCTCTTGGTTCCGAGTAATGTACCAGGAATAGATAGCAATCTGATTACAGCTGGCGCTGAAATTTATAACTAAATCAAATAAGAAAGGAATATCGCAAGACACAAAAATTAAAACTGCATTCCAATTTGATAATTTCTTCCTAACTCTGAGAAATCAGTTTGGCAAACCATGAGACGGAAATGGTGTGCGGAGATCCTGTAGTTATAATTGCCCCAGGACAGGAATGATGTGCAGTTTCCAACGATGTCTTGGCTGAGTGATTCTGCTAACCAAAATATTCCTGTAAATGCAAAACTTTCTTTGTTTGGACTTTGTTTGGATCAATATCGAATCACGTGGGCTGGCATAGTGGCACAGCAGTAGAGTTGCTGCCTCGCAGCACCGACAGCAGCAGAGATCTGGGTTCAATCCCGACCTCGGGTGCTCAGCTGTCAAAGATAGAAACGTAGAAAGCAGGTGCAGGAGTAGGCCATTCGGCCCCTCGAACCAGCACCGACATTCAATATGATCGTGGCTGATCATCCCCAGTCAGTACCCCGTTCCGGCCTTTCCCCCCATATCCTTTGATTCCCTTAGCCCTAAGAGCTAAATCCAACCCTCTCCTGAAAACATCCAACATACCACCAGGGGCGCCATACCATTGCCAGCCCCCGCCAACAGTCTGTTTTATCATATATTTTTTTAATTTGTAGTGCGTTTTAAAAGTCTGTGTAAATGTTCTTCAGTTTGTTTATGAGGGGGAGAGGGTGGGGGTTGGGGGAAATGATTTTTCAGTTTCTTGCTTTGCCAGAGATGCGATATTTTTACCGGGTCGCATCTCCGGTCGCTCTGCGGCCAACCATCGATGGAGCTGGAGGCCTCCTGGGACTAACTTTGTGCCCCACCGCGGGGTGTGGACTTAACACCGGAGTCGATCCCTTGCCTGGGATCGCTCCCACCTGCGGCCTGCGGACTTTACCAGCGTGAGCTCACTGCCTCGGGAGAGGCCGAGTCGGGAAGCTCCAACGAACCAGCCCCGACCCGGCGCGGGGGAGCTGACATTCCCCCCCGATGCAGGAGCTGAACGCCCCGATGCGGCGGGCCCAAACACCGCCGGCTACAGGAGTCAAGATCGTCCCGACAACGGAGAGCCCGAGGTCCCCGACCGTGGGAGAGCAAAGAAAGGAAGAAATTTGAACTTTTTTTTTCGCCTTCCATCACAGTGAGGAATGTGGAGGAGTCACTGTGGTGGATGTTTATGTTAAATATATTATGTATGTTCCGTTGCTTTTTACTTGTATGACTGACTTGGCAGATATGTTGCAAAACATACTTGGCTAATGAAGTATTATTATGATTGTGATTGTGATTGTGAATTGGCCTCTCTTGCTTTCTGTGGCAGAGAATTTCCCAGATTCACAACTCGCTGGGTAAAAAGGTTTTTCCTCATCTCAGTCCTAAATGGCCTACCCCTTATTCTTAAACTGTGACACCTGGTTCTGGACTCCCACAACATCAGGAACATTTTTTTCTGCAAAGCTTTAAGAAGACTGCAAGAGATATGCATTAGATAGAGTGCTTAAAAATATTTAAAGTCCTCTTCATGTCATATAATAATTCTGTGCTTTAAAGAAGATTGCAACTGAGCAATGTAAAACAATGCTGAGAGAATGGAGCGGCTGGGCTTGTACACTCTGGAGTTTAGAAGGATGAGAGGGGGTCTTATTGAAACATATAAGATTATTAAGGGTTTGGACACGCTGGAGGCCGGAAACATGTTCCCGATGTTGGGGGAGTCCAGAACCAGGGGCCACAGTTTAAGAATACGGGGTAAGCCATTTAGAACGGAGATGAGGAAACACTTTCTCACAGAGAATTGTGAGTCTGTGGAATTCTATGCCTCAGAGGGCGGTGGAAGCCGGTTCTCCGGATGCTTTCAAGAGAGATCTAGATAGGGCTCTTAAAGATAGCGGAGTCAGGGGATATGGGGAGAAGGCAGGAACAGGGTACTGATTGGGGATGATCAGCCATGATCACATTGAATGGCGGTGCTGGCTCGAAGGGCCGAATGGCCTACTCCTGCACCTATTGTCTATTGTCTATTGTCTAATGAAACAAGGTCGAAATGTGAGGGGCTCAAATAGAGAAAGCTAGTAGACAGTGTGTGAGGCAGGAGGCAGAGAAGGGAAACACTCAGACCCAACATGTAGGGGAGAATGAAGAAAAATATAATATAAAAACAGAGAATAAGAGGTGGTGGGTTTCTTAAATGTGAATAATATAATGCTAGGAGCATTGTAAGAAAGGTGGATGAGCTTAGAGCCTGGATTGACACCTGGGAGTATGATGTTGTGGCGATTAGTGAAACATGGTTGCAGGAGGGCTGTGATTGGAAACTAAATATTCCGGGATTTCCTTGCTTCAGGTGTGATAGAATTGGAGGGGCCAGAGGTGGAGGTGTTGCATTGCTTGTCAGGGAAGATATTACAGCAGTGCTTTGGCAGGATAGATTAGAGGGCTCGTCTAGGGAGGCTATTTGGGTGGAACTGAGAAATGGGAAAGGTGTAGCAACACTTATAGGGGTGTATTATAGACCGCCAAATGGGGAGCGAGAATTGGAAGAGCAAATATGTAAGGAGATAGCAGATATTAGTAGTAAGCACAAGGTAGTGATTGTGGGAGATTTCAATTTTCCACACATAGACTGGGAAACACATTCTGTAAATGGGCTGGATGGTTTGGAGTTTGTAAAATGTGTGCAGGATAGTTTTTTGCAGCAGTACATAGAGGTATCGACCAGAGAAGGGGCAGTGCTGGACCTCCTGTTAGGAAATGAGGCAGGTCAGGTGACGGAGGTATGCGTTGGTGAGCACTTCGGGACCAGTGATCACAATACCATTAGTTTCAATATAATTATGGAGAAGGTCAGAACTGGACCAAGGGTTGAGATTTTTGATTGGAGAAGGGCTAACTTTGAGGAGATGCAAAAGGATTTAAAAGGAGTGAATTGGGACATTTTGTTTTATGGGAAGGATGTAGAAGAGAAATGGAGGACATTTAAAGGGGAAATTGTAAGAGTACAGATTCTTTATGTCCCTGTTAGGTTGAAAGGAAATAGTAAAAATTGGAAAGAGCCATGGTTTTCAAGGGAAATTGGACACGGTTCAGAAAAAGAGAGAGATCTACAATAATTATAGGAAGCATGGAGTAAATGAGGTGCTAGAGGAGTATAAAGAATGTAAAAAGAATCTTAAGAAAGAAATTAGGAAGGCTAAAAGAAGATATGAGGTTGCTTTGGCAAGAAAAGTGAAAGTAAATCCAAAGGGTTTCTACAGCTATATTAATAGCAAAAGGATAACGAGGGATAAAATTGGTCCATTAGAGAGCCAGAATGGACAGCTATCTGCAGAGCCAAAAGAGATGGGGGAGATACTGAACAATTTATTTTCTTCGGTATTCAACGAGGAGAAGGATATTGAACTATGTGAGGTAAGGGAAAAAAGTAGAGTAGCTATGGAAACTATGAGGATCAAAGAAGAGGAAGTACTGACACTTTTGAAAAATATAAAAAGTGGATAAGTCTCCAGGTCCTGACAGGATATTCCCTAGGACATTGAGGGAAGTTAGTGTAGAAATAGCAGGAGCTATGACAGAAATGTTTCAAATGTCATTAGAAACGGGAATAGTGCCGGAGGATTGGCGTACTGCGCATGTTGTTCCATTGTTTAAAAAGGGTTCTAAGAATAAACCTAGCAATTATAGACCTATTAGTTTGACGTCAGTGGTGAGCAAATTAATGGAAAGGATACTTAGAGATAATATATATAAGCATCTGGAGAAACAGGGTCTGATTAGGAACATGGATTTGTGCCTGGAAGGTCACGTTTGACTAATCTTCTTGAATTTTTTGAAGAGGTTACTAGGGAAATTGATGAGGGTAAAGAGGTGGATGTTGTCTATATGGACTTCAGTAAGGACTTTGACAAGGTTCCACATGGAAGGTTGGTTAAGAAGGTTCAATCTTTGGGTGTTAATGGCGGAGTAGCAAGATGGATTCAACAGTGGCTGAATGGGAGATGCCAGAGAGTAATGGTGGATGGCTGTTTGTCAGTTTGGAAGCCGGTGACCTGTGGGGTGCCTCAGGGGTCTGAGTTGGGTCCACTGTTGTTTGTCATGTACATCAATGATCTGGATGATGGTGTGGTAAATTGGATTAGTAAGTATGCAGATGATACTAAGATAGGTGGTGTTGTGGATAATGAAGTAGATTTTCAAAGTCTACAGAGAGATTTGGGCCATTTGGAAGAATGGGCTGAAAGATGGCAGACGGAGTTTAATGCTGATAAGTGTGAGGTGCTACATCTTGGCAGGACAAATCAAAATAGGACGTACATGGTAAATGGTAGGGAATTGAGGAATGCAGTTGAACAGAAGGATCTAGGAATAACTGTGCATAGTTCCCCGAAGGTGGAATCTCAAGTAAAGAAAGCTTTTGGTGTGCTGGCCTTTATAAATCAGATCATTGAGTATAGAAGTTGGGATGTAATGTTAAAATTATACAAGGCATTGGTGAGGCCAGTTCTGGAGTATGGTGTACAATTTTGGTCGCCAAATTATAGGAAAGATGTCAACAAAATAGAGAGAGTACAGAGGAGATTTACTAGAATGTTGCCTGGGTTTCAGCAACTAAGTTACAGAGAAAGGTTGAACAAGTTAGGTCTTTATTCTTTGGAGCGCAGAAGGTTAAGGGGAGACTTTATAGAGGTCTTTAAAATGATGAGAGGGATAGACAGAGTTGGTGTGGATAAGCAATACTCTCTTCCATTGAGAATAGGGAAGATTCAAACAAGAGGACATGATTTGAGAATTAAGGGACAGAAGTTTAGGGATAACATGAGGGGGAACATCTTTACTCAGAGGGTGGTAGCTGTGTGGAATGAGCTTCCCGTGGAAGTGGTGGAGGCCGGTTCGATTTTATCATTTAAAAATAAATTGGATAGGTATATGGACGGGAAAGGAATGGAGGGTTATGGTGACCATACAGGCGTCACCCCGCGACATGCGGTCGTGAGTCGTCGCCCAAAGAGCCGTACCTTTTTCTGGTCACCGCTGGATTTTCAACAAGTTGACACTTTTCTGCGCCCTGCTGCGACTAAGACGGGTGCTGGCAGTCGCCAAAAAAAATCGCGTGAGTGGGAGAGGACCTTTACAATACATTTGCTTCTCTGTAACTTGGAGTGGAGTTGGGCTCTGTTCAATCTGCTGTGTCTGTCAGGGGTGGATACATGATTTATAATTGTTATAAAACCATTTGGAAGGAGGACAAATGCTTAAGTGCCTGCTGCAGTAAACAACACATCAAACGAAAGCTCTGTTTATAAGCAGATGAATCTTTGTTTGTTGAGTAATCCTCCTAGCTTGCTCCCAGCAATCGCTGTATTTGGCACGCTTGAATAAAGTCTTGTTTGTTTTTACCCGATCTTTGTGTTGTGTTTTAAAGTCTTTCTTTAGCAGTGCTGTCTGTACGGAGTTTGCACGTTCTCCCCGTGACCCGCGTGGGTTTGCTCCAACGCTCCAAAGACGTGCAGGTTTGTAGGTGAACTAAATTCAAATTGTCCCCAGTACGTGCAGGATAGTGTTACACAACAGACAATAGACAATAGGAGCAGGAGTAGGCCGTTCGGCCCTTCGAGCCAGCACCGCCATTCATTGTGTTCATGGCTGATCATCCCCAATCAGTACCCTGTTCTGGACTTTTCCCCATATCCCCTGACTCCGTTATCTTTAAGAGCTCTATCCAACTCACTCTTGAAAGCATCCAGAGAATTGGCCTCCACTGCCTTCTGAGGCAGAGAAGTCCACAGATTTACAACCCTCTGTGTGAAAAAGTTTTTCCTCGTCTCCGTTCTGAATGGCTTACCCCTTATTCTTAAACTGTGGCCCCTGGTTCTGGACTCCCCCAACATCTGGAACATGTATCCTGCCTCTAGCGTGTCCAATCCCTTAATAATCTTATATGTTACAATAAGATCCCCTCTCATCCTTCTGAACTCCAGAGAATACAAGCCCAGCCGCTCCATTCTCTCACCATATAACAGTCCCGCCATCCCGGGAATTAACCTGGTCAACCTACGCTGCACTCCCTCAATAGCAGGAATAGTGTGCGGGGATCACTGGTCTGTGCGGACAGGGTGGGCCCAAAGGTTCGCTTCCACAGTGTATCTCTAAAACTAAACTAAACTGATTGATTGCCATCTTTGGCTAAAATGATCCTCACTCTTTGTTGATGAAACCATATCAGCAAGGGCTGGGAGTTGGATCAGAAACATTGTCGCAGTGATGTGCAGGCAGACAGGAACTGATTAACCAGAGTATGCCCCAAGGGTTTAAGATGATCATCATTATTTATTAATGCTGATACTTTGCAAATATTTTAAGCTCAGCACATCTAGAAAGCTGTAAGTGGACGGATGTGTTGTCAATTGTCTTGTCTGCGGCAAAAAATTAATGTTCCTAATTCAAATACTCTTATCAATTTAGAGTCTGCACTAATGGCATTAGAGAGAGAAGGGTGGGGAATGGGATTGATGGGACTGGTCTGAAAACCAGCATGGACACATAGGGCCGAATGGCCTCCTAGGCTAGCGCGAAAGGTGAGGTTGTATGAAAGTCGGAGAGAGAGAGACAAGAAACCGCAGATGGTGGAATCGTGAGTAAAACACACAGTGCTGGAGTAACTCAGCAGGTCCGGCAGCATCTCTGGAGGACACGGATGGGCGATGTTTCGGGTTGTGACCATTCTTCATGCTCAGGGATCCTGACCCGAAACACCTCCTATCCAATACACGCTCCAGAGATGCTTACTGACCCGCTGAGTTACTCCAGCACTTTGTGCTTTACTCAATATGAAATTAATTTTATTTTAGTACAGAAAGATCGGCACAGCGGCTTTCCATCCCTATAGCCTGTTTCCATTCTGTACCACTCTCTCACTCTATGCTACCATTTCTGCTCACTTCCCTTGGATTTCCGACCCTGGGGTGGGAGATTGCAACCTTCACGTGGCCCACCCTGTTTCGACGAATGCAATCAACCTGGCGTGCACAAACAGAAGATCAAATAGAACAAGTTGACCTGCAACTGTAGGCAGCGCACGCCACACGCGAGAAGAGGAAGACCTACCCTTATTTTGAAACTGTATGCCTTAACTGGAGAGCAGTCCTGACCCATCTACCTCAATGGAGACCTACCCTTAATCGGACTTTATCGGGCTTCAACGCTATATCGTTGAGCTAAATGTCTCTTTGAATCTCTGGAAGGCGACTCTGGACTGTCAAAGCTGCCACAGCCAGACATAAAAACAGTTTCTATCCATGAGTAGTTGCTCTACTCCACAGCCAAAAATCTGTAGCCTCCCTTTGATCTGGTATTTTGTTGGTTCACATGTTTGATCAATGGTGTTTTCTCAGTAATGTTTTATTATTATTAATGTTTAGTGTTCTCTGAGTCACTCGTAACTGTCACTGTATGTCATGTTGTCACTTGTGGGCTGAGCACCAAGGCAAATTCCTTGTATGTGAATACTTGGCCAATGAACCTACTTACTTACTTACTTAAATGTTATACCTTTTGTCCTTTATCTGAATCTGTGGTGAATCTGTGGAATTCTCTGCCACAGAAGGTAGTTGAGGCCAGTTCGTTGGCTATATTTAAGAGGGAGTTGGATGTGGCCCTTGTGGCTGAAGGGATCAGGGGGTATGGAGAGAAGGCAGGTACGGGATACTGAGTTGGATGATCAGCCATGATCATATTGAATGGCGGTGCAGGCTCGAAGGGCCGAATGGCCTGCTCCTGCACCTAATTTCTATGTTTCTATGTTTCTATCTGTGCCGTGTGGGCAGCTTATTTGAATTAATTCATGGTCTGTTCTTTGACTGGATAGCACGCAAATGAAATCTTTTCATTGTACCTCAGTACACATGACAATAATAAACTAAACTGAACTACAACTCAACTAACGCTAGACTCATTGGCGAGAGAAAATCTTCTCATATCCATTCTGTTGCTCTCAATAATCATCATCATCAAGATTCAAGATTCAAGCCATGTGTCCCAGGTAGGGCAATGACATTCTTGCTTTGCTTCAGCAGAACAGAACATAGTAGGCATGAATACAGAACAGATCAGTGTGTCCATATACCATTATATAAATATATACACACATGAATAAATAGATTAAGTGCAAATAAACAGATACTGGGCTATTAATGTTCAGAGTTTTGTCTGAGTTGAGTTTAATAGCCTGATGGCTGTGGGGAAGTAGCTATTCCTGAACCTGGTCGTTGCAGTCTTCAGGCTCCTGTACCTTCTACCTGAAGGTAGCGGGGAGATGAGTGTGTGGCCAGGATGGTGTGGGTCCTTGCTGATGCTGCCAGCCTTTTTGAGGCAGCGATTGCGATAGATCCCCTCGATGGTGGGGAGGTCAGAGCCGATGATGGACGGGGCAGCGTTTACTACTTTTCGTAGTCTTTTCCGCACCTGGGCGCTCAGGTTGCCGAACCAAGCCACGATGCAACCAACTCGACGTGCACAAACGGAAGATCAAATAGAACAAGTTGTCCAACAACTTTAGGCCATGAAAGAAGAACAAGAGGGGCTTCATCAATAATGTTGGGTTCAGGAACCGGTTACCAGGTGCAGGTAACTGAAGCAAGACTTCCTAATTTTTATACTCAGTTCCCTGATCGATGTTTCCAAATACACAGGACAAGATGTTAAAAATCCAAAGTGCCAAATATCAACTTGCTCCCGGTGGTGATGGGAGCCTTCTGCACTCACCTCTGCTTCCCCCGATGTTGAGAAAGGCCAGGCAGACTCGTCATTGGGGTTATCAAGTGGGCACCTACTTCAACGTTTCGCTGATTGAACCCGCGACGTCTCCAGTAGGCTCAGCGGTGCATTCTGCCGTCCCAGAACCACCCCCCTCTGCATCTGTCTAGTCGGTTCTTTGGGAGACCAAATGGGGTCTTTCCTCTTCAGCCAGAGCCACTGGCTACTCCGCTCTGCTACCAGTGATGTCTCTTTGATGGCCTGGCGTAGGGTTTGTCCGCTGATCCCCAGGTCCTTCATCAATCTTACGGTTGATGTTGCCACGAATCCCCGACATCCAACCTCTACCGGGCAGATCCTACTCTCCAGCCCCGCTGTTCTGCCTCCGCTGCAAGCTCTGTATATCGCAGTTTCTTTCTTTCAAAGGCTTCCTGCACAGCATCCTCCCAAGGGACTGCGAGCTCCACAAAGTACACCATGCGCTGACAGTTCGACCTGAGCACAAGATCAGGCCTCAGGTTGGCGATGGCTATCTCTGATGGAACTGCAAGCCGTTGGTCCACATGCGCCAGAGACCCGGGTTCGATCCTGACTACGGGCCCCTACCTGCAGAGGCGGAAACCACTGTCAAAACATGGAGGGGACCGGGGGACAGGAGGGACACAATTTCTTGACGGCCTCGCACGCATGCGCACACTCACACACACACGTGCGAGGCATCAGAAGCTTCATTTGTGCGCCCTGTGAATATTAACGTTACAAAATTTTGAGATTTAAAAAAATCAAGTCTGCAATTTATCCCATCAGCTAAAGCATAAAAAGAAGTTTAATTTGACGCCTAATTCACTTTCATATCTTCAGTATTAAAAAAGGGTTATGGACATTTTCATACTTGGAAATTAGCATCTTGTTCCCCATTGACTTAACACAAAAGCTGTGATCTAGGACAGTCAAAAGCCCATAACTTTCTTAAAAATGAAGAGAACTCAATGAAATGTTCAGTTATTATAGATTGAAGCATTCTGAAACAAATATGAAACAATATTACTTGGATGACCTGAAATTAAAGCATATAATTAGTTAGTTATCTAATTGTAGCTAATTACAAAATTCAATTACTAGATCTAAACATCTATCCATTTCTTAAGAAATGATAAACATTTTTAAATTGCCTAAGTGTCCAAATAACATTCACACAATAATCCACAATATAACATGATTTTTAAATCTCATTTTCATGAATTTATAGGCCAAATGGAAGGAATTTAGTGTTTAATGCCCGTAAATTAATGGCCATTTAAATCAACAAGTGGGTTTTAGTGGAATGCGGTGGATTGGAGCGTTGCGGTTTGCGGGTAAGTCGGCAGGGTAAATACAGCCGGTTCATACATTTTTCTTGTCCCCTTCTCACAACATGAAAATGTGATTAAAGGCTTCCTAAAAACCAAGTTTTTATGTAAAAATAAACTGCGTCGCTTCTTTTATTGCCTACGTTAGGTCCGTTCTGCTGTCAGAGTTCAGACCTTTTGAAGATGATTTTTAAACTACTCTAGTTAATAAATAATCTAGCGTAGTTTAAAAACAACTTCATGAACGAAATGTTGGAGCGATTTCTCTTTAGCGACGACATCGCCCGACATGGATCGCTTTGGACTGTCTAGGGAAAAACGGGATTTTAAACCCGCCCCCCCCCCCCCCCCCCTCTGAAAGGCGCCAAAGTCACGCACACGGGGAGTGGCAGAACTGCAGCGCTGCTAAAGGTAGGTATCGTAACATGCCTACTGTGAAGGCTAATTAGCTCAGGATACCTATGTTCAAGACACCTCGGACACTCTCCGTCGGCTCCGTGCATTCCATTCTCCAGGCCCCCATCCTCTCATCTTTACCATGGACGTCCAGTCACTCTACACCTCCATCCCCCACCAGGACGGTCTCAAAGCCCTCCGGTTCTTCCTCGACCAGAGGAGCAACCCATACCCGTCCACTGACACCCTCCTCCGCCTAGCAGAGTTGGTCCTCACCCTCAATAACTTCTCTTTTGATTCCTCCCATTTCCTCCAAACACAAGGCGTAGCTATGGGCACACGCATGGGCCCCAGCTACGCTTGCCTCTTTGTTGGGTACGTCGAACAATCCTTGTTCTCGGGTACCAGGGCCCATCCCCGACCTCTACCTCCGTTACATCGACGACTGCTTTGGTGTCACCTCCTGCACCCACACACAACTGACTGACTTCATTTCATTTCACCACCAACTTCCATCCGGCACTCAAATACACTTGGACCATTTCCGACATTTCCCTACCATTCCTTGACCTCACCATCTCTATTGCAGGTGATACGCTCCTGACCGACATCCACTACAAACCAACTAACTCCCACAGCTACCTGGACTACTCTTCCTCCCACCCTGCTTCCTGTAAGGACTCCATCCCCTATTCCTAATTCCTCCGTCTACGCCGCATCTGCTCCCAGGATGAGGTGTTCCACACCAGGTCATCACAAATGGCCTCATTCTTCAGAGTACGGGGATTCCCCTCCCCCACTATTGATTGAGGCTCGCACCAGGGTCTCCTCCATACCCCGCAACACTGCCCTCGCTCCCCATTCCCCCACTCGCAAAACAAGGCAGAGTCCCCCTGGTCCTCACCTTTCACCCCACCAGCCGGCAAATACAACACATAGTCCTCCGCCAGTTTCGCCACCTCCAACGTGACCCCTTCACCCGCCACATCTTCCCATCTCCCCCCCTGTCTGCCTTCCACAAAGACCGCTCCCTCCGCAACTCCCTTGTCAATTATTCCCTCCCCTCCCGCTCTACCCCTTCCCCGGGCACTTTCCCTTGCACCCGCAAGAAATGTCGCTTCACCTTCCCCCCCCCACTCCTTTCAGGGACCCAAGCAGTCCTTCCAGGTCCGACAGAGGTTCACCTGCACCTCCTCCAACCTCATCTACTGCATCCGCTGCTCCAGATGCCAGATGATCTATATCGGTGAGACCAAGCGGAGGCTTGGCGATCGTTTCGCTGAACACCTCCGCTCGGTCCGCAAAAACCAACCCGACCTCCCGGTGGCTCAGCACTTCAACTCCCCCTCCCATTCCGCATCCGACCTCTCGGTCCTGGGCCTCCTCCACGGCCAGAGTGAGCAACACCGCAAGTTGGAGGAACAGCACCTCATATTCCGCTTGGGGAGTCTGCATCCTCTGGGCTTGAACATTGAATTTTCTCAATTCTGTTAATCCTTGCTGTCTCCTCCCCTTCCCACCTCTCCCTCAGCCCTCGGGCCCTGGCATTCCCTCTATCTCTATCTCTCTCCCCACCCTAGTCACACTAGCTTCTCATTTTCAAACCACAAACAGCTTACAATGGCCTGTTCCCTTTATCATCGATACTTTTTTGCATATCTTTCATTCATTGTTCTTCTCTCCACATCACCGTCTATATCTCTCGTTTCCCTGATCCCTGACCAGTCTGAAGAAGGGTCTCGACCCGAAACGTCGCCCATCTCCTTCGTTCCTTAGATGCTGCTGCACCCGCTGAGTTTCTCCAGCTTTTTGTGTAGCTCGGGATTCTTCCAGTTTCCAGCCCCACGATACTAAGGGGGAACTTCTTTACTCAGAGGGTGATGGCTGTGTGGAATCAGCTTCCAGCAGAAGTGGTGGAGGCAGGATCGATTTTAACATTTAAGAGTAAAGTGGATAGGTATATGGACGTGAAGGGAATGGAGGGGTATGGTCTGAGTGCAGGTAGATGGGACTAGGGGAAAACAAATGGTCGGCACGGACTGGAAGGGCCGAGAGGGCCTGTTTCCGTGCTGTAATTGTTATATGGTTATATGGTTACTATGGGGCCGTTACTGTTAGAATGAGTCGATTACTGCAGATCTGTACCACAATTTTAAAAAACACTGGACATCATACTGGACAACATAATATAGGACTGGACACTTTCAAGCAGCTTGTCCTGTCCGATATTATGTTGCCCATTGCCCAGCATGATGTCCAGTGTGTTTTAAAATCTGTGGTAGCTGTAGTATGGAAACTGCGCGGATTAGGTCGCCCAAGTGGGACAGGGGCTTTAGCAACACTAGTCGGGAGAACAGAAGTCTCCAAGAATGGTGTGTCGCCTAAGATCAACATTAAACGGCTGAGAACCTGCAAAGTGGTTAAATGCTGACCACTGGAAAAGGCAGCGACCAGCTTTTCACTGCTATTCATTCTCAAGTCCATTTGTCCCAACGCGAGCTTAGAAAACGGGGCCAAACTGCTTCCCTCAACCCGATTGCTTCTGGTTCAGTTAGTTTTTGTCCAGTTTTGTTTAATTCTGCGTGTTAACATCTCGACCCCCCACTTTGTTGCATCGATTTAACCCGGTTTTGCTCCAAACTTTATTGGGCAGCCCACCAAAGACGGCCACACATCATTGCCCGAGTAAAGGAGAGCGATCCAAAAACCAGCGACCCCCGCTCTACCATGTGTTGCTGGCTCCACAATAATAGGGACAGCCGATAGTTAACACATCACCTCAGTACCATTTATATTTTAGGACGGGGAAGATGAATTGTGGGAACCGATATCCGCAGGTTGTTTCAAAACGGCTGCACAAATAAGCCTTATTATAAAGATATTTAGCAAAACCATACATAGACTTTCCTTTGTGTCACTTTGTTCACCACTGGACCTTTCCGCCCACAAGTTCTGTCCTCGCATTTATATCAATATTTACAAGTGTGAATTCTTAGTTTATGATTCTGTCTGTGTTTAAATTGTCATGTCAACTTTTTTATTTCCCCCAAATTACTGCAAAGGCGGATAAAAATACACTGGAAGAGCTGAACATAAGAGTTCCGCTTTCTCGCCAATTTTAAATTTAGACTGCTATCGCTCGACTTCTTTAGAACATCGATATTTCAGTTAGAAGTTAAAACTGGAAAGTTTGTGTTTAAACGCTGGTTACATTACAAAGTGCAAATTGTTAAATAATTGAAAATTTGCCAGAAGTTAAGTTTCAATTAGTAAATATGATTTCTGTTATTTTTACTGC
This sequence comes from Okamejei kenojei, assembly GCA_035221665.1. Lineage (NCBI taxonomy): Eukaryota > Metazoa > Chordata > Chondrichthyes > Rajiformes > Rajidae > Okamejei > Okamejei kenojei. Next base: position 74,751,273 of record CM069140.1, on the reverse strand, counting down.
AGGTTTATCTCATGCACTTAAAACGCCGAATAGTATTGGGTAGGCTCATGGGACTGAAGGATAATAAATCCCCTGGGCCTGATGGTCTGCATCCCGGGTCCTCAGGGAGGTGGCTCTAGAAATAGTGGACGCATTGGTGATCATTTTCCAATGTTCAATAGATTCAGGATCTAATTGGAGGATAGCTAATGTTATCATCAATTGCAAACTGTAGAGCTGATGAACGTCGCAAGCCTCGCCAGCCCATCTGTAATTATATACGTCCCGGGTAAAGTTTATGATTAAGTAGCATTCTTTCATGGATGGTATCACTGAATAGGAACGGGCTGCTCACACATAATGTGGCAGATTTTCTGCAGTTTCCTCCATGCAATAATATTTCATGCAAAATATAAAAAAGTGAAATGAGAAACGATAGGTAGTTGATCAGCACTTAACATATACCTTTTGGAAAGTGGTACCCGCATGGAAAAATGAATGCAGTGTTCTTTGTCTCTCCTTTTGAGATGAACTATGTCTGGATGCCTTCTCGTCAAACATCTCCGCATTGGGCCGTCAGACATTTCGGGTCTGAAGAAGGGTCTCCACCCGAAATGTCGCTTATTCCTTCTCTACCTAAATCCGCCTCCAAAGTTCAAATGAAATTGTGCCCGCACCTCCCGTTAATTTTCTTCAAAGGAACGCATCATACTCGGAGCAACGTCAGTTCACGCAATTATATTATGAGGATTGATCCATGGATTTCGATGCAGTAATTAATAGTGACAGTTAACACACCGTTTTCGTGGACTGACCTTGCTTCAAGTATTTCGCGTTCCTTTGAATTAAATTAAGGGGAGATAGACAATGGACAATGTCATTAAAACTCAGATGTGTCGAGGCATTTAACACTCCATTCCATTCCTCTGACTCGCGAAAACAATGTGACACGATTATAATTACTAAGGATGCAGGAATGGTTTACCGATAGTAGTTAACAGTCACTGTGTGTAGGATAGTGTTAATGTGCAGGGATCGCTGGTCGGTGCGGACGCGCTGGGCCAAAGGGCCTGTTTCCGCGCTGGATCTCTGAACTAAACGAAACTAAACTATGAGCCTCGACCCGAAACATCGCCTTTTCTCCAGAGATGCTGCCTGACCCACTGAGTCACTCCAGCTTATTGTGTCTATCTCGCAAAGATCCTGTCGTTTACTATAGACAATAGACAATAGGTGCGGGAGTAGGCCATTCGGCCCTTCGAGCCAGCACTGCCATTCAATGTGATCATGGCTGATCATCCCCAATCAGTACCCCGTACATACGTGAGGGGAATGGGACTGGTGTGAATACCCTAAGGACTGGCATAGACTGGATGGGCTAAATGGCCTTCTTCAATACCGTAAGAAAACATAGAAACATAGAAACATAGAAACATAGAAATTAGGCGCAGGAGCAGGCCATTCGGCCCTTCGAGCCTGCACCGCCATTCAATATGATCATGGCTGATCATCCAACTCAGTATCCTGTACATGCCTTCTCTCCATACCCTCTGATCCCTTCAGCCACAAGGGCCACATCCAACTCCCTCTTAAATATGGCCAACGAACTGGCCTCAACTACCTTCTGTGGCAGAGAATTCCACAGATTCACCACTCTCTGTGTGAAAAACAATTTTCTCATCTCGGTCCTAAAAGACTTCCCCCTTATCCTTAAACTGTGACCCCTTGTCCTGGACTTCCCCAACATCGGGAACAATCTTCCTGCATCTAGCCTGTCCAACCCCTGAAGAATTTTGTAAGTCTCTATGAGATCACCCCTCAATCTTCTAAATTCCAGCGAGTACAAGCCGAGTCTATCCAGTCTTTCTTCATATGGAAGTCGTGCCATCCCAGGAATCAGTCTGGTGAACCTTCTCTGTACTCCCTCTATGGCAAGAATGTCCTTCCTCAGATTTAGGAGACCAAAACTGTACGCAATACTCCAGGTGTGGCCTCACCAAGACCCTGTACAACTGCAGTAGAACCTCCCTGCTCTTGTACTCAAATCCCTTTGCTATGAAAACATGAGAATGAATTTGGATGAAGTTGGTATGAAGGTTTGCTATGAACATTGTGTACTGTGTATTACACTAGCATCTGCCAAACTGAGCATCTGCCATCCCTGGTATGTTATTGCACTGATATTTTAAGCTCACAGTACATACTTTGCAAAACATATAGCTTAAAAAAAGAATTAGAGAGAAGTCAGAAATAGAATAAAGCATTTGGTCCCCCAGCCCAGCTTTACGCTGTAATATCTGGGGAAACATATCATCATCCAGGGAAAAATATTGGATCGAGGAACTGCAGGCGCTGGTTAATGCCCAAGAGGGGGTACAAAGTGCTGGAGTGACTCAGCGGGTCGGGCAGCATCGCTGGAGAATGTCCCGTCTGTCCTGGGCTTTTTCACTGTCAGGGTGAGGTCAAACGCAAATTGGAGGAACAGCACCTCACATTTCGCCTGGGCAGCTTATAGCCCAGCGGTATGAAGTATGAAGAAGGGTCTCGACCCGAAACGTCACCCATTCCTTCTCTCCCGAGATGCTGCCTGTCCCGCTGAGTTACTCCACTTATTTTGTGTCTATCCTCTGTTTAAACCGGCATCCGCAGTTCCTCCCTACAGTATGAATATGGGGTCCTCTAACTTCAAGTAGCTCTTGCATTCCCGCTCTCTCCGTCCCTCCCCCACCCTAATCCTCTTGCGAATTCCACCCTTTGTATCCCTTCGTTATCACCTCGTCCCCAACCAACAATGGACCATTGTGGGCTCCACCTTTCGTGAGTCATCGGTGCACGCTCTGCTTTGTTACGTACCCTCTAGTTTCCCCTCTCCCCCGAATCTCGGTCTGATGGAGGGTCTCAACCCGAAACGGCACCTGTTTCTTTGCTCAGGGATGCTGGCCATGGGTGCTGCCTGCAAGGAGTTTGCACGTTCTCCCTGTGACCGAGTCACAGACAATGAGACTCAACAAGACGAGTTTGAGCCATATTCCAAAGCGTCGGTCGAAATGTAAACGTATACGCAAGGGACACGTTAGCAGGTGGCAAAGGACTCTTTTTCTTTCTACACCAGTCTAATGATTTGGGGCAAAAAAATGACCGTGGAAAAGGAGGAATTTGGTTTGTAAATTGGTAAATTAGGCAATCTATCAGTCAATATAAGCAAGACAGCTCTTAGGGGGGCGGCAGTGAGGGAGCGGCCTTGTGAGGGAAGTGCGAGTCTTTGGCTCCAGAGTCTTAGGAGAGGAGGCTACGCAAAACGCTGGAGAGGGAGAGACGAAAGAAGGAGATGTCAGGCGAGCTGATTCAGTGTGACGCTTGCAGTATGTGGGAGGGCAAGGGCACTGCTGGTGCCTCTGGCTGCCAGAAATGTGAGAAGTGAATCCAGGCAGGTACAGCTCCTGAAGGACCGTGTTGGGGAACTGGAGAAGCAAGTGGGTGGCCTCAGGTCCGTCCGAGAAACAGAGTCGTTCCTCGACAAGTCCTACAGTGAGACTGTTACGCCTGAGGTACTGGAAGAGAGAGGGTGAGTGACGGTGAGAAAGGGAGGGAAACTTGGAATGCAAAGGTCCCCGGGCGTCGTACCTCTTGTGAACAGGTTCACCCACTTAGAAGCTGTCGGGACAGAAGACGTTAAAACACTGAGCGGCGGACTGGCTTGCGAAGCAAAAAGGGCTGTTGAGCCAAAACCAAAGAGGCCAACGTCAGGCAACGCCATTGTAGTTGGAGACTCCATTGTGAGAGGTACGGACAGGGGTTTCTGCGGCTACAGACGGGATTTGAGGATGGTGTGCTGCCTTCCTGGTGCCAGGATCCAGGATGTCACGGACAGAGTGCAGAAAATCCTCAAGGGTGAAGGTGAATAGCCGGAAGTGGTAGTGCATGTCGGCACAAACGATGTCGGAAAGAAGGGGATGAATATTCTGCAGCGTGACTTTAGAGAGCTCGGAAAAATGCTGAAAAGCAGGACCTCCAGGGTTGTTATCTCTGGTTTGCTTCCAGTTCCTCGTGTTGGCGAGAGCAGGAACAGGGAGATACGGGACCTGAATGTGTGGCTGAGGAACTGGTGCAGGGGGCAGGGATTTAGATTCTTAGACCACTGGGATCTGTTTTGGAGTAAAGGGGAACTGTACAAAAGGGACAGATTGCATCTTAACTGGTGGGGGACCAGCATTCTGGCAGGCAGGTTTGCCACTGCTACACGGGTGGTTTTAAACTGAATAAGGGGGGTGGGGTGTCAAATGGGATAGTCGAGGACGGAGTTAAAGGGAAAGAGAGTAAAGGGATGGTTAATGATCCCAGAATTAACGGGAAAGGAAGCTCACAAAGGGATAGGAGAGTATGGCCAAGTGTAATAGGGATCGATGTGAAAGGTGAGATGCGTAAGGAATTAAAAGTATTGTATATGAATGCGCGAAGTATAAGAAGTAAAGTAGATGAGCTTGAGGCTCAGTTACAGGTTGGTAGATATGACATTGTGGGGATTACTGAGACGTGGCTGCAGGAGGATCGGGCCTGAGAACTTAATATTCAGGGTTATACATCCTATAGAAAGGACAGGCAGGTGGGCAGAGGAGGGGGGGTAGCTCTGCTGGTGAGGTATGGAATTCAGTCCCTTGCGAGGGAAGACATAGGGACTGACGAGGTAGGGTCACTGTGGATTGAGTTGAGGAATTGTAAAGGCAAGAAGACACTGATTGGTGTTATCTACAGACCCCCAAATAGTAGCCCGGATGTAGGGTGTAAGTTGCAGCAGGAGTTAAAACTGGCATGTAACAAAGGTAATGCCACTGTGGTGATTTCAATATACAGGTAGACTGGGAAAATCAGGTTGTTTCAGGACCCCAAGGAAGAGAGTTAAATTATTATGGGCAACAAGGAAATGGCAGAAGAGTTGAATAGGTACTTTGGATCTGTCTTCACTCAGGAGGACACAAACAATCTCCCAGATGTACTGGAGGACAGAGGATCTAAGGGGGTAGAGGAACTGAAAGAAATTTTCATTAGGCGAGAAATAGTATTGGGTAGGCTAATAGGACTGATAGATGATAAATCCCCTGGGCCTGATGGTCCGCATCCCAGGGTCATCAGGGAGGTGGCTCTAGAAATAGTGGACACATTGGTGATCATTTTCCAATGTTCAATAGATTCAGGATCAGTTCCTGTGGATTGGAGGATAGCTAATGTTATCCCACTTTCAAGAAAGGAACGAGAGAGAAAACGGGGAATTACAGACCAGTTAGCCTGACATCGGTGGTGGGAAAGATGCTGGAGTCAATTATTAAAGAGGTAATAATGGAGCATTTGGATAGCAGTAAAAGGATTAGTCCAAGTCAACATGAATTTATGAAAGGGAAATCATGCTTGACTAATCTTCTGGAATTTTTTGAGGATGTGACAAGTAAAATGGATGAACGGGTGCCCGTGGGTGTAGTGTATCTAGACTTTCAGAAAGCCTTTGATAAGGTCCCGCACAGGAGACTGGTGACTAAAATTAGAGCACATGGTATTGGGGGTAGGGTGTTGACATGGATAGAAAATTGCTTGGCAGACCGGAAGCAAAGAGTAGGAGTGAACGGGTCCTTTTCAGAAAGGCAGGCAGTGGCGAGTGGAGTGCCGCAAGGCTCGGTGTTGGGGCCACAACTGTTTACCATATATATTAATGATTTGGAAGAGGGAATTAGGAGCAACACCAGCAAGTTTGCAGATGACACAAAGCTGGGTGGCAGTGTGAATGGTGAAGAGGATGTTAGGAGGTTGCAGGGGGACCTAGACAGGTTGAGTGAGAGGGCAGATGCATGGCAGATGCAGTATAATATAGATAAATGTGAGGTTATCCACTTTGGCGGCAAAAACAAGGGGGCAGATTATTATCTCAATGGGGTTAGGTTAGGTAAGGGGGAGGTGCAGCGAGACCTGGGTGTCCTTGTACACCAGTCACTGAAAGTTGGCGTGCAGGTACAGCAGGAAGTGAAGAAAGGTAATGGGATGTTGGCCTTCATAAGAAGAGGATTTCAGTATAGGAGTAAAGAGGTTCTTCTGCAGTTGTATAGGGCTCTGGTGAGACCACATCTGGAGTATTGTGTACAGTTTTGGTCTCCTAGTTTGAGGAAGGTCACCCTTGTGATTGAGGCAGTGCAGCGTAGGTTCACGAGATTGATCCCTGGGATGGCGGGACTGTCATATGAGGAAAGATTGAAAAGACTAGGCTTGTATTCACTGGAGTTAAGGATGAGGGGGGATATTATAGAAACATATAAAATTATAAAATGCTAGATGCAGGAAAAATATTCCCAATGTTAGGTGTCCAGAAACAGGGGCCACAGTGTTTGAATAAAGGGTAGGTCGTTAAAGATTGAGGTGAGAAAAAACTTTTTTACCCAGAGAGTTGTGAATTTGTGGAATTCCCTGCCACAGAGGGCAGTGGAAGCCAAATCACTGGATGGATTTAAGAGAGAGTTGGATAGAGCTCCAGGGGCTAGTGGTCAGGGGATATGGGGAGAAGGCAGGCACGGGTTATTGATAGCGGACGATCAGCCATGATCACAATGAATGGCGGTGCTGGCTCGAAGAGCCGAATGGCCTCCTCCTGCACCTATTTTCTATGTTTCTATGTTTCTATGACACAAACTTCTGGAGTAACCTTGTAACTTTGTCAACGGCCTTTATGTGCGACTATTTGCATGCCTTGGGAATGCAAACAAAGAATTTCACTGCGGCTTATCACATGCGGCATTAAATGCAAAGTGCTGGAGTAACTGAGCCAGTCAGACAGCCTCTCTGGAGAACATGGATCGGTGAAGTTTCAGGTTGAGACCCAATCTGAAGAAGGGTCTCGACGCAGAAACATCACCTATCCATGTTCTCCAGAGATAGATCAGCCATGATTGAATGGCGGAGTAGACTTGACGGGCGAATGGACAAATTCTGCCCCTAGAAACTATGAACATGAACTTACAGTATATATCTCCCATATTTGCTGCTTACAAAAAAAGACAAAGTGCTGGAGTGAACGTATCTGGTCGACCTTGGCAGACAAAGTGCAGGTTTTTGGCGAAACAGTCTTGCGTTGGATCCAGCAGAGAAGGTAGACTGGTTGGTCTTGAATGCAACTCCAAACTCCCGCTCCCCACCCCCCACTCCCCACCCCCCCACCCCCCACCCCCCACCCCACCCCCACCCCACTCCCCACCCCCACTCCCCACACCCCTCTCCACCCCCCCCATCCTCCACCCCCACAACCCACCACTACTCGCTTCCCCCGTGCCAATCCCAACCAGTCATCGCTTGTGTGTTGAGCTTTGCCCAAATTGGATGCGGCCAAATAGCAAGATTCGTTTTTGTAATGTCCCGATGGACTTGTTTTGTTTCCTTTGGTGTTGGCAGCAGAGTCTGAGTCTGGTCCCACCATCCATGTGAAAGCCAAGTGATGAATTTGCGTAGGAATATTTGGCGTTCCTTATCATTGACTCGTTGCGAGGGAGCTTTTTCTCCGAGGATCTCCCAACGTGCTTTGAACGCACTCCCAGGATTCGCCGCGGAGCCGAACGAAGACGGCGCCAGGCCAGGCTCGCCGCTGTGGAGAATGACCCTGAGGCCTGCAGGGGAGGGGGGGGGAGCTCAGAAACCGCCGAGGTCGCCCCCATAGACCAGAGAGCAGAGGAAGAGGGAGAGGATGTTCCCAATGTTGGGCGAGTCCAGAACCAGGGGCCACAGTCTTAGAATAAAGGGGAGGTCATTTGACACAGGCTGAGGTGAGAAAGAACTTTTTCACCCAGAGAGTTGTGAATTTATGGAATTTCCCTGCCACAGAGGGCAGTGGAGGCCAAATCACTGGATGGATTTAAGAGAGAGTTAGATAGAGCTCTAGGGGCTGGTGGAATCAAGGGATATGGGGAGAAGGCAGGCAATGAATGGAGGTGCTGGCTCGAAGGGCCGAATGGCCTCCTCCTGCACCTATTTTCTATGTTTCTATGTTAGCCGGTAGGAGAGGGAGAGGGGTGTTGCCTCCAGCACCTGCAAGGTCAGCACAGGGACACGGAGACGAGGGTCGGGTGGGCGGGCGAGGAGAGGGACGTGGGTCGATGGGCCCAGCCGGTCGAGGGTGACGGAGGAGGCCCTGCAGCAGCCTGGGGCTCGCCTGGATCGGGAGCCGCTCCAGTACATCCAGCGCGTGGACCTGACTTTGGACATTGTCTTTGTGTCAACGGGGCCAAAATATGGTGACTTGTGCATGCGTGAGCTATACAAAAAAGAGCCACTGATCAGTGCATGCGTAAATGGTCAATTCTCGCACTTAGTGCGAAAGATACATCTTCTAGATGTGCTGGGACGCATCCTCAGTGATGTGATCTGGAGTCATCGGGTGTTTCGGGTCTCACAACATCAGACCCCCTCGCCCAGGCCACCCAGCCGGGGTTGATCAGGCCCCACCTTGTGTCCCAGCCGTAACCGCCCACGGATCAGCCCTCTAAATCCAAAGCCACCTAGTGATATAATGAATGTTTTCATTATATCACTGCTTTCCAAACAACCTGTACAGTGCACTTAGGTACAAGGAACTGCAGATGCTGGTTTTTACAAAAAGAGCCAAAGTGCTGGAGTAACTCAGCGGGTCAGGCAGCATCTCTGGAGAACGTGGATAGGTGGCAATTTGTGTCGGGATCCTTCTTCAGACCGATTGTGGGGGGGGGGGGGGGGGGGGGGGGGGGGGGGGGGGGGGGGGGGGGAGAAAACTGGAAGAGAGGATGGGTAGGGCAAAACCCAGTGAGTGATAGGTGGATACAGGAGAGGGGGGAGGAGGGGGGGTTGATAGGAGATTTGCATCCTGGCCACCCCCCCTTCTCCCGTCAGGCAAAAGGTACAGAAGTGTGAAAACGCACACCTCCAGATTCTGGGACAGTTTCTTCCCAGCTGTTATCAGGCAACTGAACCATCCTACCCCAACCAGAGAGCAGTGCTGAACTATTTACCTCTTTAGTGAATCTCAGGCTATCCTTGATCGGACTTTGATGGCTTTACCTTGCACGATAGGCGATTCCCTTAATAAGTATCTGTGCACTGTAAATGGCCCGATTGTAATCATGTATTGTCTTCCCGCTGGCTGGTTAGCACGCAACAAAAGCTTCTCACTGTACCTGGGTACACGTGGCAATAAAATGACAGAACTGTGCTGAGATGGTTGGATAAAGGCCGGAGGTGAAAAGGCTTGATGAGTTGTGAATTGTGAAGCTAAACAAAGGAATGTGGGTGGAAGAGAGTTGTCTATAGACAATGGACAATAGACAATAGACAATAGACAATAGGTGCAGGAGTAGGCCATTCGGCCCTTCGAGCCAGCACCGCCATTCAATGTGATCATGGCTGATCATCCCCAATCAGTACCCCGTTCCTGCCTTCTCCCCATATCCCCTGACACCGCTATCTTTAAGAGCCCTATCTAGCTCTCACTTGAACGTATCCAGAGAACCGGCCTCCACCGCCCTCTGAGGCAGAGAATTCCACTGACTCACCACTCTCTGTGTGAAAAAATGTTTCCTCATCTCCGTTCTAAATGGCTTACCCCTTATTCTTAAACTGTGGCCCCTGGTTCTGGACTCCCCCAACATCGGGAACATGTCTCCTGCCTCTAGCGTGTCCAAACCTTTAATAATCTTATATGTTTCAACAAGATCCCCTCTCATCCTTCTAAACTCCAGAGTGTACAAGCCCAGCCGCTCCATTCTCTCAGCAGATGACAGTCCCTCCATCCCGGGAATTAACCTTGTAAACCTACGCTGCGCTCCCTCAATAGCAAGAATGTCCTTCCTCAATCTACTCATACTCACATTATCAGCCAAGTGTGTTTTGCAACATACGAGGAGTTTGATTTGCCATACAGCCATACCAATAAAAAGCAACGGAACACACAAAATACATTTTAACATAAATATCCACCACAGTGACTCCTCCACATTCCTCACTGTGATGGAAGGCGAAAAAAAGTTCAATCTCTTCCCTTCTTTGTTCTCCCGCGGTCGTGGGCCTCGAGCCTTCCGTTGTCGGGACGATCTTGACTCCCGTAGCCGGCGGCGTTCGGGCCCTCTATGTCGGGGCGATCAGCTCCTGCATCGGGGGGATGTCAGTTCCCCCGCGCCGGGCGATCGGACCCCGGGTCGGGGCTAGTCGGCGAACGTCATGCGGTTTTGGAGCTGCCGACTTGGTCTCTCCCAGGCCTTGTGTTACTCTTAATATAATACTGTTAGAGCTGGTTTAGTTAATAGTGGAATGATAAATCGGTGTGTAAAATCATGAGAGGAATAGATCGGGTAGATGATGCACAGAGTCTCTTGCCCAGAGGAGGTGAATCGAGGACCAGAGGACACAGGCTTAAGGTGAAGGGGAAAAAGATTTAATAGGAATCTGAGGGGTAACTTTTTCACACAAAGGGCGGTGGGATGTATGGAACGAGCTGCCGGAGGAGGTAGTTGAGGCTGGGACTATCCCGACGTTTAAGAAACAGTTAGATACATGGATAGGACAGGTTCTGAGGGATATGGGCCAAACGCGGGCAGGTGGGACTAGTGTAACTGGGACAGGTTGGCCGGTGTGGGCAAGTTGGGCTGAAGGGCCTGTTTCCACACTGTATATCACTCTATGGGTCTATGAAAGAAATTCGAGAGAGGGCAAACAAAAAGAAATGAACAATCCTGAAGCTGAAAGCAGCAGAAGCCGGAATTCTGAAACAAAGAATGCAGGAAATATCCTCCACTTGTTGAGTACAGTTGCAGGATGTCATGAACTTGAAAAGCAGGTTATCTGAAATTGGATCTGAATTCAATATGGAGTCATAAAGTCATATTGAAACAAGAAACTGCAGATGCTGGTTTACAAATGAAGACACAAAGTGTTGGAGTAGCTCAGTGAGTCAGGCAGCATCTCTGGAGAACCGTGGAGAGGGGATGTTTCGGGTCGGGACCTTTCTTCAGACTGATTGCATTGATGGGGAGGGTGCGGGGGGGGGGGGGGGGGTGGATAGAGCTGGAAGGGAGGAGGGGCAGGACAAAGCGTGCCTGACCCGCAGAGTTCCTCCGGCACTTTGTGTCTTTGCTCCAGATTCCAGCATCTGCAATTCTCTTTTAGACTGTTACTTTAGGCTTTAGAGGTACTGGGCGGGAATAGACCCTTTGGCCCATTGAGCCCGGGCTGACCCGCGGGGTGGTCGCCGGTCAGCGCGGACTCAAGGGGCCAAGGGGTCAGTTTCCGCCCCCGTACCAGTAAAGTAACAGTCTGCACCAGCGCTCCGCACGCTCCACACGGGCCAATTTTAACAATTTTTGTAAACCAAAGCCAAATAACCCACAAACCTGCGCGTCTTTGGAGGACGGGAGGAAACCGGAGCACCCGGAGAAAAAGCCACACGGGTCACGGGGAAAACGCGCAAACCTCCGTACAGACAGCGCCCGTAGGCAGGATCGAACCCGGGTCTCTGGCGCTGTGAGGCAGCAACTCGACCGCTGCGCCACCGTGCTGCCCTTATCTCCTCAAGAACGCACTTTCCTTTTCAGAGTTGAGGTGGCATTTGCTAATCATTTTCACCTTCATTTCGACATCGCCTTCCGTGCTCAGAAAACTGATTCATCCCAGAAGTCGTACAGGAAAAGAAATGTTTGCAAACTTGTTGGAGAATGTAAAGAATGTTGATAATATTTTTCCGGTGTGTCCTCTCAATTGATCTTGCTTCAATAGTGAGCAATGCCTATCATTATTTTTTTCTTCTCCCAAACGTTGTTTTTGTTCCACAATCTGTATCAAATCAAACCCCCTCTTCTCAAACGGTGACGGTGAAGAGTCTGACCTGCCAAACACAACTAATATACCATTACGTTTGTTTGCTTACTGGAAGTCCAAAAAAAATGTCTCCACATGTTGGGCCAACATGGTTCTGGTTGGAACGGGAAGCAGTGAAAATAGCAAATTGTCCAAAGCGTCTGGTAAAGTATTTTGCGGAGACACTTCACACACACATACACGCACGCACATGGGATTACTGAAGCAATACATGTCAAAAGGAAGCTAGTTCATCTGGTTCGTGTCAGACCTGTCCCGACTCTCATTCCCCGTGCTGTTGCCGCAGAGCTCGAAATCTTCCATCCGGTGCGATCCCGACCACAGGCGCTGTCTGTACGGAGTTTGTACATTGTCCTCCCGTGACCTGCGTGGGCGCTCCGGTTTCCTCCCACGTCACAAGGACGTGAAGGTTGCCTTATTAACTGGCCACTGGTCATTGCCCCGAAAGTGTGGGCGAATGAGTGGCAGAGTTTTAGGGGAGCCGAATGAACGAATAAGTTTATCGGCCAAGTATGTTCACATACAAGGAATTTGCCTTGGTGCTCCGCTCGCAAGTAACAACACGACTTACAGTAAACGACATACATGGGCGGTCACGGTGGGCGCAGCGGTAGAGTTGCTGCCTTACAGCGAATGCAGCGCCGGAGACCCGGGTTCGATCCCGACTACGGGCGCTGTCAGTACGGAGTTTGTACGCTCTCCCCGTGACCCGCGTGGGTTTTCTCCGAGATCTTCGGTTTCCTCCCACACTGCAAAGACGTACAGGTTTGTAGGTTAATTGGCTTGGTATAAATGTTAAAATTGTCCCTAGTGGGAGTAGGATGGTGTTAGTGCGCGGGGATCGCTGGTCGGCGCGGACCCGGTGGGCCGAAGGGCCTGTTTCCGCGCTGTATCTCTAAACTAAACTAAACAATTAAGAATAAAAACATAAAACATTAAACCATTCAGAATCAAACATTATAGTTTAAACATTGAATATAGAACAAAGAACAGTGCAGTATGGGAGCCCTTCAGCCCACAAAGTGGGGTGGCACAGTGACACAGCGGTAGTGTTGCTGCCTTTACAGCACCAGAGGCCCGGGTTCGATCCTGACCATGGGTACCGTCAGTAGGGAGTTTGTACGTTCGTCCTGTGACCTGCGTGGGTTTTCTCCGGGTGCTCTGGTTTCCCCCCACACTCCAAAAACCTACAGGTTTGCAGGTTAACTGGCTTCTATAAATTGTCCCTTGTGCGTCGGATAGAACTACAGTACGGGGAGATCGCTGGTCGGCCCGTGCGCGGACGAGGTGGGCCGAAGGGCCTGCTTCCACGCTGTATCTCTAAAACCATAATCAAAAGAAGTGCAGGCCTGTGGGCTAATTTGCTCGGGTAAAATTGTAAATTGTCTTTGGTGTGTGTGCAGGGTGGTGTCCCCGGTGGGCCGCGGATTCGGTAGGCCGAAGGGCCGGTTTCCGCGCTGTACCTCTAAACTAAACTAAAGTAAACTGTTTCGACGAGGTGACAACCTTTTGCAGATTCGTTTTTGCATGAAAATTCTTGTTGGAGCAGCAGCTTGATCTCAGAAGCGGTAAAACTAATGGGTTGGGTTTTCCTGGTTTTGGATTGATTTAAATAAATTTAATTTCATCAGAAATCTTGATCCCACTGACATAGACAACTGAGATCCCTTTTACTAACTTTGCCAAAGGCACGGAATAAAGAATAGAGCCGAAAGTCCTGTTCCTTTTTTGTCGGTCGTGGTGGCGCAGAGGTAGAGTCGCTGCCTCACAGCGCCGGAGACCCGGGTTCGATCCCGACTACGGGTGCTGTCTGTACGGAGTTTGCACGTTCTCCCCGTGACCCGCGTGGGTTTTCTCCGAGATCTTCGGTTTCCTCCCACACTCCAAAGACCTACAGGTTTGTGGGTTAATTGGCTCGGTGTAAATGTAAAAATTGTCCCCAGCGTGTGTAGGATGGTGTTTAGAGTGCGGGGAACGCTGGTCGGCACGCACCCGGTGGGCCCGAAGGGCCTGTTTCCACGCTGTATCTCCAAACTAAACTAGAAAAAAAGGGAATAAGAAGAATATTTCTCAGATCTCACGGGGAAAAATTGACTATAACGTTTCCAAAATTACAATAATTTGATTTTCTGTCCAGAATCAAGCCCTTAAAAGTCATAAACTACGTGCAAGAAATGAACGTGTTATATGACACTGGTAACAGAAATTATGGGATTATAACGAGATGAAAGGAAAGTCAAATATTTCAAACAAAATAAAAACCAGCTTCCCATAATTTAAGCTTAACTTAATTTAGTTTTCACATTTGGCAACTCAGAGAGTTGGAACTATGGATGAGAAGAATTCTTCTGTATCATTTTTAGTTTTGTTTATCTTAGCTTAGCCGAGTTGAGTTTAGTTTAGTTTAGTTTAATATTGTCACGTGCCCCAAGGTCCAGTGAAAAGCTTTTGTTGTGTGTGTTCTCCAGTGAAACTATACATGATGACAGTTCAGAAGTCCACAGTGTACGGATGGTGGCTAGAGGGTGCAACGCCTTGTCCCACTGTGCGAGCTAATTCAAGAGTTCTCCCGAATTTGCCCTGATTCGAACTCGGAGATTTACGGTAATGGCCGCTCGTCGGTACTCGGGGCTCTCGTGGACATTTTCCAACGTTGAAAAATCTTCACGAGCCTTCCCGAGCTTACCGCGTTTCCCGAGTACCTGCCTTTAGCGTTACGAGCCGCTAAGAGACGTCCCGAGTTCCGACGTACCCGCAACCTTCATTCTACGTGGTTCCACAAGTTTGATTTTTTTATTAAACTTGGGAGAGCTCTTGAATGAACTCATATAGTGGGACATGACTTTAGAGTCCGATTAAAGATTGCTCAAAGGTAGACAAAAAATGCTGGGAAACTCAACGGGTGAGGCAGCATCTATGGAGAGAAGAAACAGGCGACGTTTCGTGTCGAGACCCTGAGTTTCTCCAGCATGTTTTGTCTGCCTTCGATTTTGCCAGCATCTGCAGTTCTTTCTTAAAGATCGTTCAAAGATCTCCATTGAGGCCAGGTCCGCACTCTCGCTGGTGAGAGGACAGCCCAGTTGCCGGGTGGCAGCTGGGGAGAAACGATCCCTGAATCTGGTTGCTAATTTGTTTGAGAGCTGACAGGTAGATTGTACCGTCGCAGAACAGGCCCTTCGGCCCAACTCGTCCATGCTGGCCAGGTTGCCCGACAAGCTAGTCACTTGCCTGCGTCTGGCCCACATCCATCCAAATTCCGTACCTGAATGAGCAGGTTACCTGAACAGTACCGTGTACCCATGTCTGAAGAAGTGTCCCTACCCGAGACGTCAGCTGTCCATGTTCCCCAGACATGCAGCCTGCTCGCTGAGTTACTCCAGCACTTTGTGTCCATGTACCTGTCCAGTTCGTAGCATAGCAAAAGGATTTTCATAGCAAAAGGTTTTGAGTACAAGAGCAGGGAGGTTCTACTGCAGTTGTACAGGGTCTTGGTGAGGCCACACCTGGAGTATTGCGTACAGTTTTGGTCTCCTAATCTGAGGAAAGACATTCTTGCCATAGAGGGTGTACAGAGAAGGTTCACCAGACTGATTCCTGGGATGGCACGACTTCCATATGAAGAAAGACTGGATAGACTCGGCTTGTACTCGCTGGAATTTAGAAGATTGAGGGGGGATCTCATAGAAACTTACAAAATTCTTAAGGGGTTGGACAGGCTAGATGCAGGATGATTGTTCCCGATGTTGGGGAAGTCCAGGACAAGGGGTCACAGTTTAAGGATAAAGGGGAAGTATTTTAGGACCGAGATGAGGAAAATCGCTTTTCACACAGAGAGTGGTGAATCTGTGGAATTCTCTGCCACAGAAGGTAGTTGAGGCCAGTTCGTTGGCCATATTTAAGAGGGAGTTGGATGTGGCCCTTGTGGCTGAAGGGATCAGGGGGTATGGAGAGAAGGCAGGTACAGGATACTGAGTTGGATGATCAGCCATGATCATATTGAATGGCGGTGCAGGCTCGAAGGGCCGAATGGCCTGCTCCTGCACCTAATTTCTATGTTTCTATGTTTCTATGTACAAATGTGGTCATTGTAACCATCTCTACCACTTCCTCCGGCAGCTCGTTCCATATACCCACCAACCTCCGTACAAAAAAGTCCCTCGATTCCCTTTTAAATCTTTGTCCTCTCACCTTAAAACCTATGCCCTCTAATTTGAGACTCCACCATCCTCAGGAATAGGCAATGGCCGCTCACCAAATACGTACAGGTTTGTACGTTAATTGACTTGGTAAATGTAAAAATTGGCCCTTCTGTGTGTCGGACAGTGTTAATGTGCGGGAGGGAGGCCATTCAGCCCTTCGAGCCAGCACCGCCACGCATTGTGATCATTCAATCATAGGCTGATCGTCCCCTGTTTGTGAATGGCTGAACCCGTGCCTGCCTTCTCCCAATCCCTTGACTCCACTAGCCCCTAGAGCTCTATCTAACTCTCTCTTAAATCCATCCAGTGACTTGGCCTCCACTGCCCTCTGCGGCAGGGAATTCCACAAATTCACAACTCTCTGGGTGAAAAGGTTTTTTCTCACCTCAGTCTTAAATGACCTCCCCTTTATTCTAAGACTGTGGCCCCTGGTTCTGGACTCGCCCCAACACTGGGAACATTTTTCCTGCATCTAGCTTGTCCAGTCCTTTTATAATTTTATATGTTTCTATGAGATTTCCCCTCATCCTTCTAAACTCAAGTGTATCGTGGCTGATCTATCTCTCCCTCTCAACCCCATTCTCCTGCCTTCCTCCCCGTAAATCCTGACACCCTCCAGAGACTCCGGTGAAAGAAGCCCCAGCCGACCCATCCTCTCCCTCCGGTGCCACTGACACCGGCAAAATAACTCTGTGTCTCAGTGAGCAGCTGGGAACTTGGAGCAGCTGGGAGTTAGCGGATGAATCATCTGCATGAGCGATAAACTCCATGAAAAGTCGACATGAATCTGACAGACATGAGCACAGCAGGGTATAGTTGGAACAAACTTGGCAAAATAACAGTCTAACAAGACAAAACCTTGGAGCGTGTTCAAGGCTCAGATCATGGAGCACAGACTCTGAGGCTAAACCATGAAATGTGTCCTTTTATGGAAACCTGCCACTCAGAAGTCTCAAACGTCATTTACTTCAGACTTTAGACTTCAGTTGAAACAGGCGTTTCGGCCCACCGAGTCCGCAACGACCAGCGACCCGCTAGTTCTGACCGACGCCCGCGGGGCCATTCACAGAAACCTGCACACCTGCGCGCCTTTGGAGTGTGGGCGGAAAGCGGGGCACCCGGAGAGAAAGCCCACGCGGGTCACGGGGAGCGCGTGCAAATTCCATACGGGCAGCACCCGTGGTCGGGATCCAACCCGGGTCTCCGACGCCGTGAGTCACCGACTCTACCGCTGCGCCACTCTGCCGCTCCACTAGTTGCGTAAGGAAGCGCGCAGTCTCCAACAGAGAAGGGACTCGACAGGTTGCTGGTGCGGCGGCCATTACCGGCACCACCTGTAATGGCCGCTTCAGACTTCTGGCGATGGTGGGGATCCTTGATGATGGATGCCAGCCTTCTTAGACCATGTCGGTGCTGTTGATGGAGGGAAGAGCTTTGCCCATGATGAACCGGGCGAAGACATGTTCACAAGTGATAGGAGAAGAATTAGGCCATTCGGCCCATCAAGTCCACTCTAAAATTCAATCATGGCTGATCTATATTTCCCTCTCAACCCCGTTCTCATGCCTTCTTCCCATAACCCCTGACAACCGTACTAATCAAGAATTTCCACCTTTAAAATATCAATGGCGGTCTCCACAGCCATCAGTGGCAATGAATTCCATCGATTCACCGCCCCAATCACTAAAGACATTCCTCATCATCTCCTTTATAGAGGTATGTTGCTTTATTCTGATTCTGTGCCCCCTGGGCCTACACTCTCCCACCAGTGGAAACATCCTCTCCACATCCACTCTATCCAGGCCTTTCACTATCGGGTAGATTTCAATGAGGTGTCCCCTCATCCACCTAAAAGGCACCCATCTCTGTAGCTCCTTGCATTCCTGTGTATTGAAATTGCTGTACCAGGCCATGAGGGATATTTCCCACGGTACATCTGTAGAGGTTTGTTCAGAGTATTCAGTCTGAAGAAGGGTCTCGACCCAAAACGTCGCCCATTCCTTTCTCCAGAGATGCTGCCGGCCCCGCTGAGTTACTCCAGCACTTTGTGTCTACCAGTGACTGCCATATCTGTTTAAACCCCCAAGAAAGTGGAGACGTTGGCAAGCCTTCTTTGTGATTACACAATGTTCAGGTAGTCCCGCGATGTTCAAATGGGAACACTCCGAAACTGAGGAAAGATGTGAGATTTCCTTTGAAAAGGACAGAAGTAAAAAGTGACGTCTCCCATGGGGTCACTGGTCGGCGAAGCCTGCCTGGGTCGGTGGAGCCTCGGTGGAGGCAGTAGGGACTTGGCAGCGGTGGGGCCTTCTCGGCAGTGGAGCCTCGGTGGGAGTGAGGGCTCGGTGGCAGTGGAGCCTCGGTGGCAGAGGAGTCTCGGTGGCAGAGGAGCCTCGGTGGCAGTGGAGCCTCGGTGGCAGAGGAGCCTCGGTGGCAGAGGAGCCTCAGCGACTGCGGTTAGGCCTTGCGGCCAACGGAGCCTCACGGCGGCAACGTAGCTCTCGGGTCAGTGGGAACCTCACGGGGCGTCCCACTGTCGGTGGTCGATGAGAGCACGGGGGGACCGCCGTGAGGGGGGGAAGGGAGGGGGATGAACAATGGAGGCGCCGGAATGGAGGGGACTGCCGTGAGGGAAGGGGGGAGGGGGGGGAGAAGAAAGGAGGACCCAGCGGGGGTACTTTGTAACTTTGAAAGGCGCTGTTTATGTGGCGACTTTTTGCAAGCAAAGAATTTCACTGTGCCTTGTCACAGGTTTTCCATTCCTATCCAATATTTCTCAAAAAAACACGGGGGGTAATGCCATTACTATTGAACTAACCTTTTATCCCAGGCTTGTGCAATCAACTCATTTTTAAATTTCCAATCTGTCATGACGGGATTTGAATTCAAGTCATCAGATCGTTAGTCCATGCCTTTGAACTGGCCGTCTACTAATGTGACCGCAATACCACCATATGCTGTTTTCTCAAAGCCTGTAGTTTGATTGAAGTGTAATGTTTGGCATTCTTTCCAGGTCAGTTTACTCCAGGATCGCTCACACAGCAGGTTCTTCAACATGTGGCGTGTAGCATGGAAACAGGCCCTTCGGCCCATCGAGTCCACGCCTACCGTTGACCGAGTGACCACATTTCAGATGGTGAACCCTTCATCCTTTGTCTGCGCGCTGCTATTATAATCGTGGATAGATTTTTCTTTGACTGGATAAGGTGTAAGCAATTTAAGGGGTGTAAGGGGTAAGCCATTTAGAACGGAGATGAGGGAAAAAAATTCACACAGAGGGTTGTGAGTCTGCGGAATTCTCTGACTCAGAGGGCAGTGGATGCTTTCAAGAGAGAGTTGGATAGGGCTCTTGAAGATAGCGGTGACGACTGGAGAGACAGCTGACAGCACGGAAAGACGGCTCCCAGGACAGGCTGGGTTAGCACCCCAGTCTGTGTCTTTCGTGAGAAAGACACCCAACAAAGCTAACGAAAGGCTTAATGACCCACCATGGCCTAAAAACCCATCAGGCGAGAATGAATTAAATTCGATTCGATTCAATTCAATCGCCCTTTATTGTCAGTCAAACAAGCAAGGTTTTGAACGAAATTTCGTTCCTGCAGTCATAACAGCAAAAAAAGACCAAAACGCACAATTAACACAGTTCCACATAAACATCCATCACAGTGAATCTCCAAACACCTCCTCACTGTGATGGAAGGCAAAAGTCTTATCTCGTCCCTGTTCTTCTCCCACGGTCAGGCAGCCAAACTGCAACGTCGAGGCGACTGGGGCTCCCGATGTTGAAGCCCCCAGTGGGCGATGGTAAGTCCCGCGACCGTTTAAGCCACGCCGGGCGGTGTAAGGCCGCGCTCCGGGCCGATTCAAACCCTCGATTCGGGCGGGAGAGGTTGCCGTTACGAGTGCTCCCCGAAAAACGGTCTCCCACCAGGGACCTGAGAGCTCCTGACTCCGCCGCCCACGGGGCCTGCGGCCGCAGCTCCTAAGCTCAGAAGTCGGGTCGGGTCGCAGCCGCAGTGCCGCCACAGCGCCGAGGTCCGCGATGGTGAGTCCGCAGGCTCTGCGGCTGGGAGCCCTCGGGTCGATCCCGATTGGAGGCCACCAGCTCCACGATATTAGGCCCAATGACAACGGAGAAGGAGAAAGAGGTGCACAGGCCTAGAACCTGGCGAGACGCAGGAGGAGCCCGGCCGCGACTCACCCCACGGAGCCCAATCCCTCTACGCACTAGAGTCTCCCAACCCCTGCAGAGTGGTTACTAAGATGGCTGATCCGTGGGCGGTTGCTGCTGGGAAGCAAGTCGGGGCCTGATCAACCCCGGCTGGGTCGCCTGGGCGAGGGTGTGTGATGTTGTGAGACCCGAAACACCCGATGACCCCAGGTCACATCACTGAGGATGCCTCCCAGCGCATCTAGAAGATGTACCTTTTTCACACTCAGGGGATATGGGGAGAAGGCAGGAACGGGGTACTGATTGTGGATGATCAGCCATGATCACAGTGAAGGGTGGTGCTGGCTCGAAGGGCCGAATGGCCTACTCCTGCACCTATTGTCTATTGTCTATTGGATAGCACCCAAACAAACATTTTTCACGGACCCTTGGTACACGTGACGATAATCGATTAAACAAAACTAAACCAAAACATTGGTTCTAAGTTATCCTACACACTAGAGGTCAATTTACAGAGGCCAATAAACCCACGTGTCTGTGGAGTGAGGAGAACCCACATGGTCACAGGGAGAGCATGCAAACTCCAAACAGACAGCACCTGCGGTCAGGATTGTACCCGGGTCTCTGGCGCTGTGAGGCAGCAGCACTACCAGCTGCGCCCCCGTGCCACTCCCAGGAGTGGGTAGGTTACCCCACGATGTCGGTACTGGGCCTGTACTCGCTGGAGTTTAGAAGAATGACCTTATGGCCCACTGGTTGGTCCATCCAACACAGGGATGCACTCGGGGAGAAGCAGCCGGAGATCCTCAGCAAAGGTTCAGCGATGAGTGTGCTCGTGCCAAAGTGCTCAGCATTCAACCACCTGTCCACCAACTTTGCACACGGAATTCCTTTAGGGCAGCACAGTGGTGGAGTTGCTCCCTTACTGCGCCAGAGACCCAGGTTCGATCCCAACTACGGGTGCTGTCTGTACGGAGTTTGTACGTTCATAGAAACATAGAAAGATAGAAAATAGGTGCAGGAGCAGGCCATTCGGCCCTTCGATCCTGCACCGCCATTCAATATGATCATGGCTGATCATCCAACTCAGTATCCCGTACCTGCCTTCTCTCCATACCCCCTGATCCCTTCAGCCACAAGGGCCACATCTAACTCCCTCTTAAATATAGCCAATGAACTGGCCTGAACTACCTTCTGTGGCAGAGAGTTCCACAGATTCACCACTCTCTGTGTGAAAAATCTCGGTTCTAAAAGATTTCCCCCTTATCTTTTAAACTGTGACCCCTTGTCCTGGACTTCCCCAACATCGGGAACAATCTTCCTGCAT
This sequence comes from Okamejei kenojei, assembly GCA_035221665.1. Taxonomy (NCBI): domain Eukaryota; kingdom Metazoa; phylum Chordata; class Chondrichthyes; order Rajiformes; family Rajidae; genus Okamejei; species Okamejei kenojei. Next base: position 74,729,729 of record CM069140.1, on the reverse strand, counting down.
CTAGCCTGTCCAAACCCCTTAAGAATTTTGTAAGTTTCCATAAGATCCCCCCTCAATCTTCTAAATTCGAGCGAGTACAAGCCGAGTCTATCCAGTCTTTCTTCATATGAGAGTCCAGCCATCCCAGGAATCAGCGTTGGTTCCCCCCGTGCCCACGTGTTTCTCCGGATTCCTCCCGCATTCCAAAGACGTACAGATTTGTAGGCTAATTGGCTTCCGTAAATTGTCCCTGGTGTGTGTGGGGAGATCGCTGGACAGCAAAGACTCAGTTTGGCCAAAGCGCCTGAATTCACGCTGCATCTCTAAATCACTATGTAAACGTAATCAAGATATGACTCCGGGGATTTCTGTTAAAAACCCATCACATCCTTGACAAACAAAACCAGCCATCTTTACCGTGGGATTAAAGCAACCACACGCCAGATCTGTCAGAGACCCGGGTTCGATCCCGACTACGGATGCTGTCTGTACGGAGTTTGCATGTTCCCCCCGTGACCGCATGGGTTTCCTCCGGGTGCTCCGGTTTTCACCTGCCCTCCAAAGATGTGCAGGTTTGCAGGTTAATTGACTCGGTAAAATTGTAAATTGTCCCCAATGCGTGTAGGATGGTGTTAATGTGCGGGGATCATTGGTCGGCACGGGCTTGGTGGGTCGAAGGGCCTGTTTCCGCGCTGTATCTCAGAACTAAACTAAACAAAGATGTGGTCATAAAGGTCATAACACGTAGGAGCAGAATTAGGCCATTCAGCCCATCGAGCCTACTCCACCATTCAATCACGGCTAATCCATATTTCGCTCTCAACCCCCACTCTCCTGCCTTCTCACCATGATCTTTGACCCCCTTAAGGGCCTGTCTCCAAATCTGAGGAAAGACATTCTTGCCATAGAGGGGGTACAGAGAAGGTTCACCAGACTGATTCCTGGGATGTCAGGACTTTCATATGAGGAAAGACTGGATAGACTTGGCTTGTACTCGCTAGAATTTAGAAGACTGAGGGGGGATCTTATAGAAACTTACAAATTTCTTAAGGGGTTGGACAGGCTAGATGCAGGAAGATTGTTCCCGATGTTGGGGAGGTCCAGAACAAGGGGTCACAGTCTAAGGATAAGGGGGAATTCCTTTAGGACCGAGATGAGGAAAACATTTTTCACACAGAGAGTGGTGTGTCTCTGGAATTCTCTGCCACAGAAGGTAGTTGAGGCCAGTTCATTGGCTATATTTAAGAGGGAGTTGGATGTGGCCCTTGTGGCTAAAGGGATCAGGGGGTATGGAGAGAAGGCAGGTACAGGATACTGAGTTGGATGATCAGCCATGATCGTATTGAATGGCGGTGCAGGCTCGAAGGGCCGAATGGCCTACTCCTGCACCTATTTTCTATGTTTCTATGTTCCTACGTCCCACTTTCCCGAGTTATTCACAAATTCTCCCGCCTTTTCCCCTTGATTCAAACTCGCAGAATGTTCGTAACGAGTCCGTAGGAGGCCGTAGGAGTCCGTGGCTATATTGTAGCGGCTCGTTATGTCAGCCGTAAGTACTCGGGGCTTCAGGTAAGTCGGGACGGTTTTTTCCAGCCCGATAAAAAATGTCCACGAGTAAAAAAATGGTCGGGTTGAAAGAAATTGCAACTTTTTACTCGTAAGGAGGGCATCTAAATAGTCGTGGGAATTCGTAGACATACTCGTGGGAGATCGTAGATTACCGCGATCTTGATTTTTTTTTTAGGTCCGTTAAACTCGGCAGAGGTTTTGAATTAAGTTGTGAAAGTGGGACAGGCCATTTACTGATCGCGAACAAGTTTAAGATATGTTTCGTACCTGTTCCCTACCTTTTGTGCTTGAGTTTGGCCTTCATTGCACTCAGCGATTGTACCATTTGGTTTCGTTGGATCGTACACAAATCAAAGCTTTTCCCTCTACCTGTAACAATAATAAGCCTAAACCTAAAGCTGGAGCTAAGTACTCCTTACTCCTTTAAGAATAAGGGGTAAGCCATTTAGAACGGGGATGAGGAAACACTTTTTCCTCACAGAGAGTGGTGAGTTTGTGGAATTCTCGGCCTCCACCAGGGCGGTGGAGGCCGGTTCTCTGGATGCTTTCAAGAGAGAGCTAGAGAGGGCTCTTAAAAATAGCGGAGTCAGGGGATATGGGGAGAAGGCAGGAACGGGGTACTGATTGGGGATGATCAGCCATGATCACATTGAATGGCGGTGCAGGCTCGAAGGGCCGAATGGCCTACTCCTGCACCTATTGTCTATTGTCTATTGTCCATTGTCTAAGCTTCAGACTTTAGACTATAAGTTCATAGGTTATAGGAGCAGAATTAGGCCATTCAGCCCATCAATTCTACTCTGCCATTCAATCATGGCTGATCTATCTCTCCCTCTCAATCCCATTCTCCTGCCTTCTCCCCATAGCCCCTGACACCCGTACTAATCAAGAATCTTTCAATCTCTGCTGTAAAAATATCCATTGACTTGGCCTCCACAGCCGTCTGTGGCAATGAATTCCACAGATTCACCACCCTCGGACATAATAAATTCCTCCCCATCTCCTTTCTAAAGGTACGTCCATTTATTCTGAGGCTATGGCCCTCTGCTCCTAAACTCTCCCGCTAGAGGAAACATCCTCTCTGTATCCACCCTGTCCCGGCCTTTCACTATTGGGTGAAGATTTGGAGATACTCTCTAAAGTTGAACGTCTGAAGTCTAAACCTATCAACTCCTCTGTGAAACTACCCAATAACATGGCCTCCACCGCCGTCCGTGGCAATGAATCCCACAATTTCGGCATGACCTCATTCCTCAATCTGTCTATATGGTGTGTAAAGTGGCTGCTATGCTACACTGAGGAAGAAAGGTTCTCGTGCATGGTGCGATATGCACTACAGAATAAAGGTGTCTTTCATCATCTTTCCTTGACCGACATTTGGAGCGCCTTGGACTCTGTTGTCTTGGCAATAAATCCCCCTAGTCGTTGAATTCCCAAACTACTAGCAGCTTAGTTGCAGATCAGCCACTTTCCCCGACAGGAAGTCAGTGCAGATAGTAAAAGACACCTACAGATTGTTTACGGCTAACTCCTAGCAACACAGCTGACTGCAGTGCGCCCAGAGTTTGGCACAACCCTGCCAAGTCCTCCCCCACCCCCGAAGAACCTCCTTCTGCTGTTGAGCAGCGGTGGAATCACCCAGAGACCCGGGTTCGATCCCGACTACGGGCGCCGTCTGTGCGGAGTTTGCACGTTCTCCCCGTGACCTGCGTGGGTTGTCCCCGGGATCTCCAGTTTCCTCCCACACCCCAAAAGACACACAGGGTGTCGGCTGATTGGCTCGGTATCATTGTAAATGGCCCCTAGTGTGTGTACAGAGATCGCTAGTCCGTGAGGACTCAGTGCGCCAGGGGGCCTGTCTACACGCCGTAAACTAAACTAAACTTGGTTCAAAGGCATGTTTACATTGGAGCACAGGAACGCATCCCAATTTTAAACGCATCCCAATTTTACATATGAGCCAAGGAATTCATATACGAAGGATGGGAAAGGAACAGGGCGACTTGCGCCTCCAAGATTAGACATCGCTGCACATTCATAGTCATAGAGTCATACACCATGGAAACAGGCCCTTCGGCCCAACTTGCCCATGCTGACCAATATGCCCCATCTACACTAGTCCCACCAGCCCATATCCCTCTAAACCTGTCCTATCCATGTACCTGTCCAGATATTTCTGAAACGTTGCGATTGTCCCAGCCTCAACTACTCTGCCAGCAAATTCCATACATCCACCATCCTGTGTGTAAAAAAGTTGTCCCTCGGGTTCCTATTAAATGTTCCCCCCCCCCCCCCCCCCCCCCCCCCCCCGCCATAAACAACCTGTCTGTTAATTGTCCTACTCTGGGTCAAAGACTCTCGTGCGTTTACCTGATCTATTCTGCTCGTGGCTTGGATACCTGGAGACATTTAAAAAATGGGCACCTCAGGTGTGAAGATTCGTTCAGTAAGATCAGAGGCGGTCTGATGTTAGCCTTAACGGGCAGAGACACTGCCTCGCAGCTTGAGGGACCCGGGTTCAGTCCTGACCCCGGGTGCTGCCCGTGTGGAGTTTGCGTGTTCTCCCTGCAACCACTCGCCCTTCCTCCCGTTGCTCCGGTCTCCCCCCACATTCCAAGGGGTCTGTCCCTTCCGTCTTTAGAGTCCACGCAGGCCACCCCGTACCCTAGCGCCATCCCGCACACTAGGGCGCAATGTACCATGCAGCCAACTAACCTCCTGAGGGAGGCCGAGGAGATATTTAGACCTCGGACGTGAGAGTTTAGCGATAGAGCGCAGAAGCAGGCCCTTCGCCCCACCGTGTCCGTACTGACCAGCGATCACCCCAGACACTAGCGCTATCCTACACATTAGGGCCAATCTACAATTTTTAAATCTAAAGTCTAACACACCCTGGGGGCAATCCCCAGCTCGACATATCTTCCTTGTTCAGGTGAGAAGGAAGTGTTTGGTTCTTATAGAAAGCCGAGTCTAATTGGGCCTTCTAATTTTCAAGCAGTGAGCTCATGTTAAAACAATCGTTGACAGGTTATAGAGGAAACAATTAATACATCTCCATGTGTCCCTCAGTTGAACTATTTGACATAATGTCATGTATAAAGTCACGGAGAGTAACAGCATGGAAACAGGCCCTTCGGCCCACTAAGTCTGTGCTGACCATCAGACACCCCTTTACACCCAATCCTCCATTAAACCAGTTTTTATTCTCCTTACTTTCTCATCATCTCCTACCTAAATTCTACTAGGGGCAGCACGGTAGGTGTCAGTTGCCTTTAACCGCGCGCTCACAGCGCCAGAGACCCGGGTTCGATCCCGGCCACGGGTGCTGTCTGTACGGAGTTTGTACGTTTTCCCCGTGACTGCGTGGGATTTCTCCAAGACCTTCGGTTTGTGTGTAGGATAGTGCGCCCAAGGGCTTGTTTTCCCGTGGTGTAAAGAGTAGGAGTGAACGGGTCCTTTTCAGCAGACAGTGACTAGTGGGGTACCGCAAGGCTCAGTGCTGGGACCCCAGCTATTTACAATATACATTAATGATTTGGACGAGGGAATTAAATGCAATATCTCGAAGTTTGCGGATGACACGAAGCTGGGGGGCAGTGTTAGCTGTGAGGAGATTGCTAGGAGGCTGCAGATGACTTGGATAGACTGGGTGAGTGGGCAAATGCATGGCAGATGCAGTATAATGGGATAAATGAGAGGTTATCCACTTTGGTGGCAAAAACAGGAAGGTAGACTATTATTTGAATGGTGACCGATTAGGAAAAGGGGAGATGCAGCGAGACCTGGGTGTCCATGGTACACCAGTCATTGAAAGTAGGCATGCAGGTGCAGCAGCTGTGAAGAAAGCGAATGGTATGTTGGCATTCATAGCAAAAGGATTTGAGTACAAGAGCAGATGGTTCTACTGCAGTTGTACAGGGTCTTGGTGAGGCCACACCTGGAGTATTGCGTACAGTTTTTGGTCTCCTAATCTGAGGAAAGACATTCTTTGCATAGAGGGAGTACAGAGAAGGTTTCACCAGACTGATTCCTGGGATGGCAACGACTTCCATATGAAGAAAGACTGGATAGACTCGGCTTGTACTCGCTGGAATTTAGGAGATTGAGGGGTGATCTCATAGAGACTTACAAAATTCTTAAGGGGTTGGACAGGCTAGATGCAGGAAGATTGTTCCCGATGTTGGGGAAGTCCAGGACAAGGGGTCACAGTTTAAGGATAAGGGGGAAGTCTTTTAGGACCCGAGATGAGAAAATCGTTTTTCACACAGAGAGTGGTGAGTCTCTGGAATTCTCTGCCACAGAAGGTAGTTGAGGCCAGTTCGTTGGCCATATTTAAGAGGGAGTTGGATGTGGCCCTTGTGGCTGAAGGGATCAGGGGGTATGGAGAGAAGGCAGGTACGGGATACTGAGTTGGATGATCAGCCATGGTCATATTGAATGGCGGTGCAGGCTCGAAGGGCCGAATGGCCTGCTCCGAATTTCTATGTTTCTATGTTTCTATCTCCAAACTAAACTAAAGCTAAAACCGGTCAACATAATCGAAGCTTTGACCCACGCCGGTCATTCCTTCTTCTCCCTGCCCCTTCTGGCAGAAGAAAGCGCGCACCACCAGATTCTGATAGTTTCTCCACCTCTGTTATTAGGCTTCTTAATGGTACCTAACCCATGGTACTGCCCGATTCACCTCTATCTAGGATTGCCAACTGTCCCGTATTAGCCGGGACATCCTGTATATTGGGCTAAATAGGTTTGTCGCCCTTGTCCCGTATTTGACTGCTGCTACTCGGGTCGAGGGGACTGTCGGATCGGAGCGCCGCGTCCGACCCTGCCTCACCCGTCCCGGCGTAGTGCAGCCCATGGAGCTGCAGCAGCAGCGCCTCGCCCGTGGCCCCGTCGGTCGGCAGCCCGGCCAGCTGTCCGACCTTCGGATCTTTGCTTACTGCCGACTCCACCACCACCACCCCTCCTTCTCACGGCCGATCATCGGTTCATGAGTTGGATGGGGGCGCCGGACTTTGCGCGCGATGTCGCGCGGCCCGGGCCAAAACTCCTCAGCTGGCCCGCCGGCTGGGCTTTGTGTGCAGTCCAGCACCCGGGCCAACTCATCATTCACCCAGACACGGCCCAGTCGGTCAACGAATTGCCGTCGGGAATTTGTCCCTTATTTTGACCTTTTGTCCCTTATTTGGGAGTGAGAAAGTTGGCAACTGATGCTCTCCAATGCTGAGAACTATAATCAAAATTCTGTATCTTCACCTTTGCTCTACATATTATACGAGTTTCACGTGAATGTATTTATGCATGGCGTATCTGGTCTGCTTGGCTGGCAATAATGAACCAAAACCAAAAGTTAACCTCCCCCATCACCCTGTTTCCACACTGTTATTACTGTAAGACTAACAAACCAAAACTATTTCCAAAAATAGACACAAATTGCTTGAGTAACCGGCAAGCAGGACCGGCAGCATCTCTGGGTAGAAGGAATTGGTGACGTATCGGGAAGTCAAGACACTTCTTCAGGCTGAGAGTCAGGGGAGAGGGAGACATAGAGATATGGAAGGGTGAGGTGTGAAATCAAGAGATCAAAGGAGACGAAATTCAAGGAAACTGTAGAATAGATCATGGTTCGCTAGGGGAAGGTGCCAACTAGGGGCACAAAGATAAAATTTAATCAGGAGGACAGTCAAAATAGTCGGAGAACTAGGATGGAGAGAGAGGGAAAGCAAGGGCTACTGCTTCCAGCATCTTTGCAAACCTCACCCCCTCCTGCTTCATCACCCTCTCCCACCCTGCTCTGTAGTGAATCCAAACAACCCTTTAAAACATTTTTTCTCTAATACTTACCAGAGGCAAGCACAATTCGGTGGGAGACTATGCTTCTCTGAGAGGTTTTGGAGACTCTCTCGTAATGAATCCTTGCAGGGGTGGTCAACAATCAATCCTCGGCCATCGTTTCGCTGAACAACTCCGCTTAGTCCGACTAAACCAACCTGATCTCCCGGTTGCCAACCAGTTTCACTCCCTCTCCCCTTCCCACACTGACCTTTCTGTCCTGGGCCTCCTCCACTGTCAGAGTGAGGCCTAGCACAAATTGGAGGAGCAGCACCTCATATTTCGTTTGGGCAGCTCACACCCCAGCGGTATGAACATTGACTTCTCTAACTTCAAGTAACCCTTGCTTTCTTGTCACCTTCTACCAGCTAACAATGATGTATTCTACATTTACCTTGAACTTCATCCCCTTTGTCCTGTTTTCACACCTTACACTTCCTCTGTATCTCTGTATCTCCCTCTTCCAGGACTTCAGACTTCAGACTGAAGAAGGGTCTCGACCCGAGACGTCACCCATTCCTTCTCTCCTGAGATGCTGCCTGTCCCGCTGAGTTACTCCAGCATTTTGTGTCTGCAGTTCCTTCCTAAACAACCAAGCCTTCATGCCCGGAAGACAATGTTTACTGAAACCAAATCCCTTCCAAACAGTGGAATCAAATTAAATATTTGGTTTGGATGCATTTTCTGCATCCAGAGAACCGGCCTCCACCACCCTCCGAGGCAGAGAATTCCACAGGCTCACAACTCTCTGTGTGAAAAAGTGTTTCCTCATCTCCGTTCTAAATGGCTTACCCCTTATTCTTATCCCTTATCATGTCTCTGTAAATGGGTCGATTGTAATCATGTGCTGTCTTTCCGCTGACTGGTTAGCACACAACAATGGCTTTTCACTGTACCTCTGCCCACGTGACAATAAACTAAACTGAACTGGGCTGAATACTGAAGTTGCAGTTGGGCAAGATGTTGGCGAGGCCACACTTGGAGCATTGGAGTCTGAAGCGCCTGCTTTCGTGCTGTATGACTCTATGATTCTACCCTGAATACTCAATCCCATGAAATGAATACCAGGAGACTATGGCAGTACCTGAATACCAACATGGGACACAAACCATATTCAGGGCCTGTTTCTACGCTCTATAACTATAGGGCCTGTCCCACTGATGCGACTGTCTTCGACCTTCAAGCTCGAGGGCACTCGCCTGAAAAACGTTGAAACCGCGGGCTGGATCGACCAACTGCGCACACACACACACACACACGCACGCACGCACGCACGCACGCACGCACGCACGCACGCACGCACACACACACACACACACACACACACACACACACACACACACACACACACACACACACACACACACACACACACACACACACACACACACACACACACACGCGCGCATCGAAAAGGCGGGGGCCAGGGAAAGCGGGGGAGCACTGTCTGAAATTCACACCCGCGATGAAGAGGAAGGTAAAACGGATGCCACAGTGTACGGTAAGTCCTTTAGAGAGCGCGGAAGGATGGGGGGGGAAGAGGGGAGAGAAGGGGAGAGAAGGGGGGGAGAAGGGGGGGGAGAAGGGGGGATGAAGGGGGGGTGAAGGGGGGGAGAAGGGTGGGGGGGGAGAGAAGGGGAGAGAAGGGGGGGGTGAATGGGGGGGTGATGGGGGGGTGAAGGGGGGGGGAAGAGAAGGGATGAGAAAGGGGGGGTGAAGGGGGGGAAAGGGTGGGGGGGAGAGGGGAGAGAAGGGGGGGTGAATGGGGGGGTGATGGGGGGGTGAAGGGGGGGGAAGGAGAAGGGATGAGAAAGGGGGGGTGAAGGGGGGGAGAAGGAATGGACACTTTTAAGAAGCAAGACATAATAAAGTTTAGCGAGCCTTTAACCTACGGATCGGTTTTCCTTGGTCCTGGAAACTCCAATGAGCCAATTAAAATGCCCGGTCAGTGAAGGAGATTGCCTACGGCTGCCCTCGACTGCCTGTAACTACATAGCGACCCCAAACCACTGCCGACCAATTTTTACTCGCGGAACATGCTGACATTTTTCCCCGACCAAACTGAAGCCGCGAGTATGCGGGAACTTCCCTCGAGCATGAAGGAGAGTTCCAGGGACCTCATAGGACCTCCAAGGACCACGTGTCGACCACAGATCCCGTAGCGAAGCAAAGACACCAGTGCGGAGACGGAAGCCGGTTACGGAAACATCCTCGTAAAAATCAAAGATCTTTGGTAAAAATCTTCTCCTCATTTTCTTTCTGCCTCTCTGCCTCACAAGAAAAAGCAAAAAGATGCCTATGTTCCTTCCACATCGTGTGGGGAGTCTGGCCCGGATCAGCACGGCTGGGACGCCAGGATAAAGTTGCGGGGGGAGGTTGCAATGTATTTTTATGTAATGTTGCCCCTTGTCTGGGCCTTGAGTCTGAAATAAATGTTATCATTATATATACAAATAAATAAATCTGGAGAAATATATATGTGTGTGCTATATCACATTCATATATGTGTGTATATGTGTTCTTTCCTACACAATCTAATCAGTTGTATGTACACAAAAAGCTGGAGAAACTCAGCGGGTGCAGCAGCATCTAAGGAGCGAAGGAGACCCGCTGAGTTGCTCCAGCATTTTGTGTACCCTTGATTCTCCAGCATCTGCAGTTCCTTCTTTAAAACTAATCAGTTGTATGTTGGCTGAATAAAACCATCCTTAAGTTATGCATCGTTTGTTCATCTAGCTCAAATCGAATGTTATTTTGTTAAATACTTCATTTGGATAACCTCACCATAACAGACAGGTCTCATTCCACTCTCGGGCTATTGGGAAGACCAGACCCATTTTATTGATGAAAAGCAATTCCATAGCCACAAAGAAACATTAAGGAACATTCCAAGAGTAGAGCAACTGGAATCTTCATATTGCTATTATTTTACCAAATACCGCAGTTGTGAACGGTGTGATTAGATGAATTACAGAGTGCAGGTTTAATACAAAAATCAACTCAAACTTAAACACAGCACATGAGCCATTTAAAAAAAAACAATTTTTAAACATGAAAAAAGAAAATTAACAGAATTATAAATGATCAACATATTAATCATTAACAAAAAATAACAGAATTATGAATTAACAGAATTGTGAATTATGAATCTAACCCTATATCACACACACACAAACTGTTCCCCCGCAACGCTGATTACACTGCGATAGAGATAACCAAAGTCGGGTAGGGTTACTGAAATGGCTGACGTTCCGCTCCGCTGCGTACTACACGAGTGGACTACCTTGCTCCGCTGTAGGATCTTTGGTGTCGACCATGCTTCGAGTTTGAGTCGAGGGCAAACTCTTCTGAACTCGCAGATTAGGTTGCCGCAGTGGGACAGCCCCTTTAATCTCTATGGCTAAACAGATGAAAAATAGAACAGATTAGATTAAATACTGGAATTTAGTTTATTTCGAGATACAGCACGGAAACAGGCCCTTCAGCCCTCCGAGCCCGCACCGACCAGCGATCCCCGCACATTAACACTACCCTACACACACTAGGGACAATTTTACCTTTATACCAAGCCAATTAAGCTACAAACCTGTACGTCTTTGGAGTGTGGGAGAAAACAAGAGGTCTCGGAGAAAACCCACGCAGGTCACGGGGAGAACGTGCAAACTCCGTGCAGACAGCGCCCGTAGTCGGGATCGAACCGGGGTCTCTGGCGCTGCGAGGCAGCAACTCTACCGCTGCGCCACCGTGCTGCGTCCCCGCTGGAGATGCAGGGAATGACTAAACACTCCCGACACCCTATTCCATGCGATCTAATTTTAATGGAATCACTTGTGGCATCGTTTCGATGGTCTTATGCAGGTCCAAGTATCTCACATCTACCGGTTCTTCAGACTGAAGAAGGGTCCCGGTCCAAAACATCGCCCATCCATGTGCTCCAGGGATGCTGCCTGACCCGCTGACTTTGTGTTCTACCTTTACAGGAAAGTCAAGTCAAGTGTAAAAATCAACTGATAGGCTGAGCAGAGAGGGGCAGAATGGCTTGCTCCTGTTCCTCCTCTGCATGTTCTGAAGGCACGACCATGCGTGGTATGGAGGGGAATCAGCAAGTTCCACATGAACGATTACTAAGTTAAGCAAACAGGTAAGCAAACAACATGTTAAGTCAAACAGAGTGCGGCCAAATGCAAATGGGAGGAACAGCACCCCATATTTTGCTTGAGCAGTTACACCCAGCAGTATGGATAATGGTTTCTCTAACTTCAAGTAAACCTTACAACCCCCTCTCTATCCCGTCCCTCCCCAACCCAAGTCGTGGTACTAGTTTCAAAGTCGTCTTGTTGAGTCTCATTGTCTGAAACTCGTTTTCACCTAGCCCACAGCAAACAATGGCCTGTCTCCTTTATCATAGTTACTTAATTGTCTATCTTTCATCCCTTTGATCTGTACCTCTCGACATCACCGTCTATATCTCTCGTTTCTTACTTACAAAATTTTTAAGGGGTTGGACAGGCTAGATGCAGGAAGATTGTTCCCGATGTTGGGGAACTCCAGGACAAGGGGTCACAGCTTAAGGATAAGGGGGAAATCCTTTAAGACCGAGATGAGAAAGACTTTTTTCACACAGAGAGTGGTGAGTCTCTGGAACTCTCTGCCACAGAGGGTAGTTGAGGCCAGTTCATTGGCTATATTTAAGAGTGAGTTGGATGTGGCCCTTGTGGCTAAGGGGATCAGAGGGTATGGAGAGAAGGCAGGTACGGGATACTGAGTTGGATGATCAGCCATGATCATATTGAATGGCGGTGCAGGCTCGAAGGGCTGAATGGCCTACTCCTGCACCTAATTTCTATGTTTCTATGTTTCTATGTTTCCCTCACCCCCGACTCTCGGTCTGAAGAAGGGTCTCGGCCCGAAACGTCACCAGTTCCTCCTCTCCAGAGATGCTGCCCGTCCCGATGGGTTACTCCAGCTTTTGGTACCTGTAAAACAATACTTGAAGCCTGATTCTTCAGTCAGCAGTTGTTTTTTCAAGCAGTGAATAATGTTAGTTGTTCTCCTTCAGGCAAACTTTGTGATCCACCTCCTTCTTGTTGCTCACGATTAGTTTCACTGCAGAGAGCCCGCTGACGTTGGGGACAGGAATGCTTGTCAGTTCTCATTCCTGCAGAGAGTATGTCTGTCACAGTGACTACCCCCGTGCAGAACCAGTTTGGTTCGAACGCTTGCCAAACCGTCTGGGCAGCACAGTAGCACAGCGATAGAATTACTGCCTCACAGCGCCAGAGACCCGGGCTCGATCCTGACTACTGGTGCTGTCTGTACGGAGTTTGTACGTTCTGCCCGTGACCTGCGTGGGTTTTCTCCCAGATCTTCGGTTTCATAGAAACATAGAAAATAGGTGCAGGAGGAGGCCATTCGGCCCGTCGAGCCAGCACCACCATTCATTGTGATCATGGCTGATCGTCCCCGATCAATAACCCGTGCCTGCCTTCTCCCCATATCCCTCGATTCCACTAGCCCCGAGAGCTCTATCTAACTCTCTCTTAAATCCATCCAGTGATTTGGCCTCCACTGCCCTCTGTGGCAGGGGATTCCACAAATTCACAACTCTCTGGGTGAAAAAGTTTTTTCTCACCTCAGTCTTAACTTGGAAACTTGGAACTTGGAAAACTTTATTGTCAGTCAGACCTTGCGGTCTGAACAAAATGTTGTTGCCTGCAGTCATACATATAGTAAATAACAAAACACACAATAAACACGTATTTAACATCCACCACAGTGAGTTCACCAGGCACCTCCTCACTGTGGTGGAAGGCAAAAATCTTGTCTTTGTCTCTTCCCTTCTTCCTCTTCCTCTTCCTCTGCGCTGAGGGGACCCGGGCCTCCGATGTTGTGACCGCACCGGGTGATGTAAATAAGCCCCCGCGGGTTTTCCAGTGAACCGCGCTCCGCGAGCGGGTCCGGTTCAACTCCGCGGCCCGGGGCCGGTCGGAGCTGCCGAAGCTGCCGCCCTCCAGTCCAGCGGACGCAGCTGTTGCCCGCGGGAGCTCCGGAAAAACAGGTCACCAACCTGTGACCTGCGAGCTCCCGTCGATGTGTCGTCCACTGGGCCCCGCAGCCGGGCCTCCGAAGTCGCTGCCGCTGCCGCCGCCACCGGAAAGCTGCCACAGCTCTGAGTCGGGCCGCCGGAACGCCTGAACCCGCCGCAGCCCCGAAGTCGGCCAGCCCCGCGCTGGTAAGTCCTGGCTGGCTCTGCCTCCGGAGCCTCGGGTCGGTCGCAGTTAAAGTTGGAGGCCGCCAGCTCCGCGATAGGCCTCAGCGCAGACGGAGACGGAGACGGGGGATACGACAAGAAAAGTCGCGTCCCCCCAAAAGGAAGAGACTAAGAACGTTTCTCCCACCCCTCCCACACACATACACTACATAATAACTCAAACTAACGCTAAAAACAAGACAAGAAAACAACAAATAAAAAGAAAAGCAGACGGACTGCAGGCGAGCCGCTGCTGCCAGGGCAGCGCCGCCACTCCCAGAATGGCCTCCCCTTTATTCTAACACTGTGGCCCCTGGTTCTGGACTCGCCCAACATTGGGAGCATCTTTCCTGCATCTAGCTTGTCCAGTCCTTTTATAATTTTATATGTTTCTATAAGACCTGCTTGGTATAAATGTAAAAAAATCGTCCCTAGTGTGTGTAGGATAGTGTTAGTGTGCGGAGATCGCTGGTCGGTGCGGACGCAGTGGGCGGAAGGGCCTGTTTCCGCGCTGTATCTCCAAAATTAACTAAACTCATCGGTGCGGATCTAGCTGTGGTACAAATTCTGTCGTTTGAAGACAAATTGATTGTGATTGGGATCCAGGAAGTCGGAATGGAGAGATTGCAGAGACAAGGGTAGACACAAAAAGCTGGAGTAACTCAGCGGGTCAGGCAGCATCTGTGGAGAGAAGGAATAGGTGACGTTTCTGGGATGATTCCCTTCTTCAGACTGAGGGAGGTCCCAGAGACTAGGTCCGCTTTTCATAAAGTGCAGGAGGTTCAGAGATGTCGATGATGATAGAGTGATACAGCAGCTGGGAAAAAGGCTCAGACTGTCTACACTATCTATGCCTCTCATAATGTGATCTGTTTCTATCACGTCTCCCCTCAACAAAGAGTTAAGGGCCCAGTCCCACTTTCCCGAGTTACTCACAAACTCTCACAAGTTTTCCCCTTGATTCGAACTCGGAGAATTACGGTAATAACCGTTCGTAGGTACTAGGGGCTATTTTTTTTAACTCGTGGACATTTTTCAACATGTTGAAAAAAAGTCCCGTTTTACCTGATGCCCCGAGTTCCTACGGCTGGCATTCCGAGCTGCTACGAAACATCTGAGGACTCCCACGGCCTCCTACGAGCTTGCTACCGACATTCCCCAAGTTCGAATCGAGGGGAAAACTCGGGAGAGTTCGTGAGTAACTCGGGAAAGTGGGACAGGGCCTTTAGAGAGCCATCCATCCAAAGTTTACAACATATACACCACTGCTCATTAAATGCCAGACACTCCTTGATACAATTTAAAGTTATACATAGATTACACTTCTCAAAATCCAAATTAAACAGAAGTTTCCGCTATATGTGATAAATGACAACAATTAGAAGCTAATCTAACGCATTCATTCACAAAATGTACAAAAATTACTAATTTTTGGACAGAAATTTTTAAGATAATCTCGAATGTAGTTAATGCAAATTTAATTCCAGACTCAAAATTAATTATATTAGGAATATTAGAAACGGATCAGATATTAACAACACAACAAATATTTTTTATTGGTTATAGTTTAATAATTGGTAAAAAATTAATACTAAGATTTTGGAAAGGTCCCATATCCCCCACAATCAAAGTGTGGATTAACAGAAATGTCGGAGACACTTCACTTTGGAACGATTAAGACTTGTCCTAATGGACAGGTTAGATCAATTCAGAGGAATATGGTCTCCATTTATTGAATATTTAAAGGGTTAAGGTGGTCCGGTTCGAGGCCCTGACTGAAGCCTGAATGAAGGAATAGATGAAGAATTATATACAATAGATCATGAATATATCTCCAATGAAGAATATCTTGCTTAATACTCCGCTCATTTTATTGATTTTTTATCTCTTTCTTATTTCTTTTTCTTTTTATTACTTATCTTTATTTCCTGCTGTTATAAAATAATAAGAAAAATATAGAAGCATAAATAAGATTGACTGTAAATTTTAAAAATATTAAGAATGTATGTGACGAATAATATTTTCTTTTTTTCCGATTTTATATTATTTCTTCTTAATATGTATTTACTTCTAATAAAAATATTTTACAAAAAAAAAAAAAAAAAGAGAGCCATCCAAGACGGAAACAGGCCCTTCGGCCCAACACGTCCAAGCCGACCGGTTGCCCCAACTGAACTAGTCCCAGTTGTCCACATTTCGCCACATGTGTCCACAAGCCTTTCCTATCCATGTATTCCACCCAGGTCTCACGTAAGTGTTGTTCTAGTATTTTGTTTCATTTATTGTCGCCTGCACTGAGGTACAGTGTAAAGACTTGTTGTTGCGTGCTAACCAGTCAGCAGAGAGACAAGGCACAGTTACAATCAAACCACCCTCAGTATACAGGTACAGGATAAAGGGAATGACATTCCCTGCAAGATACAGGTCCCGCCTCAACTACATCCCCTGGCAGCTCGTTCCCTGCACCCTCGGAGTGAAAGAAATTGCCCCTCACATTCCTCTCTGACCTTAAAGCTGTAGTCCCCTGGTTTTTGGTTCGATCTTGTACCCACCTTGGGGAAAAGAACCCGTGCATTCAACCTGATTGAACATTCTGATTCAGTTATATGAAATTATGAGAGGTATTCTGTAAAGGTCACCATTGGTTGAGGTGTAGCTTGTTGGGCCAAATGGCCTGTTTCGGTGACTATCATCTAGTTGCTCGGGTCTGCTCAGCTGTCAGTTAATGCTACAAATCATAAGGTCATAGGGTCATAAGTGATAGGAAGTGGAATCTACTCCGCCATTCAATCAAGGCTGATCTATCTCTCCCCCTCAACCCCATTCTCCTGCCTTCTCCCCGTAACCCCTGACACCCGCATTAATGAAGAATCTATCAATCTCACGCCTGTACTAATCAAATGTTATCAAATATATCAAAGAGGGGTGGATTGTAGGCTAATTGGCTCTCTGTGAATTGCCTCTGGAGTGTAGGGAGTGGATGTGAAAATGGGGTAACATAGAACTAGCTGGTCGGCGCGGACCAGGTGGGCCAAAGGGCCTGGTTCCAAGCTGTATCTCTAAACCAAACTAAAAAAAAACTCAGATTTAAAATCTGCCTTTGAATGGATGATCTAGGATCCTTTTAAGGGGTAGGAATGTTTCCAATCTTCATTCCTGGAGATTTTGTCTCCAATGTTGAGCCTGCGTTTGTCATAGTCCCATTAGGAGCACCGCCCGAAACAGCCAGGGGCGGCCTTGCATTCCCTGTCACCAGCCATCTCAGGAACGCCCAAAATGCTCACGACATGAAATGAATCACCATCAAACCGGCAGCTTGGTGAGATCAACAGTAGGCGGCAACTTGTTCCAGTTGCGAAGCATCTTTCGTCGGAGGCAGGAGATTCGAGTTGAAATGTGACTGGATTTTGAGATTCGGTTTGGTCGAGTTTAGTTTAGTTTCGAGATACAGCGCGGAAACAGGCCCTTCGGCCCACCGAGTCCGCACCGACCAGCGATCCCCGCACACACTAACACTACCCTACACACGCTAGGGACAATTTTACATTTATACCAAGCCAATTGATCTGGTCTGGGAGGAAACCGAAGATCTTGGAGAAAACCCACGCAGGAGAATGTACAAACTCCGTACAGACTGCACCCGTAGTTGGGATCGAACCCGGGTCTCCTGCGCTGTAAGGCAGCGAAGTCTACCGCTGCGCCACCATGTCACCCTATCAGATGGTGAATTCCATGCTGACAGTCTTGGTGAAAGGTATCCGTCACAGTAGAAGAGGTGGGGTAGGATCAGGGCGGTAGAGTTGCTGTGTCACAGCGCCAGAGACCCAGGTTCGATCCTGACTACGGGTGCTGTCTGTACGGAGTCTGCATGTTCTCCCCGTGGCCACGTGGGTTTGCTCCGGATGCTCCGGTTCCCTCCCACACTCCAAAGACAGGGGGCGGTGATCCTGTGGAATTCGTTGCCACAGAAGGCTGTGGAGGCCAAGACAATGGATATTTTTTAAGGCAGAGATAGATAGATTCTTGCTTAGAACGGGTGTCAGGGGCTACGTGGAGAAGGAAGGAGAATGGGGTTGAGGGGGTGAAATAGCTCAGCCGTGATTGAATGGTAGAGTCAACTTGATGGGCCGAATGGCCTAATTCTGCTGCTATCACTTATGATCAAAGACATGCGGGCTGATAGGTTAGTTGGCTTCTGAAATGGCCCACAGTGTGTTGGACAGGACTAGTGTGTGGGGTGATCGTGGGCCAGCATGAACTTGATGGGCCGAAGGACATGTGTCCATGCTGTATCTCTAAACTAAACTAAAAAACTAAATCTACTTTGCCATCTTGGAAACCTGTTGTTTTATAATTGCCAGATGTAAATCTTGTGACTCTGCCCAGCAAATCCGTCGAACGGATTTCGAGCCTAAAGGGCCTGTCCGACTGCGGCGACCTAATCGGCGAGTTTAGAAGAGTTTAGGAGAGTTTGAAAAAGTGTCATGTTGAAGACTTCCTTCGACCAGCTTCGACTAGCTACGACTAGCTTCGGGAAAATTGGACACCGAATAGTGGAGAGTGAGGACGACCTCCTTCGATCTCCCTTCGATTATGATGAAGACTATCTACGACTACCTTTGACTACCCTCGATTACCTACGACTAACGTGCCGACCTACTACGACCTACTTCGACTAAACCTACGAGTAAAAAAAGTATCGATTTTTCTCCATGGCGACCTTTTTTTCCTCGCGGGCATTTTTCAGCATGTTGAAAAACACGCCGCGACCTAGCTGAGGCCTCGAGTACGCGGGGACCACTCTCGAGCATGAAGGAGAGTTACAAAGACCTCCTAGGACCTCGTGTCGACCCATGCTGCGAGTATGAGTCGAGGGCAAACTCTTCCGTAGTGGGACAGCCCCTTAAGAGTTTAGACTACAGTTCATAATGACCAAGACCAATTAGGACATTAAATACGGGCTCTGCCAGGAGTGTATGAAGGAGCTTGACTTGGAACTAATTCCTATTTATTACTCTGTTCTCTCCTCCCAAAGCTGTTGGTCACAAACTTGTGATTTTTAGAAAGTTAAAAAGCAAAGCCCATTATGCAAATAAGTGTGTCGACTGAGAGAAAGCAGGCGCTGCATTCAAAACTTGGCTCGCAAGGGCCAAACATGCTTTCAGTTTATCTTAAGTTCCACACAAGATAGACACAAAACGCTGGAGTAACTCAGCGGGACAGGCAGCATCTCTGGAGATATTTTTACATATCTTTCAATCGTTGTTCTTTATCTCTCTGCATCATCGTCTATATCTCTCGTTTCCATTTCCCGGTCTGAAGAAGGGTCTCATCCTTTAGAAGGATGAGAGGGGATCTCATTGAAACGTATTTAAAAAAAAAAATTTAATACAGAGTAATCTGGGAGTAAGATATGTCAGTAGAGATTGGCCCCGTGGTTTGTTCAGCCTGCAACATGTGGGAGATCAGGGATAAGGTCGGTGTCCCTGGTGACTACATTTGCAGGAAGTGTGTCCAGCTGCAGCTCCTGGCAGACCGCATTGAACGATTGGAACTGCGGCTGGATTCATACTGGAGCATCCACGATGCGGAGAAAGTCGTGGATAGCACGTACAGTGAGTTGGTCACACCACAGGTAAAAGGTAAGAGGACAGAAAGGGATCGGGTGGCCAATAGCCAGCAAAGCAGTAGGCAGGTCGTGCAGGAGTCCCCTGCGGTCATCTCCCTCCTAAACAGGTATACCATTTTGGATACTGTTGAGGGAGATGGCTCATCAGGGGAATGCAGCAGCAGCCAGGTTCATGGCACCATGGGTGGCTCTGCAGCACATGAGGGGGGGGGGAAGAGGGGAAGGGCAATAGTAATAGGGGATTCAATTGTCAGGGGAATAGATAGGCATATCTGCGGCCGCAAACGAGACTCCAGGATGGTACTGAAGAAGGGTCTCGACCCGAAACGGCGCCTATCTCCTTCGCTCCTTAGATGCTGCTGCACCCGCTGAGTTTCTCCAGCCTTTTGTGTACCCTCCAGGATGGTATGTTGCCTCCCTGGTGCAAGGGTCAGGGATGTCACTGAACGGCTGCAGAACATTCTGGAGGGGGAGGATGAACAGCCAGTTGTCGTGGTGCATGTTGGCACCAACGATATAGGTAAAAAAAAGGGATGAGGTCCTACAAGGTGAATTTAGGGAACTAGGAGATAAATTTAAAAGTAGGACCTCAAAGGTTATAATCTCTGGATTACTACCAGTGCCACGGGCCAGTCAGAGTAGAAATAGGAGGATATTGCAGATGAATACGTGGCTTGAAAAATGGTGCAAGGGGGAGGGATTCAAATTTTTAGGGCACTGGAACCATTTCTGGGGGAGGTGGGACCAGTACAAACAGGACGGTCTGCACCTGGGCTGGAAATGGAACCAATTCCTTGGGGGAGTGTTTGCTAGTGCTGTCGGGGGGAGGATTTAAACTAATGTGGCAGGGGGATGGGTACAAGAGCAGGGAGGCAGGTGGGTTTGTAAAATGAGGGTAGAAGCAACAGGGAGCAGGTGAAAAGTAAAAGTGGCAGGCAGACAAAACCAGGACAAAAATCAAAAAGGGCCACTTTTCAACATAATTGTATAAGGGGGTAAGAGCGTTGTAAAAACAAGCCTGAAGGCTTTGTGTCTCAATGCAAGGAGTATTTGTAATAAGGTGGATGAGTTGAACGTGCAGATAGCTATTTTGATTATGATATAGTTGGGATCACGGAGACATGGCTCCAGGGTGACCAAGGCTGGGAGCTGAACATCCAAGGATATTCAATATTCAGGAGGGATAGAGTGAAAGGAAAAGGAGGTGGGGTAGCGTTGCTGGTTAGAGAGGAGATTAACGCAATGGAAAGGAAGGACATTAGCTTGGAGGATGTGGAATCGGTATGGGTAGAGCTGCGAAACACTAAAGGGCAGAAAACTCTGGTGGGTGTTGTGTACAGGCCACCTAACAGTAGTAGTGAAGTTGGGAATGGTATCAAACAGGAAATTAGAAATGCATGCGACAAGGGTAAAACAGTTATAATGGGCGACTTCAATCTACATATAGATTGGGTTAATCAAATTGGCAGGGGTGCTGAGGAAGAGGATTTTTTGGAATGTATGCGGGATAGTTACCCTAAATCAACATGTAGAGGAACCAACGAGAGAGCAGGCTATTTGAGTAATGAGGAAGGGTTAGTTAGCAGTCTTGTTGTACGTGCCCCCTTGGGCAAGAGTGACCATAATATGGTTGAGTTCTTCATTAGGATGGAGAGTGACATTGTTAATTCAGAAACAATGGTTCTGAACTTAAAGAAAGGTAACTTTGAGGGTATGAGACGTGAATTGACCAAGATTGACTGGCAATTAATTTTAAAAGGGTTGACGGTGGATATGCAATGGAAGACATTTAAAGACTGCATGGATGAACTACAAAAAAATTGTTCATCCCAGTTTGGGAAAAGAATAAATCAGGGAAGGTAGTGCATCCGTGGATAACAGGGGAAATCAGGGATAGTATCAAAGCAAAGGATGATGCGTACAAAGTAGCCAGAAAAAGCAGCATACCAGAGGACTGGAAGAAATTCATTAGACCACAGCAGAGGAGGACAAAGGGATTAATTAGGACAGGGAAAATAGATTATGAAAGAAAAACTGGCAGGGAACATAAAAACTGACTGCAAAAGTTTTATAGATATGTGAAGAGAAAAAGATTAGTTAAAACAAAAGTTCGGCGGAAGGGCCCGTTTTCACGCTGTATCACTATGGGTCTATGGTGCCTTTGTTCACCAATCCCTACATTTTGATTACTCAACGCACAAATCCATTCCCTCTGGGCTAACGGTTTACGCGGAATGGAATGGAAAGGTTTAAATAGACATGTTTGTCAACCTTAAGCAACTAAAAAAGAACATTTCCCAATATTTAACAACCTCCAAATATCATGCAGCATTTAAATCCATCAGCCTGATTTTGTGACGATTTTACGGATCAGACACATAAGCCGACATCTGTTTAGTGTCAAAATAACTGGCAACGCGAGCTGCATGTGGCTGGATTAGCTTGTGGTGGAACCAGTAACGCCGCCTCAATTGTCTGTATCTATTCGTCAAGTTCGAAACATTGCAACACCTTCAAAATGTTAACCCCCCCGTCCCCCGCACAGCCACTCAGAGCCCAGATGGAAGGTGACCTTCCGTTGGTAAAGGGCTTGCTTTCAGATTGACCTCGTCTGCCTCAAGATAGGAGATGAAGGGAATCACTCAGATGAAGGCAGGCAGTGAAGAAAACGAATGGCATGCACGTTGGCCTTCATAACAAGAGCAGTTGCATATAGGAGCAAAGAGGTCCTTCTGCAGTTGTACAGGGCCCCTGTGAGACCACACCTGGAGTATTGTGTGCAGTTTGGGTCTCCAAATTTGAGGAAGGACATACTTGCTACTGAGGGAGTGCAGCGTAGGTTCACCAGGTTAATTCCCGGGATGGCGGGACTGTCATATGTTGGGAGAATGGAGCGACTGGCCTTGTATACACTGGAATTTAGAAGGATGATAGAATATCTTATTGAAACATATAAGCTTATTAAGGGTTTGGGCACGCTAGAGGCAGGAAACATGTTCCCGATGTTGGGGGAGTCCAGAACCAGGGGCCACAGTTTAAGAATAAGAGGTAAGCCATTAAGAACGGAGACGAGGAAACGCTTTTTCACACAGAGAGTTGTGAATCTGTGGAATTCTCTGGCTCAGAGGGCAGTGGAGGCCGGTTCTCTGGATACTTTCAAGAGAGAGCTAGATAGGGCTCTTGAAGATAGCGGAGTCAGGGGATATGGGGAGAAGGCAGGAACGGGGTACTGATTGTGGGATGATCAGCCAGAATCACAGTGAATGGCGGTGCTGGCTCGAAGGGCCGCATGGCCTACTACTGCACCTATTGTCTATTGCCTAAAAGGTCTTGAACAGACCTCTCCTATATTAATTAGGAACTGCAGATGTTGGTTTGCAACATTCTGGGTAACTTAGTGAGTCAGGCGGCATCCCTGGAGAACATGGATGGGTTTAAGGTGAAGGGGAAAAGATTTAATAGGAATCTGAGGGGTGACTTTTTCACACAAATAGTGGTGGGTGCATGGAACGAGCTGCCAGAGGAGGTAGTTGAGGCTGGGACTATCCCAATGTTTAAGAAACAGTTAGACAGGTACATGGATAGGACAGGTTTGGAGGGATTATGGGCCAAACGCGGGCAGGTGGGACCAGTATAGCTGGGACGTTGACTGGTGCGGGCAAGTTGGGCCGAAGGGGCTGTTTCCACGCTGTATCACTCTATGACTCCATGACTATGAATAGGCCACATTTCAGGCCGGGAACTTTCCTCAGGCTCAGTCGCGAAACAGGAACATTACTCCAGCACATTGTGTCTTCTTTTCTCCTACATTTAGGATAACCTCACGATCTTCCAATCTACTTCTTTGCAACCCTTACAGCCCTTACAGCCCTATTTTGGAATCTGCACTATCTCCGTAGCTGTAACATTATGTCCCATCGTGTTTCTTGTCTACAGATGCTCCATCGGGTGGTCCCACCACAATGGCTGCCTCGTCAGCAGTTTTTCAGTACTTTTTCCTTTTTTTGTTATTTTTAGTGCGATTAAATGTTTCAATGTTTCTCAGTCTTTGTGTGGGGGAGGGGGGGGGAGAATAGGGGGAAACTGTTTTTCAGTCACTTACCTGGACGGAGATGCGTCTTTTCTCCCTGTCGCATCTTCGCCCCCCTCTCCCCCCCCCCCCCCCCTCTTCCCCCCCCCCCCCCCCCTCGCGGCCTACCAACTGGATTAGCGCGGCCTTTCCGACCGGAGACCGGCCCAGAGCTTCAGCAGCAGGCGCAGCGCTGAATTACCATCGTGGAGCCTGGGATCCTTGTCGAGGATCGCCAGTGTTGGAGCTCCGATCGCGGGGCCTGCTGACCTTAGCATCGCGGAGCTGTGGACTGCGGAGCTTCCAGCCGCGGGGCGCGGCGCAGACTTTAACATCGCGGAGGCCTGAGTTCTTTTGCCGAGGATCGCCAGTGTTGGAGATCCGTCCAGCGGGGCCTGTGGACTTCGGAAGCCGCAGTCTCCGATAAGAAGCGGCCGATTCAGGAACTCCAAGCCGCATAGTGTGTTCCAATCCGTCCCGACGTCGGAGTTTCGATGATCCCGACGAGAGGGGCCTGTACATCGGGCCGTTCGTAGCGGCGACTGCTGAAGGTTCTGGGCCCCGACCACGGGTGAACAAAGGAGGAAGATTGACTGAACTTTATTGCCTTCCATCACAGTGAGAAATGTTGATGGATGTTTATGTTAAACTATATTGTGTATTATGTTATTTTTATTCATATGGCTGTATGGTAACTCAAAAATATCACCGTACCAATTGGTGCTTGTGACAATAAATGTGAACTGGAACTTGAACTTACACCGAAGATAGTTCTGAACTTAAAGAAAGGTAACTTTGAGGGTATGAGACGTGAATTGGAGAAGATAGACTGCCAATTGATTCTTAAAGGGTTGACGGTGGATAGGCAATGGAAGGCATTTAAAGACTGCATGGATGAACTACAAAAATTGTTTATCCCAATTTGGAAAAAGAATAAATCAGGGAAGGTAGTACATCTGTGGATAACAAGGGAAATCAGGCATAGTATCAAAACAAAAGATGAAGCATACAAATTAGCCAGAAAAAGCAGCCTACCAGATGACTGTGAGAAATTCAGAGTCCAGCAGAGGAGGACAAAGGGATTAATTAGGACAGGGAAAATAGATTATGAAAGAAAACTGGCAGGGAACATAAAAACTGACTGCAAAAGTTTTTATAGATATGTGAAGAGAAAAAGATTAGTTAAAACAAATGTTGGGTCCCTTGCAGTCAGAAACAAGTGAATTGATCATGGGGATCAAGGACATGGCAGACCAATTGAATAACTACTTTGGTTCTGTCTTCACTAAGGAAGACATAAATAATCTGCTGGAAATAGCAGGGGATCGGGGGTCAAATGGGATGGAACTGAGTGAAATCCAGGTTAGCCGGGAAGTGGTGTTGGGTAAATTGAATGGATTAAAGGCCGATAAATCCCCAGGGCCAAATAGGCTGCGTCCCAGAGTACTTAAGGAAATAGCCCCAGAAATAGTGGATGCATTAGTGATAATTTTGCAAAACTCTTTAGATTCTGGAGTAGTTCCTGAGGATTGGAGGGTAGCTAATGTAACCCCACTTTTTAAAAAGGGAGGGAGAGAGAAAACGTGGAATTATAAACCAGTTAGTCTAACATCGGTAGTGGGGAAACTGCTAGTTAGTTATTAAAGATGGGATAGCAGCACATTTGGAAAGTGGTGAAATCATTGGACAAAGTCAGCATGGATTTATGAAACGTAAACCATGTCTGACGAATCTTATAGAATTTTTTGAGGATGTAACTAGTAGAGTGGATAACCAGAGGATGTGTTATATCTGGACTTTCAGAAGGCTTTCGACAAAGTCCCACATAAGAGATTAGTATGCAAACTTAAAGTACATGGTATTGGGGGTTCAGTATTGATGTGGATAGAGAACTGGCTGGCAGACTGGAAGCAAAGGGTAGGAGTAAACGGGTCCTTTTCAGAATGGCAGGCAGTGACTAGTGGGGTACCGCAAGGCTCGTTACTGGGACCCCAGCTATTTACAAAATATATTAATGATTTGGACGAGGGAATTGAATGCAACATCTCCAAGTTTGCGGATGACACAAAGCTGGGGGGCAGTGTTAGCTGTGAGGAGGATGCTAGGAGACTGCAAGGTGACTTGGATAGGCTGGGTGAGTGGGCAAATGCATGGCAGATGCAGTATAATGTGGATAAATGTGAGGTTATCCACTTTGGTGGCAAAAACAGGAAAGTAGACTATTATCTAAATGGTGGCCGATTAGGAAAAGGGGAGATGCAACGAGACCTGGGTGTCATGGTACACCAGTCATTGAAAGTAGGCATGCAGGTGCAGTAGGCTGTGAAGAAAGCGAATTGTATGTTAGCATTCATAGCAAAAGGATTTGAGTATAGGAGCAGGGAGGTTCTACTTCAGTTGTACAGGGTCTTGGTGAGACCATACCTGGAGTATTGCGTACAGTTTTGGTCTCCTAATCTGAGGAAAGACATTCTTGCCATAGAGGGAGTACAGAGGAGGTTCACCAGATTGATTCCTGGGATGTCAGGACTTTCATATGAAGAAAGACTGGATAGACTCGGCATGTACTCGCTAGAATTTAGAAGATTGAGGGGGGATCTTATAGAAACTTACAAAATTCTTAAGGGATTGGACAGGCTGGAAGCAGGAAGATTGTTCCCGATGTTGGGGAAGTCCAGGACAAGGGGTCACAGTTTAAGGATAAGGGGGAAGTCTTTTAGGACCGAGATGAGAAAAACATTTTTCACACAGAGTGGTGAATCTCTGGAATTCTCTGCCACAGAAAGTAGTTGAGGCCAATTAATTGGCTATATTTAAGAGGGAGTTAGATGTGGCCCTTGTGGCTGAAGGGATCAGGGGGTAGGAAGAGAAGGCAGGTACAGGATACTGAGTTGGATGATCAGCCACAATCATATTGAATGGCGGTGCAGGCTCGAAGGGCCGAATGGCCTACTCCTGCACCTATTTTCTATGTTTCTATGTTTCTCTGATAGACCCAAAATGCTGGAGTAAGTCAGGAGATCAGGCAGCATCCCTAGAGAAAAAGGATAGGTGACGTTCTGAGTCAAGAACAATCTCCAGACTGAGAGTCAGGGGAGGGGGAAACTAGAGGTATGATAAGGAGCAAAACAAATCGCACTAGATCACAGCTGACCAAGGAAAGGTGGAGCCCACAATGGTCCATTGTTGGCTGTGTAGGATACGAACAGTGAACTTAGCAGGACGACTCGGGCAGGGGAGGGACGGAGCGAGAATGCAAGGGTTACTTGTAAGTGGAGAAATGAATATTCATACTGCCTGGTTATGAGGCAATATTCGTATTTTCTGAGACCTGAATATTAGAATGGATGAAGAAACATATATAATATTTCATGACTATATCTCCAAGGACGGATTAATGATTAATACTCCATTCACCATCATACTTCTTACACTCTTTTTCTCTATTTTTTTCTACTTTAAAAAAAAAAAATTTTCAACTTAAAAATAAAAAATTTAGAAAAATGTATAGAAACATATAATCTTAAATTTTTAATATTAATACGAATATAAATATTACTAATATCATGAAGGTATTATTAGTATCATGTATTTTCAATTATATAAAATATATAGTCTTAAATTTTTAAATCAATTATAATACAAATATTATTAACAGTGTGAATATATCATTAATATCATGAAGGTGTTACTAGTATTATGTATTTTCAATTATGTAAAATATAGTCTTAAATTTCAAAATCAATGACAATACAAATATTATTAACAGTATGAATATATCATTAATATCATGAAGGTATTATTAGTATCAAGTATTTTCAATTATATAAAATATATAGTCTTAAATTTTAAAATCAATGATAATACAAATATTATTAACAGTATGAATATATCATTAATATCATGTATTTTCATCAATGCAAAATAATGTACTTTGTTATTATTATGTTTCTATAATAAAAATATTTAACAAAAAAAAAACAAAAAAAATATTCGTATTGCCTGCCCAAGAGAAATATGAGAAACAGCACCTCATATTTCGCTTGGACAGCATAAAGCCCAGCGGTATGAATTCTCCAATTGGTTTCTCCAATTTCAAGTAACCCTTGCGTTCCCTCTCTCTCTCTCTGCCTCTCCCCCACCTTAGTCATCCTGCTAAGTTCACTGGTCGTATCAAACATCCTACAGCGAGCAAGATAGTCCACTCGACGAAAAAGACGCAGTGCGGTCACGGGCAGATTCATGCGGTAATTTCCGGCCCCATTTCCGTGACCGGCTTCCGTCTCCGCACCAAAGGTCCCGCCATAGCGGAGCAAAGATAACTAGTGCGGAGACGGAAGCCGGTTACGGAAACATCCTCGTAAAAATAAAAGCTATTTGGTAAAAATCTTCTCCTCATTTTCAGAATTATAATTTATTAACACAAACTGTTCCCCCGCAACGCTGATTACACTGCGAGTCGGGTCAGGTCGGGTCGGGTCGGGTCGGGTCGGGTTACTGAAATGGATGGAAAAAAAGGCCCACGTTCCGCTCCGTTGCGTACTACACGTCAGCCCATTGCATTTAGAAGGAGTGGTCTATCTTGCTCTGTTATAGGATCTTTGGTTCGTATTCCCTTCATTATCACCTCCTCCACAGCCAACAATGGACCATTGTGGGCTCCTTGGTCATCGGTGCCAGCTGATTTGTTCCGCACCTTTACATACCTGAAGTTTCCCTATCCCCTGGCTCTCAGTCTCAAGAGGGGTCTCGACCCAAAACATCACCTTTTCCTTCTCTCCAGAGAGGCTGCCTGTTCTGCAGCGTTACTCAGACATTGTGTGTCGATCTTAGGTTTGAAGGTTAATTGAGATCAGTAAATTGTCCCTGGCGTGAAGTGGTGGATAGCATATCTTTCATCAGTTTGATCTATATCTCTCTCTATCACCGTCTATATCTCTCGTTTCCCACTCCCCCGACTCTCAGTCTGAAGAAGGGTCTCCACCTGAAACATCACCTATTCATTTTCTCCAGAGATGGTGTCTGACCCGCTGAGTTACTCCAGCTTTTTGTGTCTATCTATGACATTCGAGATGTGGCCTCACCGATGTACAGGTGTGTGATATTCTGGATGCGTTTCACCAATGTCTTGGACAGGTAAATGATAATCCAGATATTAGGTATGTTACAAAACTTACCTTGAGTGGCTCTGCAGTTCTGCCACTCCCCGCGTGCGCGACTTTGGCGCCTTTCGGAGGGGGCGGGTTTAAAATGCCGTTTTTCTCCAGACAATTCAAATCGATCCGTCTCAGGGGATTTAGTTGCTAAAGAGAAATCGCTCCGACATTTGTTTTATGAAGCTATTTTTAAACTACGCTGGATCATTTATTAGCAAGAGTGAATTAAAAATTATTTTCTAAAGCCGTGAACGCCGACAACGGGACGGACCTTACGTAGGGGACAAAAGAAGGTACACAGTTTATTTTTACATAAAAACGTGGTTCTTAGGAAGCCTTTAATCATAATTGCATGTTGCGAAAAGGGGACAAAAAATATATACAAACTGGCTGTATTTTTCCTGGCGACTGGGGGTTAAATTCACCGCAAACCGCAACGTTCTAATCCATCCCGTTCCACAAAAACCCATTCGCAAGTTGATTTAAATGGCCATTTATTTACAGGGATTAACACTAAATTCCTTCAATTTGGCCTATAAATTCCTGAAAATTAGATTAAAAAATCATGTTATATTGTGAATTCTTGTGTGAATGTTATTTGGACACTTAGGTCAATTTAAAAATGTTTATCTTTTCTTAAGAAATTGATAGATGTTTAGATCTAGTAATTGAATTTTGTAATTAGCTACAATTAGGTAACTAACTAATTATATGCTTTAATTTCAGGTCATCCAAGTAAGATTGTTTCATATTTGTTTCAGAATGCTTCAATCTATAATAACTGAACATTTCATTGAGTTCTCTTAATTTTTAAGAAAGTTATGGGCTTTTGACTGTCCTCGATCACAGCTTTTGAGTTAAGTCAATGGAAGAGCAATGGGGAACAAGATGCTAATTTCCGAGTATGAAAATGGCCATAACTTTATTAATACTGAAGATATGAAAGTGAATTAGGTGTCAAATTAAACTTATTTTTATGCTTTATCTGATGGGATAAATTGCAGACTTGATTTTTTTAATCTCAAAATTTTGTAACATTGCTACAGATATGTCCTCACCAATATTTTCAACAGGTGTATGATATTCCCAATGTAGTCTCACTATAATCTGGTGTAAGTGGATGATATTCATAAGATCATAAGTGATAGAAAAACTTGAAAAGGTTAAAAAAGACTTTCAAAATAGGATGAATCCTATGGAGGAAGTATTGGAACAACAGACGGCTGGTATAAAGAACCTTGAAGAAGTAGCTGATACAAGTGCTTTGACTACAGCAAAGTTGCTTACAGAAAATGAACGTCTAACGAACTTGCTGACTAAAATAACAGAGAAATGTACTGAGCTAGAAGGACGCCAGAGAAGTCAAAATCTGAGAATTGCAGGGATTCCTGAAGGACGAGAGAAAAATGAAGATCCTCGAGAATTTACTGCAAACTTACTGCAACGTGTTCTATCTCTGGAAGAAACGCCTTTATTAGCCCGTGCTCATAGAGTCAGCAGACGTCGGACCAGACCAAACGCCCCTCCAAGACAAATGATTATAAAGCTACAATATGACTTTCTCCTGGATGAGATTATGCGAAAAGCTTTGAGAAACAGAAACCTGGTATTTGAAGGACCAAGGATCAGTATCTACCGAGATTATCCACCAGAGGTTGCCAGGAAATGGAAAGCATTTAATGAAGCTAAAAGTCTCATGAGGGATGTGGAAAACCTGAGATATGGTTTGAATTACCCAGCTACTTTAAGAGTTACTTTTAACGACGCGGAACATTTCTTTACCACCCCAACAGCAGCACTGGAATTCGCCCGGCAGTTCAAGACCTGAAAAATATCTACAAGTGAATATACTGACTCTCACTACTTTTAGAGATTTTACACGGATTCTCAACATCCTGCAAGATCTTACAAGATAACGTTGGACTGGACGGAATGGACAATGTCGAATGGAATCGAGAGAAAAAACTGGATCGGAAAGCGTTATCTGGATATTAATAATTAGTCTAATCACATAACTAATATAAATAATTAACACAAATATTAAAATCACAACGCGGTATTATTATTAGTATTATTTTTACCAATTAAGATTGTTCACTACTACTAATCACTACTACTAATAATTAACAACTAATGTTTATTTAATGAATAGAGTTAAATATAGCGATGGATCTCATTTGGAGATCTTTCCTTATAACAGCAATTTTTACCTTGAATTTTAGTTTTTCTTTTTGTTTTACGGGATTTTTTATCCTTTTTTTTCTTATATAGCTTTTTCATTTTTCATGTTTAATATTACTTAGATTTTTAAATTAATTCTAGATATAGACACTTTTATATCTTTAATCAGTAGAATTTGATAAATGTCTCCTTTTTTTTTCTGTTTTCCCCCTTTTTTTTGATGAATCCTACCCTTTTTCTTTTTTCCCTTTTTTCTTTTACCCTTTCCTTTTTTTTTTTTTCCCCTTAATGTTCCTTAAACCTAGGAGCTGGTCAAGTTAATAACAACAACGATGGAAGTCGGTAGATGGGTAGCCATGCTTGTATGGCTAGCACTAACTGCAACTACTCTAGATGTAGTTTTTTCTATCTTTAAGCACACCACTAACCTCTTAATCTATCCTTTACTTTTCTTTTATACAATCTATTGTGTTTTTTAGTTTGAATGGAGTTACACATTGGACCAATGGAGATATATTCGTGAGGGACATAAACGAGATTTAAAATTCATCTATTCGATGTTCGGGTGTAAGGTTGGGTCTGTCGGGCTGATCCTTAGACTCTATTGTAGACCTCCATAAACATAAAATGCAAGACTTAAAAAGGAATACGGGGAATGAGGGATTAACGTTTTGTAGTTGGAATGTTAAAGGTATTAATGAACCGATAAAGAGAGGAAAAGTATTGGCACATTTAAAGGCAACTAAAGCTGACGTAATTTATATTCAAGAAACTCACTTAAAAAAAGACGCCGAACATAGGTTGAAAGCTAAATGGATAGATAAAATGTATCACTCTTCTTTCACACATAAATCAAGAGGCGTAGCAATATTATTTCGTAAAGGTACTTTATTTAAGCATACATCAACTATAACTGATAAAGATGGCAGATACATTATTGTGATAGGAGAATTAAACACAGAAAAAATGATTTTTGTTAATATATATGGACCAAATTTTGATAGCCCATTGTTTTTTTAAGAAAGTACTTAACAATATTCCGGAATTAACACAATATAATTTAATAATTGGAGGAGATTTTAATTGCACACTAGACCCCTACTTAGATAGATCTACAAAGCAAAGAAAAACTAAATCACACTCCAGTGACTTATTAAACGCATATATGCAAACGACTAACATTAAAGATGTTTGGAGAACAGAAAACCCTACTGGACGAGAATACTCTTTTTACTCGCCAGTACATAAAACCTATTCAAGAATAGATTATTTTTTGGTGGACGCAAAACTTATTTCACTTACTTATGAATCCAAATATCATAATATTATAATTTCAGATCATGCGCCATTAACATTTAAGATTAAAATAAATGGTAAAACAGAAAAATCAGGCAGTGGAAATTTAACCCACAAATTTAAAAAAATAAAACTACTCAGGAATATATCACAACTCAAATTAAGATTTTTTTTGAAACAAATGATCAACCAGAAATATCTTGCTCCTTATTATGGGAAACATTCAAAGCATATCTCCGGGGAATCATGATCTCCTCACAAGCATTCCATAATAAAAAGATTCGGAAGGAACAACAAGATTTGGAAAGGGAGATTAAACAATTAGATATACAGAATGCAACAAAACCAGATATATTATTACACAATAAAATTGCAGCACTGAAATATAAATTAAATAAAATATATACAGATCAAGTTGTAAAACTTTATCAACATACCAAACAATTACAGTTCGAATTTGGAGATAAACGCCAAAAATTATTGGCTCAACAATTAAGGAAAATGGAAGCTGAAAAAATTATCCATAGGATTAAATCACATAATGGCGAATTGTTAATACAACCCAAAGATATTAATGAAAGATTTATGCAATATTATAAAAACTTATACACTGCTAAAACAACAGTAAATAAAACAGAAATAGAAGCATTTTTAAAAAAATGTAACCTGAAAGGATTGGATTTACAAAATAGAGAATTACTAAATGCTGATATCTCAACAAAAGAAATCCAAGAATCTATTAGATCATTAAAACATGGTAAAACACCGGGGCCAGATGGTATAGGTTCAGAATTTTATAAAATATTTCATGATCATATGGTTCCACGTTTGAAACCATTATATGAACAGATATACACACAGCAGAAATTACCAGAAACGTTGAATGAATCTATTATAACACTTATACCTAAAATAAATAAAGACTTGGATGAACCAGGATCATTTAGAGCAATAGCTCTATTAAATACTGATCAAAAGATATTAACAAAAATACTAGCACAAAGGCTAAGTTCAGTTGTCAACGAATTAATCCATCCCGATCAAACAGGATTTATACCAAAAAGATATTCCTCATACAATCTAAGACGGTTATTCAATATTATATATTCGAAAAGAAGTAATAAAAAACACTAAGCTGGGGGGCAGTGTTCGCTGTGAGGAGGATGCTAGGAGACTGCAAGGTGACTTGGATAGGCTGGGTGAGTGGGCAAATGTTTGGCAGATGCAGTATAATGTGGATAAATGTGAGGTTATCCACTTTGGTGGCAAAAACAGGAAAGCAGACTATTATTTAAATGGTGGCCGATTAGGAAAAGGGGAGATGCAGCGAGACCTGGGTGTCATGGTACACCAGTCATTGAAAGTAGGCATGCAGGTGCAGCAGGCAGTGAAAAAAGCGAATGGTATGTTAGCTTTCATAGCAAAAGGATTTGAGTACAGGAGCAGGGAGGTTCTACTTCAGTTGTACAGGGTCTTGGTGAGACCACACCTGGAGTATTGCGTACAGTTTTGGTCTCCAAATCTGAGGAAGGACATTATTGCCATAGAGGGAATGCAGAGAAGGTTCACCAGACTGATTCCTGGGATGTCAGGACTGTCTTATGAAGAAAGACTGGATAGACTCGGTTTATACTCTCTGGAATTTAGGAGATTGAGAGGGGATCTTATAGAAACTTACAAAATTCTTAAGGGGTTGGACAGGCTAGATGCAGGAAGATTGTTCCCGATGTTGGGGAAGTCCAGGACAAGGGGTCACAGCTTAAGGATAAGGGGGAAATCCTTTAAGACCGAGATGAGAAATACTTTTTTCACACAGAGAGTGGTGAGTCTCTGGAACTCTCTGCCACAGAGGGTAGTTGAGGCCAGTTCATTGGCTATATTTAAGAGTGAGTTGGATGTGGCCCTTGTGGCTAAGGGGATCAGAGGGTATGGAGAGAAGGCAGGTACGGGATACTGAGTTGAATGATCAGCCATGATCATATTGAATGGCGGTGCAGGCTCGAAGGGCTGAATGGCCTACTCCTGCACCTAATTTCTATGTTTCTATGTTTTCTATGTTTCTAAAAGACTTAAACCCCTGTCTCACTGTGCGAGTTGGCCCACGAGTGACCCCGAGTTTTCACTCGTGGTGATCACGTAGCGGGAACGTCGGAACTCGCACGAGCAACTTATCGACTCGTGGCGCTAACGGCAGGTACTCGGGAAACTTGTTAACTCGTGAAAAAAATCAAACATGTTTGATTTTTTCCACGAGTCAAATTAACTGTTCAAGTGTAAAATGGAAACATTTTAACTCGTTGTAATAACGTAGTGGCCCCGTGCGTTTATCTTAGTGTCTCGTGAGTGTACCGTGGGAACTTTAATAATCTGTTCTTTTGCTTGTAAGACTGAACCAAAGATAGACACAAAATGCTGGAGTTTATAACTCAGCGGACCAGGCAGCATCTCTGGAGAGAAGGAATAGAGTCGAGACCCTTCTTCAGATTTTCCTTCGCTCCAGAGATGCAGCCTGTCCCGCAGAGTTACTCCAGCATTTCGTGTCTATCTTCGGCCTTTCTGCCACTTGTCCCCGTGGCTTCACTCTGTCTCAATGAACGGCTTAAAGACCTGCCGTAGGGGCAAGTCTGGGGTGGTGGGTGGGATGTGTCCACGTGTGATGCTCCATCCACCCCCCCGGGGCCGAGAGTGTGGGATTGGGAAGGAACTGCAGATGCTGGTTCACACCGGAGATAGACACACACAATGCTGGAGTAACTCGGCGGGACAGGCAGCATCTCTGGAGCGAAGGAATGGGTGGCATTTCGGGTAAGTCTGAAGAAGGGTCTTGACTCTATTCCTTCTCTCCAGAGATGCTGCCTGGTCCGCTGAGTTGTGTGTGTGTGTCTCTCTCCCTCTCTGTCTATCTGTGTGTATCTGTGTGTGTGTCTGCTGTCGGGTCCCGGTGGCCGCTCAAAGTCACCCGAGCTGCTTCATTCCTCTGAAGTGGTGGCCAGCTGCTGTCTGTGTGTGTGTGTGTGTGTCTCTCTCTCTCCCTCTCTGTCTATCTGTGTGTGTGTGTGTGTGTGTGTGTGTGTGTGTGTGTGTGTGTGTGTGTGTGTGTGTGTGTACTGTCGGGTCCCGGTGGCCGCTCAAAGTCACCCGAGCTGCTTAATTCCTCTGAAGTGGTGGCCAGCTGCTGTCTGTGTGTATCTCTGTGTGTGTGTGTGTGTGTGTGTGTGTGTGTGTCTCTCTCTCTCTCCCTCTCTGTCTATCTGTGTGTATCTGTGTGTGTGTCTGATGTCGGGTCCCGGTGGCCGCTCAAAGTCATCCGAGCTGCCTCATTCCTCTGAAGTGGTGACCAGCTGCTGTCTGTGTGTATCTCTGTGTGTGTGTGTGTGTGTGTGTGTGTGTGTGTGTGTGTGTGTGTGTGTGTGTGTGTGTGTGTGTCTCTCTCTCCCTCTCTGTCTATCTCTGTGTGTGTGTGTGTGTGTGTGTGTGTGTGTGTGTGTGTGTGTCTCTCTCTCTCCCTCTCTGTCTATCTCTGTGTGTGTGTGTGTGTGTGTGTGTGTGTGTGTACTGTCGGGTCCCGGCGGCCGCTCAGTCACCCGAGCTGCTTAATTCCTCTGAAGTGGTGGCCAGCTGCTGTCTGTGTGTATCTCTCTCTCTCTCTGTGTGTGTGTGTGTGTGTGTGTGTGTGTCTGCTGTCGGGTCCCAACGGCCGCTCAATGTCAGTCACCCGGGCTGCTTCCTTTTTTAAAATTATTTAAAATAGAGATCCATTGCAAAAAAGTATTTAAAAACATAAAAAAACAAGAAATGCTTGGTAGAATGCGCATTTTCCCATTGTAGGTCATATCAATAGATGCGGCCGCGCTGAAATAACTCAAAACCACAGGATGGAGATGTATTTTAACATTGTTGCTTTATTAAACCATACCTTCATTCACGGTTGGCTCAAGAGTAACGGGAGAGGAACTTGCTAACTCGGGAGAGGAACTTGCTAACTCGGGAGAGGAACTTGCAACATCGCAGCAATTACATACCCGTGGGAACTCGGCCACACACTTGATCATACACTTGCAGTCTCGTGCGCAGCCATGAGTCTATCACTCGGGGTACCTCGTGGGTCAACTCGCACAGTGAGACAGGGGCTTTAGTAGTCATTTCGCTTGACGCAGAAAAAGATTTTGATCAAGTCGAATGGCCTTACCTATTTTCGGTTATGTAAGCTTTCAAATTGGGAGAGAAGTTTACTACTTGGATTAAATTGTTATATACAAATCCGACAGCTAGAATAACAACAAACCGAATGTTATCAACTAAATTCAGTTTATCTCGAGGTTGTAGACAAGGTTGCCCTTTATCACCTTTATTGTTTGCACTCGCAATAGAACCTCTCGCCCAGGGGGTGAGATTACATCCGGAAATACATGGATATGATACTAGAGACACTAAAAATAAAATCTCCTTATATGCGGATGATGTATTACTTTATATCACTGAACCAGAAACAAGTATCCGAAATTTGTTAAAACTAATAACGGAATTCGGATCTTTCTCAGGATACAGTATTAATTGGAATAAAAGTGAACATGCCAATAACGGTGAATAACTTACATATATTACAACAATTCCCTTTTAAGATAACAAACGAAAATATTAAATATCTTGGGATTTTCGTTACAAAAAGATTTGACTCTTTATTTAAATTTAACTTCCCCCCATTATTGAATAAATTAAATAAGAATATTTTATACTGGAAAAGCTTACCTATTTCAATGTTAGGTAAAATTAATGCAATAAAAATGATCTTTCTCCCACAATTACTATATCTATTTCAATTAATTCCGATATATCTCCCTAAAATTTTTTTCAAAAAGGTAGATTCTCTAATTACTAACTTTATCTGGGATTATAAGAGCCATAGAATAAATTAAAAACACTTATGTAAACCCAAAATAAATGGAGGATTAGCACTACCAAATTTTATGTTTTATTACTGGGCAGTCAATATTAAAAATATGAATTTTTGGCTAGAAGAAATAGATAATAAACCAAATTGGTTAAATATGGAAAAAGAAGATTGTTCTCCATTTGAAATTAGCTCTATAATATTTGCTAACACTAACTTAGCTATGAAAATTTATAGTGAAAATCCGATAATAGAAAACGGAATCCGCATCTGGAAACAAATAAAGAAAACATTAAAACTAAAATCTGTACCATTATGTCTTACCATCGCCAATAATGTTACGTTCAAACCTTCAATGATGGATAAGGCTTTTTTACAATGGAAAAATAAAGGAATTACTAAGATGGGTGATCTTTATAAGGAAAACTCTTTCCTTTCATTTCAAGAGTTACAACAAACTTATGGACTACACAATAAAGAATATTTTAGATATTTACAAATCGGAAATTATGTTTCTGCAAATACACTAGAACTTAGAAATAGAAAGACAGAAATTTTAGATGAATGCTTGAATAAACATCCAAATACGGAAAAAATAATATCATATATATACAATATTCTATTGGAAAGTGATGTTCCATCAACAGATATATATAGACAGTCTTGGGAAAATGAATTAGGCCAAATTATAAGGCCAGAAATATGGGATGAAAGTTTACAACATATACATCATTGCTCGTTAAATGCTAAATATTCCCTTATACAGTTTAAAATACTACATAGATTACATTATTCCAAATCTAAATTACATAACATTTTTCCAAAAGTATCCCCTATATGTGATAAATGTCAAAACTCAGAAGCTAATTTATCACATTCATTCACTAACTGTATAAAAATTGTAAAATACTGGAATGAAATATTTAAGATAATTTCGAATGTTGTCAATATAACTTTGACTCCTGATCCAAAGTTAATAATACTTGGAATACTAGAAACAGACCAACTAATAACAATGAACCAAAGAATTTTTATCAACTATGGTTTAATAATTGGGAAAAAATTAATACTAAAATTTTGGAAAGGCCCTACATCCCCAACAATCAAAATGTGGAACACAGAAATGTCGGAGACACTTCATCTGGAGAGATTGAGGCTTGTCCTAATGGACAGGTTAGATCTCTTCAGAGGGATTTAGTCTCCATATATTAAATATTTACAGGGTCATAATGGTTCGGCACGAGAGCTTGACTGAGACCTGAATATTTGAATGGATGAAGAAATATATATAATAAATCATGAATATATCTCCAAGGACGGATTAATGATTAATACTCCATTCTCCATCAAACTTTTCACACTCTTTTTCTCTATTTTTTCATACTTTTATAAAAAATTAGAAAAATGTATAGAAACACATAATCTTAAAATTTAAATATCAATACGAATATAAATATTACTAATATCATGAAAGTATTATTAGTATCATGTATTTTCAATTATATAAAATATATAATCTTAAATTTTAAATGATAATACAAATATTATTAACAGTATGAAAATATAATGAATATCATGAAGGTGTTACTAGTATTATGTATTTTCAATTATTTAAAATATGGTCTTACATTTCAAAATCAATGACAATACAAATATTATCAACAGTATGAATATATCACTAATATTATGAATGTATTACTAGTACCAAGTATTTTCAATTATATAAAATATATAGTCTTAAAATTTATAATCAATGATAATACAAATATTATTAACAGTGCGAATATATCATTAATATCATGTATTTTCATCATTTCAAAATAATGTACTTTGTTATTATTTTGTTTCTATAATAAAAATATTCAACAAAAAAATCATAAGTGATAGGAGCAGAATTAGGCCATTCGGCCCATCAAGCCTACTCCACCATTCAATCATGGCTGATCTATCTCTCCCTCCTAAACCCATTCTCCTGCCTTCTCCCCATAACCCCTGACACCCGTACTAATGAAGAATCTATCTATCTCTGCCTTAAAAATATCCACTGACTTATCCTCCACAGCCTTCTGTGGCAAAAAATCCCACAGATTCACCACCCTCTGACTAAAGACATCTCTCCTCATGTCTTTCCTAAAGGAACGTCCTTTAATTCTGAGGCTGTGTCCTCTGGTCCTAGGCTCTCCCACTAGTGGAAACATTCTCTCCACATCCACTCTATCCAAGCCTTTCATTATTCTGTACGTTTCAATGAGGTCCCCCCCTCATTCTTCTAAACTCCAGCGAGTACAGGCCCAGTGCTGTCAAACACTAATTGAGGTAGAGAATCGATAATCATTTTGAACATTTGAGCAAACTCAATGGGACAAATGACCCATTATTACTCCTAGGTACACAAAAATGCTGGAGGAGCTCAGCGGGTGAGGCAGCATCTATGGAGAGAAGGAATAGGTGACGTTTCGGGTCGAGACCCTTCCTTCTCTCCATAGATGCTGCCTCACCCGCTGAGTTCCTCCAGCGTTTTCGTCTACCTTCGATTTTTTCCAGCATCTGCAGTTCTTTCTTAAACATTTTTACTCCTATGTCCCAAATGTGCAAAGGAGATGGATATATTGCAAAAAGAACATTTTATTTTTATCTGATTTCTTTCTGTAACTGTAACACTATTACACTGTAACACAGCGCTGTATTATGCACCCTGGTATTTTTCGCTTTGCACTACCTGTTGCACTTGTGGACTTGAGGAGCGAAAGATACTGGTTGACATAAAAAAGACACAAAGTGCTGGAGTAACTCGGCGGCTCAGGCAGCATCTGTGGAGGACATGGCTAGTCGACGTTTCTTCAAATATATATATATATATATATATATATGTATCAAGTTATATGGAAACTGGCAACTCTAACTGCCAAGTTCTATAATGAGGATGTTTGCTTCGGGCTCAGAGAGGCAACTATTAAGTTACAAGGAATGGAATCTACTCTTCATTTCACAACCACCCACATAGAGGTGGGGACCACAGCGCTGGGAATCTCGCTGAGCATACAGGCCGCAAGCACAAAAAGAAACACGTATTATTTCAGGTGCAGAAGGCCATCCAGATTTAAAATAATATCTCAACACTTTTTTTTCACACAGAGAGTTGGGAGTCTGCAGAATTCTCTGCCTCAGAGGGCGGTGGAGGCCGGTTCTCTGGATGCTTTCAAGAGACACCTAGATAGGGCCCTTGAAGATAGCGGAGTCGGGGGATATGGGGAGAAGGCAGGAACGGGGAACTGATTGGGGATGATCAGCCATGATTGCATTGAATGGCATTGCTGGCTCGAAGGGCCGAATGGCCTACCCCTGCACCTATTGTCTATTGTCTAAATGTTTTTCTCCGTCAATGGACCCAGAGTGGGTCAGACAGACCCTGAAGAAGGGTCTCGACCCAAAACATCACCCGTTCCTTCTCTCCAGGGAAGTTTCTGCCTGCCCCGCTGAGTAACTCCAGCATTTTGTTTCTACCTTCGGCCTAATTTTGTTTTTAAAGCTTAGTTTAGAGATACAGCGCGGTGAAGCTGTAGGCTTTGACTCCATGACTCCACAACTCTTCTTGTCCCCGTGTACCCCCCGATGAATGGCCTCGAGGGTCTCAGCCCAGATCGCCAATGCTACCTCTTCACTCTCATGCGGTCGTTGGCCAGAGATTGCCGGGAGCACGTGGGAGTGTTGCGTTTCTTCACAGGAAGCAATGGGTACACAGCATCTTTCTCCCCAGAATGGAAATGTAAAATACTAAAGGGCGCAGGTTCACGCACAACTCGCAAAGTCTGAAGGCGGACAAAAATGCTGGAGAAACTCAGCGGGTGAAGCAGCATCTATGGAGCGAAGGAATAGGTGACGTTTCGGGTCGAGACCCTTCGTCTAAAGGAGGGTCTCGACCCGAAACGTCACCTATTCCTTCGCTCCATAGATGCTGACTCTCCCGTTGAGTTTCTCCAGCATTTTTGTCTACTTTCGATTTTTCCAGCATCTGCAGTTCTTTCTTAAACGAGTCTGAAGGAGAAGTTATTTTGGGGCAAGTTCTTTAGTGCAGAGGGTTGTGGGTGCCCCGAACACGCTGCCGGGTGTGGTGCTGGTAGAGGCAGATACGATGGCAACATTTAAGAGGCATCTAGACAGGTACATGGATAAGCAGAAATGGAGTACGTGCAGGCAGATAGGAGCAAGTCTTGGCATCGTGTTCGACACAGAGTCTGTAGGCTGTTGGGCGTGTTCTAGTGCTGTACCATTCTATGTGCAAGAAGGAACTGCAGATGCTGGTTTAAATCATAGACACAAAAAGCTGGAGTAACTCAGCGGGACAGGCAGCATCTCTGGAGAGAAGAAGACTGAAGAAGGGTCTCGACTAGAAAGGTCACCCACAGAAACATAGAAACATAGAAAATGGGTGCCGGAGGAGGCCATTCGGCCCTTCGAGCCAGCACCGCCATTCATGGTGATCATGGCTGATCGTCCGCTATCAATAACCCGTGCCTGCCTTCTCCCCATATCCCTTGACTCCACTAGCTAGAGCTCTATCCAACTCTCTCCTAAATCCATCCAGTGACTTGGCCTCCACTGCCCTCTGTGGCAGGGAATTCCATAAATTCACAACTCTCTGGGTGAAAAAGTTTTTTTCTCAGCTCAGTCTTAAATGACCTCCCCTTTATTCAAAGACAGTGGCCCTTTGGTTCTGGACTCACCCAACATTGGGAACATTTTTCCTGCATCTAGCTTGTCCAGTCCTTTTATAATTTTATATGTTTCTATAAGATCTCCCCCCTCATCCCTCTAAACTCCAGTGAATACAAGCCTAGTCTTTTCAATCTTTCCTCAAATGACAGCCCCACCATCCCAGGGATCAATCTCGTGAACCTACGCTGCACTGCCTCAATCAAAAGGATGTCCTTCCTCAAATTAGGAGACCAAAACTGTACACAATACTCCAGGTGTGGTCTCACCAGAGCCCTATACACCCGTTCGTTCTCTGCAAAGATGCCGCCTGACCCGCTGAGTTACTCCAGCATCGTGTGTCTGGACCATCCTATGTTCTATTTTCTATTTTCTATGTTCAACGCTGAGTATTACCAGCATTTCGTGGGGCTTTTTTTCCTGAGCTTTTTAGACTTCTTCTTTCGTGTCCATCTTCCACGTTCCAAATGTTGACATCGCTGCCATCGTCCGCCCTGAAAGGGACGCAAGGTTCCGATGACAATCAGTGGGAGCCGTCACTTGTCGCAATAGATGATGGTGGTGGCAGAATTAGCTCAGGATGCTTCCAGCTCCCAGCCCCGCGACGTGGACGTTTCTGCTGTGGGGCCAGCATCTTAGCGTAATAAATGAAGTTTGCTTTCGCAGTTGCTGAATGTAATGCAACGCTAATCCACAGAGCCAGCAGCATTCAACTTGGCAGTAAAAATAAAAACTGCTTAGTTTAGAGATTCGGAGTGGAAACAGTTCCTTCGGCCCACCGAGTCCGCACCAACCAATAATCGCGTTCTATTCTATACACTAGGGATAGAAACACAGAAGCATAGAAAAATAGGTGCAGGAGCAGGCCATTCGGCCCTTCGAGCCTGCACCGCCATTCAATATGATCATGGCTGATCATCCAACTCAGTATCCCGTACCTGCCTTCTCTCCATACCCTCTGATCCCTTTAGCCACAAGGGTCACATCTAACTCCCTCTTAAATATAGCCAATGAACTGGCCTCAACTACCCTCTGTGGCAGAGAGTTCCAGAGACTCACCACTCTCTGTGTGAAAAAAGTCTTTCTCATCTCGGTCTTAAAGGATTTCCCCCTTATCCTTAAGCTGTGACCCCTTGTCCTGGACTTCCCCAACATCGGGAACAATCTTCCTGCATGGCTGATCATCCAACTCAGTATCCTGTACCTGCTTTCTCTCCGTACCCCCTGATCCCTTTAGCCACAAGAGCCACATCTCTCTTGAATATAGCCAATGAACTGGCCTCAACGACCTTCTGTGGCAGAGAATTCCAGAGACTCACCACTCTTTGTGTAAAGAATGTTTTCCTCACCTCGGTCCTAAAGGAATTCCCCCTTATCCTTAGACTGTGACCCCTTGTTCTGGACCTCCCCAACATCGGGAACAATCTTCCTGCATCTAGCTTGTCCAACCCCTTAAGAATTTTGTACGTTTCTATAAGATCCCCCCTCAATCTTCTAAATTCCAGCGAGTACAAGCCAAGTCTATCCAGTCTTTCCTCATATGAAAGTCCTGACATCCCAGGAATCAGTCTGGTGAACCTTCTCTGTACCCCCTCTATGGCAAGAATGTATTTCCTCAGATTTGGAGACCAAAACTGTACGCAATACTCCAGGTGTGGTCTCACCAAAACCCTGTACAACTGCAGTAGAACCTCCCTGCTCCTATACTCAAATCCTTTTGCTATGAATGCCAACATACCATTTGCTTTCTTCACAGCCTGCTGCACCTGCATGCCTACTTTCAATGACTGGTGTACCATGACACCCAGGTCTCGTTGCATCTCCCCTTTTCCTAATCTACCACCATTCAGATAATAGTCTACCCTCATGTTTTTGCCACCAAAGTGGACAACCTCACATTTATCCACATTATACTGCATCTGCCATGCATCTGCCCACTCACCCAGCCTATCCAAGTCACCCTGCATTTACCTGCACCCTGGTAATTTACAGAAACCAATTGACCTCCAAACCTGCACGTCTTCCGGATGTGGGAGGGAACCTGAGCGCACGGGGAAAACCCACGCAGGTCATGGGGAGAACGTGCAGACTCCGTACAGACAGCAACGGTAGTCAGGATGGAACCCGGGCCCCTGGCGCTGTGAGGCAGCAACTCTACCACTACACCTCCGTGCTGTATACTCAATAACTGATTCAATAACTGAAAAAAAAAACATGTCCCACGTACAGTAGCTAATAATTGATTATATCTTTCAAGTGCCATTAATAAGCCTTTGAAACATTCCTACGACATATCTCTATCTTTGTGTCACTGTGCCATTTCTCCGGGTATCG
This sequence comes from Okamejei kenojei, assembly GCA_035221665.1. NCBI lineage: Eukaryota > Metazoa > Chordata > Chondrichthyes > Rajiformes > Rajidae > Okamejei > Okamejei kenojei. The sequence goes on along the minus strand of CM069140.1, from coordinate 74,685,830 downwards.
TATGTTCTAGGTTCTGCTGCTGTTCAGTGAAACTATTAAACCAAAGTCGTCCTTGCCCCTAGTGCCAGGCTGCAGGAGTGGGGCGCCCTTGTGTATGGCTGACCTGCCTGCAGTCCGTCCTTTCACCCTTTTTTATTTTTAGTCCTGTTACAACAAAATGTTTGTTGGAGGTCTTCTTTTATGTGGGGGGAGGGGGTGGGGGAGGGGGGAGGGGAAGGGGGGAACTTTATTTCCTAGTCCCCACCTGGTCGGAGAGGCGGCTTCCCTCCGAGCAGCTTCTTCGCCCCTTCCTCGCGGCCTACCATCGAGACTGGAGCGGCATCTGCGGTCTGGACCGGCCGGGACTACAGCTTCAGCGGCGGCGCAGCGCTGGGACACCATCACGGAGCGGGCGATGCCTTACCGGGTCGCCGTGCGGTGGGCTCCGGGGTGCGGAGTCCGCCGACTCCAACATCGAGGAGCTGTGGCTGCGGGCGTCGCTGGATTTGAAACACCGCGGAGCCTGGGATTCGAGATCGCCAGAGTCGGAGCTCCAGCCGGCGCGGCCTGAGGACTACGGGTGCCGCAGTCTCCGGGGAGGAAGCGGCCGCTCCAGACATTCCAAGCAGCCGAGGAGTGTTCACCCGAGGCCGGAGTTCCAGCTTCCTGGCAAAGAGGGCCCGAAAACATCGGGCTGGCTGCAAGGCCACAAATAGGCCCTGACCTTGCGTGGTCACAGAGGAAGAGGACTTAACTTTCTGATGCCTTTCCCCACAGTGGAAAATGTTGATTCTGTTGTGGGGGGACGTTCATGTTGAATTCTATAGTGTCATTTTTCTCTTTTTTAATTTTTCTATGGATGTACGGCAACTTAATTTTTTTTTTCTATGTAAAGCACTTTGGTTTCAACGCGAGTTGATTTAAACGTGCTATATAAATAACATTTACTTACTTACTTACTTGCCCAGCCTGGGTCTTAACTGATTCTGACACCTCTCCCAGCTCAGTCCACCAGACTGGAAATCTAATTAACTTGGCCTTCTTCTAATCATCTCCATCTCAATGTATGCCAATCACCACTAATTGCCTTGAATTTGTTCCATTCTACAAACTATTTACCACAAAGTGGAAAGTTTTTAATAATAACAGTGTGTTTTAAAAGCCATTACACTCCTGCAAATGAATGTCACGTCAGTATCCTGGCTCACAGATATTGTTGGCAAGCCCCAAAGCATCAGAGTCAAGAATAATGCACAGTATTCAGGGGAATATACGTCTGTTTCTGGTTAGTTTTATATCAAAGTAAGCATGCAGGTACAGCAGGTAGTGAGGAAAGTGAATGGCATGTTGGCCGTCATAACAAAAGGAGTTGAGTACAGGAGCAAAGAGGTCCTTCTGCAGTTGTACAGGGCCCTAGTGGGACCATACCTGGAGTATTACGTGCAGTTTTGGTCTCCAAATTTGAGGAGACCAAAACTGCACGTAATACTCTTGCTATTCTTGCTATTGAGGGAGTGCAGCGTAGGTTCACCAGGTTAATTCCCGGGATGGCGGGACTGTCATATGTTGAAAGAATGGAGCGGCTGGGCTTGTACACTCTGGAGTTTAGAAGGATGAGGGGGGATCGTATTGAAACATGTACAATTATTAAGGGATTGGACACGCTAGAGGCAGGAAACATGTTCCCGATGTTGGGGGAGTCCAGAACCAAGGGCCACAGCTTAAGAATAAGGAGTAAGTCGTTTAGAACGGTGATGAGAAAAAACTTTTTCACCCAGAGAGTTGTGAGTCTGTGTAATTCTCTGCCACAGAAGGCAATGGTAGCCAATTCACTGGATGCTTTCAAGGGAGTTAGATAGAGCTCTTAAAGATAGCGGAGTCAAGGGATATGGGGAGAAGGCAGGAATGGGGTACTGACTGGGGATGGTCAGCCATGATCACAGTGAATGGCGGTGCTGGCTCGAACGGCCGACTGGCCTACTCCTGCACCTATTGTCTAAATAAGAGCTTTTGTAATTTCTCTCTTCTAGAAGAATATAAACAGGAAGCATAAGCAGGTGGCAGAGCAGTAGAGTTGCTGCCTTCCAGCACCAGAGACCCGGGTTCGATCCTGACTACGGGTGCTGTCTGTATAGCTTGTACATTCTCCCTGTGACCTGCGTGGGTTTTCTCCGGGTGCTCCGGTTTCCTCCCAAGTCGTACAGGTTTGCAGGTTAATTGGCTTCAGTGAAAGTGTGTGTGTGTGTGTGCGTGCGTGCGTGCGTGCGTGCGTGCGTGCGTGTGTGTGCGTGTGTGTGTGTGTGCTTGCATGCATGCGTGCGTGTGTGTGTGTGCATGCGTGCGTGCGTGCGTGCGTGTGTGTGTGTGCTTGCGTGCATGCGTGCGTGTGTGTGTGCGCGGGCGAGAGAGATGGTGTTAGTGTGGAGGGATCACTGAGTCAGCGCGAGGCCTGTTTCCTTGATGTATCTCTAAACCAAACTAAACGAAACGTGTGAAATATCAACAGGAGGTCGTCTTTGAGAACTTTACGTTGAATGCCCAGTCTTAATTGCCCTTGAAGTGGTGACAGTGAGGCTGTTCATGAACCACAGCAGTACAGATGTTGCATGCTGTTGAGTAGAGTATGCCAGGACTTAGAGCAGAAACTGGGTAACGAAAGGAATAGATCGGGTAAATGCACAGACAAGCCGAGAACCAGAGCACATAGTTTAGTTCAGTTTAGAGACAGAGCGTGGAAACATGACCTTCGGCCCACCGAGTCCGCGCCGACCAGCGATCCCTGCACATCCCTGCTGGATAGGGCTTAAAGATAGCGGAGTCAGGGGATATGGGGAGAAGGCAGGAACGGGGTACTGATTGGGGACGATCAGCCGTGATCACATTGAATGGCGGTGCTGGCTCGAAGGGCCAAATGGCCTACTCCTGCACCTATTGTCTATTAACACTGTCCTACACACACGCACACTCGGGAGGAAACCGAAGATTTCGGAGAAAACCCACCCAGTCACAGGGAGAAGGTGCAAACTCCGTGCAGACAGCACCCTGTAGTCGGGATCGAACCCGGGTCACCTGCGCTGCAAGCGCTGTAAGGCAGCGACTCTAACGCTGCGCCACTGTGACGCCCAGTTCACACGAAAGGGGAAAGATTTAATAGGAACCCGAGGGTGTATCCTTTTTTTTGGCACAATCGGTGGTACGTATATGGAACAAGCTGCCAGAGGAGGCAGTTGAGGCAGGTACTATCATAATATTTAAGAGATATTTGGACAGGTACATGGATTGGATAGGTTTAGAGGGATGTGGGAATTGTGGGAAGAACTGAGCTGTCCATCCATTTTGTATTCCAACGTGGGCACCACTTCACTCTGTGGCAATCCAGCGTTACTCCAGTGAATGGCTAAACAGGAATGACCCAAAACTAAACTAAACTAAACTAAAACTGAACTGAACTAAAAATGAAATATAGAAGAATTCTTCTCATCAATAGTTCCAACTCTCGGAGCTGCCAAATGTTAAAACAAAATTAATCTGAGTTTAATATTGCAGGAACATTATGTTCGTAATTGAAAGATTTATCTATTTCCTTCTATCTAGTTATAATGCCTTTGGATTGATTCTGCATGCTTAACATCACCAGCATTATATAGTCTGAAGAAGGGTCTCGACCCAAAACATCGCCCATTCCTTCTCTCCTGAGATGCTGCCTCGCCCGCTGAGTTACTCCAGCATTTTGTCTCTACTCGAAACATTTACACGGATTCCCGCTATGCCTTTGCACAAATATGAGATATTTAACCTCTTCCAGAGCCCCCAGAAGACACAAGATAATGAACCGTGACCTTTTGGAAGCTGGGTCACCTGCCCGCAGCCATTGCAGTGGTGAAATGTTCCACGCACACGCGATGACATTTCCTTAGGCAATGCCCGCGCTGATGCAGCACCCCGAGCCGCAGCCACCCCACCCTCAGAATTAAAACAGCAACACCCCGATGTTTGCCAAATTGTGATTCCCCAGGGTCCTCCATAAATGAAATCACCGATACAGGCTGTTGCCGATGTTTCCGAGCGCCAATTGTGGATTGATGCCCAAGCGATCTTTGGGTCCCCTGTGATGGCTGCAGCGCTGCCTGTAAGCAGCTTGTGGCCTGGTTGGCACATGTGTGTCATCACTTCACACACTGCCAAGGGTGGGGGTTAATGGTACTACTCAATCAACCTGGTATGCGCTGGGTTTTGCTGCCTTTGCTGATAGAGTTATTGCTAAGTGCATGGCATGCCAAAAGTATCACATGGGAAACACTCCCAGCGTACAGCCTGTGTCGCAAAGCCAACCCCAACCAAGGGCACCTTCTGTTTAAATGCAAATAGATTTAAGCAAATGCCTGAATGTATGAGTAAGAGGTATGTGTTGGTAATTGTAGACTTGTTTTCAATAGACAATAGACAATAGGTGCAGGGGGAGGCCATTCGGCCTTTCGTGCCAGCACCGCCATTCAATGTGATCATGGCTGATCATCCCCAATCAGTTCCCCGTTCCTGCCTTCTCCCCATATCCCCTGACTCCGCTATCTTTAAGAGCCCTATCTAGCTCTCTCTTGAAAGCATCCAGAGAACCTGCCTCCACCGCCCTCTGAGGCAGAGAATTCCACAGACTCACCACTCTCTGTGAGAAAAAGTGTTTCCTCGTTTCTGTTCTAAATGGCTTACTCCTTATTTTTAAACTGTGGCCTCCGGTTCTGGACTCCCCCAGCATCGGGAACATGTTTCCTGCCTCTAGCGTGTCCAGCCGGGCCTTCCAGATGCCACTCGCCACAGTGATGCCACAACCAGACTGATTCCTGGGATGTCAGGACTTTCATATGAAGAAAGACTGGATAGACTTGGCTTGTACTCGCTGGAATTTAGAAGATTGAGGGGGGATTTTATAGAAACTTACAAAATTCTTAAGGGGTTGGACAGGCTAGATGCAGGAAGATTGTTCCCGATGTTGGGGAAGTCCAGGACAAGGGGTCACAGTTTAAGGATAAGGGGGAAATCTTTTAGGACTGAGATGAGAAAATCATTTTTCACACAGAGAGTGGTGAGTCTCTGGAATTCTCTGCCACAGATGGTAGTTGAGGCCAGTTCGTTGGCTATATTTAAGAGGGAGTTAGATGTGGCCCTTGTGGCTAAAGGGATCAGGGGGTATGGAGAGAAGGCAGGTACAGGATACTGAGTTGGATGATCAGCCATGATCATATTGAATGACGGTGCAGGCTCGAAGGGCCGAATGGCCTACTCCTGCACCTATTTTTTATGCTTCTATGTTTCTAACAGTAGCCAAGGTGCAGAGGGGAGCAGGTCGGGAGGGAGGGGGTTTGGGATCTCCCTGTCCATCTGCTCCTAGGCCTGGCCAAGACGGCCATTCGCGGGTCCTGGCAGCGGGTAGTCGATGGCCGCACAGCAGTCGGCTGACTGCCCCTTTTCCGGGCCTACGTTCGTGCCCACGTGGCCCTGGAGAGGGAACACGCGGTGTCCACGGGGGACTTTGGAGGCCTTTCGTGAACGCTGGTCGGTCGAGTGTTTTGTCGATAAAGCTGGCGTTATATTAATTTGATCATCGTTTGTTTGTAAAACTGTCAACATAGGTAGTCTTTGATTGTTAATTTGTATATATATATATATTTTTTTTTTTTGAATAAAAGTATTTGTATAATAACCAAAATGGTGCGGCTGAAAGTAGTGGTACTGAGATTTGACATTCCAGAGGTTATGTCAGGTGACAATGAATCCCACTTCACTGGTTTAGTTGTAAAGGAACTAATGAAGGGATTTAAGAAGGAACTGCAGATGCTGGAAAAACGAAGGTAGACAATAGTGCTGGAGAAACTCAGCGGGTGCGGCAGCATCTATGGAGCGAAGGAAATAGGCAACGTTTCGGGCCGAAACCCGTCTTCAGACTGATGTAGGATGGGGGTGGGGGGGAGAAGAAAGGAGAAAGGAAGAGGAGGGGCCCGAGGGCTGAGGGTGAGCTGAGAAGGGGAGGAGACAGCGAGGGCTACCGGAAATTGGAGAAGTCAATGTTTATGCCCCTGGGGTGCAGACTGCCCAAGCGGAATATGAGGTGCTGCTCCTCCAATTTGCGGTGTTGCTCACTCTGGCCATGGAGGAGGCCCAGGACAGAGAGGTCGGATTCAGAATGGGAGGGGGAGTTGAAGTGCTGAGCCACGGGGAGATCAGGTTGGTTAATGCGGACCGAACGGAGGTGTTCGGCGAAACGATCGCCAAGCCTGCGCTTGGTCTCACCGATGTAGATCAGCTGACGTCTAGAGCAGCGGATGCAATAGATGAGGTTGGAGGAGGTGCAGGTGAACCTCTGCCGCAGGGACTTCAGTGAAGGGCATGAAGGGACTTCAGTGCAAACAACTTTTATCCCGCCCATATCACCCACAATCATCAGGGGCCGTTGAAAGGCAAAACGGGAAACTCACGACTAAATTGGCTAAATTATGTAATGAGACGGGTTTAAAGTGAAGCCTTGCCATTTGCCCTTTTCCGAAAAGTTTAGTTTAGTTTAGAGATACAGCACGGAAACAGGCCCTTTGGCCCACCGGGTCCGCGCCGACCAGCGATCCCCGCACACTAACACTATCCTACACCCACTGTAGGGACAAATTTACACTTGTACCAAACCAATTAACCTACAAACCTGCACGTCTTTGGAGTGTGGGAGGAAACCGAAGATCTTGGAGAAAACCCACGCGGGTCACGGGGATAAAACGTACAGACAGCGCCCGTAGTCGGGATCGAACTCGGGTCCCCGACGCTGCCACCGTGACCAGTGACCGGTTCATGGGAATGCTAGCGTGGGACTCTCGAAACTTGCAGAAACACTACCATCGATAATGATTTGAAACATCTCAGTGTTAATTCCACTTGCTGCCGCCAGAGATCTTATAACATCACTTACGGTGACATTTCGTATCGGTGGACGCCCGATACTTTGTCAAGCAGCAAAATGTCCTGAAAGATGTAATTGGGATACCTTCGGCTCTTAGTCCACTGAGATTGGGGCGCACACATGCAGTACATACCCACAGGCTGCTCTCATGGAACTTAATTTGCCACAACTGAACTGAGAGGTACCCTGCCGTTGTTCAGCGCGGGCGATTCTGGGTACGTGGTGACAGTGCTTATGAAATCCCGAATTGGATTGGGACCTGTACCATGGGACACACCGCCCCCAATGCTTGGGGAGTTAAAACCCACCAGACTCACTTGAACAGCAATCACGGCCAGCCAACCCCACGGGAAGGGTCAGAGTGACGCAGGAGAGAGTTTGAAAGCCAACTGGTTGAAAAAACTCAGACGTCGGAGTTTCGGGGTGGAAGATTGCAACCTCCATGCGGCCCGCCCTGTTTCGACTAATGCAATCAACTCGACGTGCACAAACGGAAGATCAAATGGAACAGGTTGTCCAACAACTTTATGCCGTGCACGCCACACGAAAGAAGAAGTCGGAGTTTGGATCATCCCGACGAGAGTTGCCTGCACATCGGGCCGTCCGTAGCGGCGACTACGGCGGGTTCGTGGCCCCGACCACGGGTGAACAAGGGAGGAGGACATGCTGAACTTTGTTGCCTTCCACCCCAGTGAAGAATGCTGTGGTGGATGTTTGCGATGCATTCTATTGTGTATTGTGTGTTCTTTTTTGCAACTGTGTCCCTGCATGGCAAATTCATTTCACTGCGCCCTAAGTGGTGCATGGGACAAATAAATACGGCTTTGACTATGTTGTTAGCTGTACAGGGTTCCACAGATTCCTCCGCCCCCCCGATACCTGGCCTGGGGGTAAATGAGCTAGAGGAAACAACCAGCAACATTTCAGCCTCTATGCGACAAATAGATGTGTTAAAGAAGGAACTGCAGATGCTGGAGAATCGAGGGTTACACAAAAAGCTGGAGAAACTCAGCGGGTGCAGCAGCATCTAAGGAGCGAAGGAGATAGGCGACGTTTCGGGTCGAGACCCTTCTTGCGACAAATAGAGACAGGATGGTAGACACGATTTGGGTCCTTCACTCCGAAGTCCAGCCTCTGCCCAAGATGGTTGTCTAATATCGTATGGCTCTGGACTTTTTCCTGGTGACCCAGGGGCGGAGTATGTGCAACTCTCAACAAATCCTGCTGTTTCTTCTCAAATCGAAACTGATGCAAGGATAAGTCAAGACGATAGCCACACCTTGCATAAGATCTCAGAAAATACCCATCTCCAACTGTTATAATAGTTATTTTACCGTGAGTTGGATGTGGCCCTTGTGGCTAAGGGGATCAGAGGGTATGGAGAGAAGGCAGGTACGGGATACTGAGTTGGATGATCAGCCATGATCATATTGAATGGGCTCGAAGGGCTGAATGGCCTACTCCTGCACCTAATTTCTATGTTTCAATAGTTATTTTACCGTTATACGGTGGAACGGACTTGACAGCAAACAGGGACTTAAATTGTTGAAATTCTTTGCAGCCCAGGTTCTGTTTTGCTTTTTGTTTGGTTTTGGGGTGGTTTTGTTTTTTCGTTTTTTCTCTTTTTTTCTTTTTTTCTCTTTTTGTTTTTATACATACAAGTTCTCTTTTAAACACTTAACTATATTTACATAGAGACCGGGGAGGTCCATATTCAATGTGTATTTTGACACTGGACTCATATTTAGGTTGTACCTGCCATTGATGTAACCCTGATCCCTATGTATCAATACCATCGTTATGTATATCATTACTATTTTTGTCGTCTAGTTTTTGCTTTTGAAAAAAACGAATACAAAGATTTTAAAAAGAAAGAAAAGATCTCAGAACATAAACCCTTTGACTGGTGGGGGTAGCTCCCTGACCACGGAAACTGGGCAGGAGGGCTCTTTAAGACCATTTTAAAATGTGCTATTTTGGTCGCTGTTGTCACCATATATGTACTGTTCCAGCCACCACTCTGCCTCATTCGAGCTCTCTGCTTATCAAAACAGCACTCCCGTCCCAGTGCTGAATCACAACACATCCTGCTTCAATATGATGCTATCATGCAACTCATTTCTCCCTGTATGATGTCAGATATGGGGCCAAAACACAGGCAGGTGGAACGAGTGTAGATGGGGGGCATGTTGGTCAGCATGGGCTGAAATTGGGCTGAAGGGCCTGTTTTCACGCTGTATGTGAAAACGCACACCTCCAGATTCAGGGACAGTTTCTTCCCCGCTGTTATCAGGCAAATGGATCATCCTACCACAACCAGAGAGCAGTCCTGAACGACTATCTACCTCATTGGTGACCCTCGGACTACCCTTGATCAGACTTTGCTGGTACTGAGGCCTATAGTACGCGGGGACCACTCTCGAACATGAAGGAGAGTTACAAAGGCCTCCTAGGACCTCGTGTCGACCATGCTGCGAGTATGAGTCGAGGGCAAACTCTTCTAAACTCGAGTCGAGTTTGTCCACGAGTCAAAAAATATTAATGATGAAAAAAATTGTTACTTTTTACTCGTACGAACCCCTACGTACATTACACGAGCTCGAATCAGGGGAGAACTCAGGAGAACTCTTGCATTACCTCGTACAGTGGGACAGGCCCTTTAGGTCCCCGCAGTGGGACAGGCCCTGTACCTTGCACTAAACGTTATTCCCTTATCGTGTTTCTATGTATCCATGCACTGTCGATGACTCAATTATAATCATGTTTAAGAAGGAACTGCAGGCGCTGGAAAATGGAAGGTGGACAAAAATGCTGGAGAAACTCAGCGGGTGAGGCAGCATCTATGGAGCGAAGGAAATAGGCGACCCTTCTTCAGAAACCCTTAATCATATTTTGTCTTTCTGCTGACTGGTTAGCAGCAAAACCTTCTCATTGTCTCGCGGTGAACCGATGACCGGGGTGGGAGATTGCAACCTTCACGTGGTCCGCCCTGTTTCGACTCTTGCAATCAACTCGACGCGCACAAACGGAAGATCAAATAGAACAGGTTGTCCAACAACTTTAGGCTGCGCACGCCACACGAAAGAAGAAGAACTGATGACCAAAGATCACAGAGCATATGATCTTTTGGTGATGACTATGCGCCAGTTTTGATCGGTGGGTTGGTGGTGGAGAGAGTTAGCAGCTGCAAATTCCAGGGAATTAACATCTCGGATGACCTGTCCCAGGATCCAGCGAGTACATGTGACCATGAAGAGCAGACGTGGATGTACTCCAAATTAAAATTGCCCACTACGCCAATTCCCACACAGGAACACAAGAGGCAGCAGAGTGGTGGACTCAGCCTAGTACATCATCACGGGCATAACCCTCCCCTCCAACGATGGGGACTCCTGCCTCAAGAACTGAACATAGAAACATAGAAACATAGAAATTAGGTGCAGGAGTAGGCCATTCAGCCCTTCGAGCCTGCACCGCCATTCAATATGATCATGGCTGATCATCCAACTCAGTATCCCGTACCTGCCTTCCCTCCATACCCATTCAGAATCAGCGACCAAAGAAACATCTTGAAGTGAATCAAAAATAAACCATTAAAAACTTGGCACGTGATGGCGCAGCAGCCCGCAGGGGAGGAAATCACTGTCAAAACATGGGGGGTGGGGGGGGGGGGCACAATTCCTTGGTGGCCACACGCACACACGCGAGGCTTCGGCCGGGGGCCCTGTGGACGGTAAAATCGGGAGCAGACCTGGTTGGTGACCGACTCCGAACTCCAGCAACAGCAGCTTCGTCCGCCCCGTATATCATCGGGCTTGAATCGGCACGTTCGCGGGGCCTTTCATCGCCCGGCGTGGCTTAAAATCGGCCGGCGGGGGCTTCAACATAGGGACCCTCGATCGCCTCCATGCAGTAGTTTGATTTTAAGCCGCGCCAGGCGATGAAAGGCCCCGCGAACGGGCCCATTCAGCCCTTTGAAAGCGCCTGATACCCGCTTGAATCTTTCAAAAGCTACAATGTGATAAATAACACTTAAACAAATAGAACTGAAGCAAATAAAGGCAAACAGAAGAACCAACCTTGGAGGGGGAGGAGGAGGGGGAGAGGGAGGAGGAGAGGAAAAACATACTAAATAATGTGAGTGACTGTGAATGAGGGACTCGCCTGCAAGCCAGCCAGTAAACCCGTTCGACTGGATTCCTTAATGACCTGACCCGTTTAAATCCGATACCCGTTTAAATCATCCCCATCCACCAATACATCCAATTAGTTCAAATGGTAATTGTACCCGCGTCAGACAGCTTTAAAAAATTATCTGTGAATACCTTCAGTAACATTTGAAGGTCAAAACACAATTGGTGACACATCATGTTAATACGATGAAAATTGAGGCATTTAACAAGCGATTAACAGTGACACCCCACTGTCTTGTGGAAAGCGGAGATTCTAAGTTATTTTTCACCGAATTTCAAAATCCGGATTACAAAACATGGGGGGAGGATTGTCCTCCACCTCTCAAAACATGGGAGGGACATGCGTTTCCCCCCTCAGGATTTCCGCCCATGCGCAGCGGTTGAGTTGGGTTCGATCCTGACTCCGGGTGCTCTCTGTACGGAGTCTGTATGTTCTCCCTGAGACCGCGGGGGTTTTCTCTGGGTGCTCCGGTTTCCTCTCACACTAACCAATTAACCTATAAACCCGCACTTCCTTGGAATGTGGGAGGAAGCCGGAGCACTCAGAAGAAACAGAACTTTGAGACTGAAGGGTTCCCAACAAGGTATGTCATCTATCCTTATTCTTCGTGGATGCTGCCTGACCCGCTGAGGTACTCCAGCACTTTGTCTTCCCTTGGTAAACTAGCATATATCACATAGCAAAAAGATTTGAGTACAAGAGCAGGGAGGTTCTACTGCAGTGGTACAGGGTCTTGCTGAGGCCACACCTGGAGTATTGCGTACAGTTTCGGTCTCCTAATCTGAGGAAAGACTTTCTTGCCATAGAGGGAGTACAGAGAAGGTTCACCAGACTGATTCCTGGAATGGCAGGTCTTCCATATGAAGAAAGACTGGATAGACTCGGCTTGTACTCGCTGGAATTTAGAAGATTTTAGAGGGGGGATCTTATAGAGACTTACAAAAATTCTTAAGGGGTTGTACAGGCTAGATGCAGGAAGATTGTTCCCGATGTTGGGGAAGTCCAGAACAAGGGGTCACAGTTTAAGGATAAGAGGGAAGCCTTTTAGGACTGAGATGAGAAAATCATTTTTCACACAGAGAGTGGTGAATCTGTGGGATTCTCTGCCACAGAATGTAGTTGAGGCCAGTTCATTGGCTATATTTAAGTGGGAGTTAGACGTGGCCCTTGTGGCTAAAGGGATCAGGGGATATGGGGAGAAGGCAGGTACAGGATACCGAGTTGGATGATCAGCCATGATCATATTGAATGGAGGTGCAGGCTCGAAGGGCCGAATGGCCTGCTCCTGCACATATTTTCTATGTTTCTAAACAGATGTCCCAGCACAGATCCCTGCAGAACTCCACTGATGACTGACGTCCAGCCAGGGTAACGCCATTCCAGCATCACCCCCTTTGTTCTATGATTAAGTTATGCTGGCGCACCGGTACAGTTGCTGCCTTTCAGAGCCAGAGCCCCCGGTTCGATCCTGACTACAGGCATTTGTCGAGGCAGAGTTTGTACGTTCTCCCCATGACCTGCGTGGATTTTCTCCACAATCTTCGGTACTTTCACACTCCAAAGACGTACAGGTTTGCAGGATAATTGGCTTGGTATAAATTTAAATTGTCCTTCGTGTGTGTAGTGTTAATGTGCAGGAATCGCTGGTCGGCCCGAACTCAGTGGGCCGAAGGGCCAGTTTCTGCAGTGTATCTCTGAACTAAACTCAATCTAAGCTACCAAGTCACCGTGGATGGCATGCATCGTATTCTGGAACAGTATCCCATAATGAATGTCTTCTTTAGTGCATCAACGAATTCCTACTCAAAAAATGTTGAGATTAGATTCATTTCGCTATTAATACATGACCAGTAATTTTTAATAGCTTGCATCAAGCCATCTTATAGCACTGAGAATCTTTAGTAGGAGATTAAAATCAGTCTCATTCGATAATTTAAAAACTAGATACAAAACTGATTCAATTTGGCATTAAAATAACATTAGAAAATCCATCACATTAATGTATAGAAATCACTCTGCAGCCCAAAGTAGTACATTATTGAGAAACGCGATAATGCTCTCTTGTACAGATAACCTGGGAACACTTGAGACCGATACATCAAAACAGAGCTCTTGGAACGCAGAACCAACATTCATAGTGCAGAATGCAAAGAGCGGTTTTAGTTTTAGAGATACAGCGCGGAAACAGGCGTGACGGACCTGATAGAAGTATTTAAAGTTATGAAAGTCATAGATGGGGCAGAGAGTCAGAACCTTTTTTCCCCCCAGTATGGAAATATCAAATAATAGAGGGCGTAGCTTTAAGTTAAAAGGGGCAATGTTTATCGATGTCTGGGGCAAGTTTGTTTTATTTTTCACAGAGGGAGGTCAGTGCCTGGAATACACTGCCAGGGGGTGGTGTGGATAGTGGCGTTTGAGACTTTATGATAGGCTCATGGATATGCAAGGAATGGAGGGATATGGATTATATGAAGGCACAGAGGAGTTGGCATTATGTTCGGCACAGCCATTGTGGGCTGAAGGGCCTGTTCCTGTGCTGTTCTGTTTTCCAGTTCAGACCCTGGTCTTGACCGAGAACATCGGTGATTCCTGTCCACCCCCACAGATGCTACTCGACCCGCTGAGATTAGTTTAGTGATACAGCGCGGAAACAGGCCATTCCGCCCAACAGGTCCATGCTGGCCAGCGATCCCCGCCCACTAACACTATCCTACACACGATTGGAAAATTTACAAAGATACCAAGCCAATTAGCCTTTAGAGTGTGGGAGGAAACTGGAGAAACACTCATGCAGGTCATGGGGAGAATGTACAAACTCAGTACATTGAGTCAGGATTGAACCCGTGTCTCTGGCGCTGTAAGGCAGCAACCCTACTGCTGCGCCACCGTGCCGCTCAACAGTAGTTTGTTCCCTGGCCGTGGGTTAAATCTTTCATGCAGAACAAAACAATTGAACACAGCGGTTTGTCAAAAAACTTTAATAGAAAACTATTTTTACAGAAGGCATTTTAACATGTAGTGTAAATCATTTCTTGTTTTCAGTAGTTCAATACAGGTGCATTGCTTTCGGCAAAGTAGTCATTATAATTTTTGTGGCCTTTTTCGAAGCCCAGTTATGATGCTCCATTTGCACTGCGTACGCTTAATAAATCAGTGCTCGGGTAGTCATTTTCACTGGGAGTAACTATTTTTCCCTTTTATTGAAAGTGCAGAAGAAAGTTTGCTGTGTTTTGAAAGAAAACTGGTCCCATAAAATTTCAAGCATCCAAATTTTGAATCGTGAATCAGACCCGGCCTCCAAGTCAGTTATTCTCATTTCTTAATTTGTAAGGTGCGAATTTGGAAAGATCGTTGGAGGAGTGGGGAAGGCAGGTGATGCCTCCTTGGCCGGCAAACTTCCAGGCATCAATAGGTCATGAGGGGAATGTTTGTAGCATTATATCTATGGCTTGATGTAGCTCCAACCACATATACCTGCGACTCGAGTACATACTTTGGCCATCATACAGGTAGAGTGGGCCACACCAGACGGAATACGTAGGCCACCCAGAGGTGTAGCATGGGGATATGCAACACACCTGCGGGCCTCAATAATGTAGCATGGGCCATTTCAGAAAAATCTAACACGCCAGATTCTAACATTGACACCAAATTTGGATGCTCTTCGAGAACGTTTTCTGAGGTAAGAGATTCATTTTAAGCTACAGTTAGAGTTATAAGAGATATAAAATGTATTAAGAACCAATACCCTATTGAAAGAAACATAGCAATAACAACACAAATCCATCAGGATGTAGAACGAAAGAGTTTAAATAAATAAAGGTGTTTACGATTATGGACATCCAATGCATGATGCAATCTCATTAATTATATGAAGTGCACAATGCATTAAAAAGTGAAGTCAACTTTTTTCCCCAAGCAATGAGTGGAAAAGGTTATACCGTTTGACTCACCAATTAAGGATTATATAAAAATGGTTCTGTTGGGAAGTCCTGGCTGAGTCTTCACCACTGAGTATCAAAGGCCGGCTCTTGAATTGGTGTAAGGGGCAGGGTGGGTCAGACAAGAACATCAACCCAGGTAATGACAACCGCCACAATTAAACTCCAGCCTACATTCAGGCAAGTCAATGGGCAATGTGTATTTACAGATTAAATGAACCCAAAACGGGAGGTGCGAGATTTATGACCAAAAATAGAAATCCTACCCAATATTAGTTTAATCGACTGCCCTGGTACCAAAGATCCCAAAAAATTACCAAACAATTTGCTCGTAAAAATGACACAGTGCAATGCTATCAGGCACACCATGGTAAATCAATTTAAGGCATTCAAATTTATAAAATGAGACTAGTCATAAAAACAACCTTTTTTTGGCTTGCATTTCTTTGTACGTGGATCAAAGATACATTAGGCCCACGTGTTTAAAAAAATAGACAAAACCACCACTGGATTGAGGGGAAACATTCTTCGAAAATCTTTGGTCCGATACCATTTATAATGTGTGATGTATATTGGTGCCTGCTTTATTTGGGATTCTGATGGGAAATGCCAACAAGAGCAACACTCTTTACATCTCGGGTGCACAAAAGGCTGGAGAAACTCAGCGGGTGCAGCAGCATCTAAGGAGCGAAGGAGATAGGCGACGTTTCGGGTCGAGACCCTTCTTCAGTATCTCCTTCGCTCCTTAGATGCTGCTGCACCCGCTGAGTTTCTCCAGCCTTTTGTGTACCCTCGATTCTCCAGCATCTGCAGTTCCTTTTTTAACACTCTTTACATCTCCTCAGTGCTACCACCAAAATTAACCAGGGATGGAATACATTTTAAAAACGCTCTATATTCACAGTTCCGCTTCGACAGGCCTACGCTTCTAACCGGGCTTGTTGTTTAATTAGTCACTGAAGTAAACCTTTTCTCAAATTCTTTTACTCCACTTTACCCAGTGATAAATAGTCATCACGGTTTACATGGGTCTCGCGTGCCTTAACGACAGCATCTCGCACTGCTCTCTAGTGGTAACCAGGGTGAAAGAGATACGGTAAACCCATCGATAGTTTATCGAGACCTGTCGGGAAAATGTGAGATTAATAAAGATAAGCTTGCCCTTCACCAAACAACCGGTGGGAAGATAGTGGCAGAGGGCGAGGGTGGCACCCTGTGGTTTACTGGATATTCTTTCGATGAACTTGCAAGGCAAATTGAACACATCAATTAAAGATGTGCTCACTCCGCTTTTCAGGCTGCAGAGTCCATTTGACTTTTTTTTTTTATAAAGGAATAATCAATGAAGAGTTTCAAAACGCTGCCTATTCTTCCTATTGAAATATCGGCACTAAAGTCTTCCCTTCTTTGCGTCGCCTATTGCTCCCCAAATATCAAAAACAAACTCGTCTGGAAATGCAAAGTCGCCCAGCGCTTCGTCGAGTGCCACTGCAAATTCATCCGGGTTTTTCTTGTCCTTGCCGACCTCGACCATGGTTGCAGCTGAAAAGAAAGCGGAAAATAAAGTTTTTAACGCCTGGAACATAGTTAAAAAAAAAGGTCCTAGAGACAGTCATGCAGCACAGAGACAGGCCCTTTGGCCCACTGTCCATGCTGACCAAGGAAGGTCAGTAACTTTGGAAATTTTACTTCAAATTTCCAATTTTCTTTTTTTTTTTTAAAGATAAGAGTTAATAAAAGAGGCTCCAAGGTGGTGGCAGGTAACTCTCTCCGTGCTGGTCCCAGGAGTGTGAAAACGCACACACCAAATTTGGGGACAGTTTCTTCCCAGCTGTTATCAGGCAACTTGTTAACAAGTGGGAGGCAGCTTCTTGGACTGGAGGCCTGTGACTAGTTGCGTGTCTCAGGTTTCAATGCTGGGCCCGTTACTGTTTGTCATCTACATTAACGATTTGGATGAGAACTTACAGGGCAAAATTAGCAACTTTGTTGATGATACAAAAGTTAGTGGTCTTACAGATAGTGAAGATGGTTGTGAAAGATCGCAGCACGGTCTGGATCAATTGGCCAGGTGGGCGGAGGAATGGTTGATGGAATTTAACACAGAGAAGTATGAGGTGTTGCACTTTGGGACGTCGAACAAGGGACGTCACCAAACAGGGATGAACAAATTCTGGAGTTCATCTTTGCGGTCTTTAAACTAAACTGAAAATGAATGAGTGGTTTTGCAATCATTCATTACAATCGCTCCACTCCTTTAAACCTCTACACCACACTGTGGGTGGTTTGATTTCTAGTTTAGAGATACAGCGTGGAAACAGGCCCTTACAGCCCAGCGAACCCACGGCGATCAATGATCACCCATACGCTGGTTCTATCCGACACACCAGGGGCAATCTACAGAACTGCACGTCTTTGGGATGTGGGAGGAAACTGGAGCACCCGGAGAAAATCCATGCGCTCACAGACAGTTCGTAGAAACTCCGTACAGACAGCACCCGTGGTTAGGATCAAATCCGGGTGTCTGGCGCTGAGAGGCAGCAACTCTACCGCTGCGCCAGCGTGCCGCCCAATTGTAATAATGTCTAGTCTTTCCACTGACTGGATAGCAAGCCACGAAAAAAGCTTTTCACTGTGCCTCAGAACACGTGACAATAAGCTAAATTAAACTTACGCATTATATAAATATCAATAAACTCACCGAGTTCTGTGTCCCTTATACCCATGTAATTTTCTAGCAGGTCGTCAACTTTACCGATGGCTTTTTCTTCGAATTCAGTAGGCTGTTGATAAAAGTGAATGAAGAATGATCGACACAAAAAGTACCCTCATTAGATTAGCACCTCTCACAAACACAGGATTTTACAAAGCGTTTTGCAGCCAATTCATTCTCTTTGAAGTGCAGTGAACATGATTGTTAATAGCATCGAATCAAGACAGCAGAAACATCTTGGCAATAGTCTGAGCGGTGGAGATGTATTAGTCATTGAAAGGAAAAAAAAAGAAAAAAAAAAAATCAAGGAAATGAGAGCTGTGGGGAGCTGGCACAAAGAGGAAAAATAACGAACTTCATAACAAGAGGAGTTGAGTATAGGAGCTAAGAGGTCCTTCCGCAGTTGTACAGGGCCCTAGTGAGACCACACCTGGAGTATTATGTTTAGTTTTGATCCCCTAATTTGAGGAAGGACATTTTTGCTATTGAGGGAGTGCAACGTAGGTTTACAAGGTTAATTCCTGGGATGGCGAGACTGTCATATGCCGAGATATACTCGCATCTTGTATACTCTGGAATAAGCTTGTATACTCTGGAATTTAGAAGGATGAGAGGGGATCTTATTGAAACATATAAAATTATTAAGGGTTTGGACACGCTAGAGGCAGGAAATATGTTCCCAATGTTGGGGGCAGTCCAGAACCAGGGGCCACAGTTTAAGAATAAGTGGTAAGCCATTTAGAACGGAGATGAGGAAACACTTTTTCACACAGAGTTGTGAGTCTGTGGAATTCTCTGCCTCAGTATGCAAGTACATACTGTTCCATAGAACACACCATTCTCTTCCACTTACCAATTCCTCCACAGTTGCAGGTCCCTTTGAACGTAATCGTAGTGTGCCCCTCCCTGTGCTGATCTTGCCCTCACCCCCTGGCTTTCCTCGCGATCGGGGTTCAATCGCATCTGAGAAAAGGGGGACATAAAAAAATTCAACTTTAGTTTTAGAACAATTTGTCTGCAAAATGGCTCCACTAATGGCGGATCTCCCCCTCAGAGTGATGAAGAATGCTCATGGCATTTTGTGCTCAAGATTCTGGAATGGGATGTGATCCAGAGATTCGAGGTTGGGTAAAAATCATCCATAAATCTTTTTGTTTAAGAAGGAACTGCAGATGCTGGAAAATCGAAGGTAGACAAAAAAAATGCTGGAGAAACTCAGAGGGTGCGGCAGCATCTATGGAGTGAAGAAAATAGACAACTTTTCGGGTCGAGTCCCTTCTTCTGAAGGTCTCGACACGAGACGTTGCCCATTTCCTTCGCTCCATAGATGCCGCCTCACCCGCTGAGTTTCTCCAGCATTTTTGTGTACCATAAATCTTTTTACTCAAGTCAAGTTTATTTGTCACGTACGCATACGAGACGTGCAGTGAAATGAAAAGTGGCAATGCAAATAACTACAAAACAGAGTAGAACAGAATGAGTAATTACGGATTTTACTTCATTTTAGAGATGCAGCACGGAAACAGGTCCTCCGGCCCATGCTGACCAGTGGTCCCCACACACTAACACTATCTTACACACAAACACGCTGTCCGTACGGACCCGGGGCTCTGGCACTGTATGGCAGCAACTCCACCTCTGCGCCACCCCAATCATTGATGATTGGTGCAGCTTGCAAAGGTGATTCAATAAAGCACGCAGCAGATACCAATTTTAATCCCTGAACCATGCAGCAGCAAGAGATGGAGCCAAAATCTGACAGACAAACAAATCAATTCCAGTCAAGAAGCTTTGCTTCAACTATGAGTCACTTTGGCCTGAACTGCCAGTTCCCCAAGTTGACATCCGCAGTGAAATTTTTAAGACAGCTTGGAGTATTGTGTTCATTTTTGTTGTGTTGAGTATTGTGGTCACCACGACATAGGAAAGATGTTGTCAGTTGAATTGAATATATTTTATTAGCCAAGTATGTACACACACAAGGAATTTTATCTTGGCGCTTTGCTCACCAGTAACAACACAATATACAGTAGACAATTAAAAATAAAACATTATAGTCTATCAAGCTGGAAAGTATGCAGAGAGGATTGATGAGGATGTTGCCAAGACTTGAGGGCCTGAGCTATGGGGAGAAGTTTAAGAAAGAACTGCAGATGCTGGAAAAGTTGAAGCCAGACTGAAGAAGGGTCTTGACCTGAAACATCACCTATTCCTTCGCTCCATAGATGCTGCCTTACCCGCTGAGTTTCTCCAGCATTTTTGTCTACCTATGGGGAGAGGTCGAGCAGGATAGGACTATTCCTTGGAGCATAGGAGGATGAGAAGTGATTTTATAGAGGTGTATAATAAATCATGAGGAATAGGTCGGATAAATGCAGTCTTTTGCCCAGAGTAGGGGAATCAAGAAGCAGAGGACATGGGTTTAAGGTGAGGGGAGAAAAGATTTAATGGGAACCTTTGGGGTAACTTTTCTCACAACGGGTGGTGGGGGTATGGAACAAGTTGCCGGAGGAAGTAGTTGAAACAGGTACTATTGCAACATTTAAGCAGCATTTAGATGGATGCAAGGATGGGACAGGTTTGGATGGGAGACCTGAACCAGAGTCTGAAGAAGGGGCTCGACCCGAAACATCATCCATTCCTCCTATCTAGAGATGCTGCCGCTGAGTAACTCCAGCACTTTTGTGTCCATCGTCGGTTTGGAGGGATATCGGCCAAATATCGGCGGGCAGATGGGACTAGTGTATATGGGGCAAGTTGGTCGGCGGGTGAAGTTGGGCCGAAGGGTCTATTTCCATGCTGTACGTCTCTACGACTCTCTCGCTCCAAAGCAGATTTAGATCAACTGAACACTTGGCTCACCAATAGGTAGCTTAAAATGACAACCGGCCTGGGCACACAGTACCATCCTGCAGCCCCACATGCCTCTGTAATGCATTACCATCTGCAGCACTACACTCTCTCCCATCACATTAGGAGGAAAGAACATGCAATCATTCACACATGGCCTTAATCTCATTACAATGTCAGCCCAATTAGGTGTTCTTGTGTTTTCCCAGAACCTTGTGGGTTCAAGTTTCCACTGCAGAAAATTGAGCACAAAAATAAAATCTAGACTGGCACTCCGTGAAGGGCACTGTCAGAGGTGCCGACGTCTGATGCCTCAGCTGCTCTCCCACTTTGTTTGAGTTTCATTTAGGTGATAGCGGGGCAACAGCCCCTTTGGCCCACTGAGTCCACAGCAACCATCGATCACCCATTCACACTGGCTCTATGTTATTCCGCTTTCACACCCTACACATTAAGGGGAAGTTTACAGAGGAGAATTAACCTAAAAGCCCACACGCCTGGAATATGGAGGAAACTGGAGCACCCGGAGAAAACCTACAATGGCCACAGCAAGAACGTACAAACTTCACATAGACAGCACCTGCAGTGAGGATCGTACCCGAGTCTCTAGAACTGTGAGGCTGCACCAGTGTTCTTCTAACGAATTTAGCCTCTAACTTTCTGAATATACAGTGCCCTCCATAATGTTTGGGACAAAGACCCATCATTTATTTATTTGCGTCTGTACTCCATAATTTGAGATTTGTAATAGAAAAAAAAATCACATGTGGGTAAAGTGCACATTGTCAGATTTTAATAAAGGCCTTTTTATACATTTTGGTTTCACCATGTAGAAATTACAGCAGTTTTTATACATAGTCCCCCATTTCAGGGCACCATAATGTTTGGGACACATGGCTTCACAGGTGTTTATAATTGCTCAGGTGTGTTTAATTGCCTCCTTAATATAGGTACTAGAGAGCTCTCAGCGCCTAGTCTTTCCTCCAGTCTTTCCATCACCTTTGGAAACTTTTATTACTGTTTATCAGCACGAGGACCAAAGTTGTGCTAATGAAAGTCAAAGAAACCATTATAAGACTGAGAAACAAGAATAAAATTGTCAGAGACATGAACTAAACCTTAGGCTTACCAAAATCAACTGGAACATCATTAAGAAGAAAGAGCGTTGGTGAGCTTACTAATCGCAAAGGGACTGGCAGGCCAAGGAAGACCTCCACAGCTGATGACAGAAGAATTCTCTCTATAATAAAGAAAAATCCCCAAACACCTGTCCGACTGATCAGAAACTCTTCAGCAGTCAGGTGTGGATTTGTCAATGACCACTGTCTGCAGAAGACTTCATAAACAGAAATACAGAGGCTACACTGCAAGATGCAAACCACTGGTTAGCAGCAAAAATAGGATGGCCAGGTTACAGTTTGCCAATAAGTACTTAAAAGAGCAACTACAGTTCTGGAAAAAGGTCTTGTGGACAGATGAGACAAAGATTAACTGGCAAGTGATGGCAAGAACAAAGTATGGAGGAGAGAAGGAACTTCTCATGATCCAAAGTGTACCACCTCATCTGTGATACACGGTGGTGGGGGTGTTATGGCCTGGCCATGTGTGGCTGCTGAAGGTACTGGCTCACTTATCTTCATTGATGATACAACTGCTGATGGTTGTAGCATAATGAATTCTGAAGTGTACAGACACATCCTATCTGCTCAAGTTCAAACAAATGCCTCAAAACTCATTGGCTGGCGGTTCATTCTACAGAAAGACAATGATCCCAAACATACTGCTAAAGCAACAAAGGAGTTTTTTAAAGCTAAAAAATGGTCAATTCTTGAGTGGCCAAGTCAATCACCCGATCTGAACCCAATTAAGCATGCCTTTTATATGCTGAAGAGAAAACTGAAGGGGACAAAACAAGCATAAGCTAAAATGGTTGCAATACAGGCCTGACAGAGCATCACCAGAGAAGACACCCAGCAACTGGTGATGTCCAGGAATCGCAGACTGCAAGCAGTCACTTGAAGCAAAGGATATACAACAAAATACTAAATATGACAATGCTGTGCCCCAGACATCATGGTGCCCTGAAAGGGGGGGGGGGGAAAGGACTATGTATAAACACTGCTGTAATTTCTACATGGTGAAACCAAAATGTATAAAAAATGGCCTTCATTAAAATCTGACAATGCGCACTTTAGCCACATGTGATTTTTTTTCTATTACAAATCTCAAATTGTGGAGCACAGAGGTAAATAAAAATGATGGGTCTTTGTCCCAAACATTATGGAGGGCACTGTACGTCTCCTTATTTACCTCATTGGGTCTCTTTGAAGAACCTCGGGTTACCTTTGATCAGACTTTACTGGTTTCATCTTGTACTAAACAATATTCGCGTTAATCCCTTTATCATGTATCTGTACACTGTGAATGGCTCGATTGTAATCATGTATTGTCTTTCCGCTGACTGGTCACCCCGCTTTTCAGTGTACCTCGGTACACGTGACAATAAACTAAACTCAACTAATAGTCTGAAGGAGGGTCTCGACCCGAAACGTCACCCATTCCTTCGCTCCATAGATGCTGCCTCACCCGCTGAGTTTCTCCAGCATTTTTGTCTAAAATCAACGTCCTCTGATCTTTAACCACTCGCCTGCACTAGCGGGTATTTACGGTAGCCAATCCACCTGCCAACCAACACATCGCTGGGACGTGGGAGGAAATCAGAACACCTCGGGAAAACCACGTAACAAAAGCTTTACAGTGTACCTCGGTGTGACAATAAACTAAACTCAAATACCCTATTCATCATTAATATCATGTTGAAAGTTTTGGAGTCATCATACAATCTTACCAAACTATCGAGAGGTTGCACAACGAAAAACATCTGTACGCAAAGGCCAAACTAAGTGGAGAAATTCTGTGACCTGGCCTGTGCGTCAACTCAAAGAAACCCAGTATTATCCACAGACCTCCCCGAGGAACAGAGTAATGCGCACATATTTACTGACAGAAATAAAAATCTTTGCCAGAGACCCCCAGTTAAGGTAGTTACGACAACAGACAAAAATCAGTTCCTTTCTCAACTTGGTCTCTGTTCACTCTCCCCACCGTGGTATGAGTAATTCAACAGGTATTCGCCACAGAATAACTCATTTTATAAGGGAGGAGAAGGGAAAAAAGTAATTCAGCATGGAAACAGGCCATTCAGCCCAACGCGTCCATGCCGATCAAGATGCCCTGTCTCAGCTAGCTTGCCTGCCTTTGGCCCGTAACCATCTAGACCTTTATTATCCGTGTACCTGTCCAAGTGCTGATAAATGTTATTGTAGCTGCCCCAACTATCTCCTCTGGCAGCTCGTTGTATGCAAGTTCATTGGTCATAGGATCAGAATTAGGCCATTTGACCCATCGAGTCTATTCCCCCATACAATCATGGCTGATCTCCCTTTCGCTCTCCTGCCTTCTATCCCGACACCCGCACTAATCAGCAATCTGTCAACCTCCGTCCTAAACATAACCAATGGCCTGACTTCCACAGCCGTCCATAGCAAACAATTCCAGAAATTCACCACTCTGACTGAATAAATTCCCACCATCTTCTGAATGAAAACGTTGCCCCTTGGGTTCCTGTTAAATCTTTCCCCTCTCACCTTAAACCTATGTCTTCTGGATCTTGATTCTTCTATCTTGGGTAAAAGACTGTGTATTCACCAAGTCGATTCCCCTCATGACTTTATACACCTCTACGATCACCCCTTAGCCTCTTGCCCTCCAAGGAATAAAGTCCTAGCCTTCCCAATCTCCCCCTCTAGCTCATGCCCTCGAGAAGTATGGGGACGAACAGGCTTACCATGTGGCTGGACCAAAAACATAAATATCATAAATCCAAGTGGGTGGCACAGCAGTAGAGTTGTTGCCTTATAGCGCTTGCAACGTCCGAGACCCGGGTTTGATCCTGACTACAGGTGCAGTCTGTGCGGAGTTTGCATGTTCTCCAGGTGACTGGCGTGGGTTTTCTCCGACATCTTCGGTTTCCTCCCACACTCCAAAGACGTACAGGTTTGTAGGTTAATTGGCTTGGTGAATGTAAACATTGTCCCTAGTGGGTGCAGCATAGTATTAATATGTGGGGATCACCGGTGGGCGCCGACTCGGTGAGCCAAAGAGCCGGTTTACATGCTGCATTTCTAAACTAATCTAAACTAAGTCTATTCTCTTCTAGATCCACAGCCATGCTGTTCAGCTAGCAGAGGTTAAGGCAGAGGTTCCCAACCTTTTTCGTTCCGTTTACCCCTGGCAACTTTAATAGCACATGACAATGTTATTTCACTTATTTATGAACTAATGATGAACAGATACTGGTATACCAGAACCAAACAGTCGGTCAATAAGAAAAAATGTAAAAATCCTGAATCAACAAATTTACCCCCTGGGTAGGAAAAATTTACCCCGATTGTAAATTTACCCCAGGTTGGGAACCTTTGGGTTAAGGCATTTATATTGTTGATTTAACTAAATTTGGAAATATTTGCATTTATTCTGAGATTTTGGACAGTGCATTCATTTTCTTTTTTTTGCAGGATAATTTCTCACCTCGGTTCAATGAACCTGATCATTATCGCTCGTGGAGACAAGAATAAAGAGGTGATGGTGGGAACTGTCATCTTTACCAGGTGCACGCAGGACTCACACACTGGGTGCTGAAACGCGTGAGAGGGTAGTTCGAGAGGCCACCTTTCCTTTCACTGTTTGGAACTGGAATCATTATTGGGTCAAGTTTTGTTTTGTTTGGGTGATAGATACAGCGTGAAAAGGGGCCCACCAAGCCCATGCCGACCGGCAGCCTGTACACTAGCTCTAACCTACACACTAGGGACAAGTTACAGAAGCCAATTAACCTACAAACCTGCACGTTTTGGAACGCGAGGGGAAATCAGAGCACCCGGAGGAAACCCGCACGGTCCCAGGGAGAAAGTACAAACTCCACACAGACAGCATCCATTGTCACATCAACCCCGGGTCTCGGGCGCTGTGGGACGACGACTCAACTGCTGCGCCACCGAGCTTCTCCTGGTCAAAGACGTCAGGATCCCAACTCAGAGGTGAACTGATTACACCATCATATTTGAAAGGCAAGTCATCGATGCCGGGTCACTTCGGTAAGGCAGAGGGAAGGGAACAAACTTGGGGAGACAGGGCCTAATGTTGGGCTATATTTACCCGCATTGCAGAAGGCAAGTCAGCGCACTGCAGGGTGGAAGATCGGAAGAGGGCGAGCTTACCAAAGGCTTTAGTGGTTTCCACCAGTTTCAGCGTGAAGGCCTTGCCTTTCGGCAACTCCTTCAGCATCTTGGCCACTTCGTAGTGCCGACAGCCCACCACGCCCTTGCCGTTGATTGACTCGATGTGGTCGCCGACGAGGATGACCTTGACTTGGTCGATGATGCTGCCCTCTTTGATACGCTGCGAGAGAACGGGAGAGGGTACTTTGTTAGTTCAAAGCAGCAAAGAACCAACGCCATTTCTTATTACTATTATTTCAGGGAATCACCAATATCTGCTTGCATCATATATACTATCACCTATATCTGTCAATTGAATTCAACTTTAATGTCATTGCACAGATACAAGCATGGGTACAACGAAATGCAGTTTAGCGTCAGTTCGTAGTAATAGCAATATAGAAATAAATACAGAATGCAGACAATGTGGACGGAGAGACTGGAGAAATCTATCGGCGGGACTCCGAGTTCAGCAGTGTTATGGTGTTGTTGTAGAAGCTGTTCCTCATCCTACTCGTGCGGGACCTGAGGCTCCTGTACCGCCTCCCTGATGGTAGGAGGGCAAACAGTCCATGGGTAGGGTGGGAGGGGTCTTTGATGATCTTCCCGGCCCGTCTCAGACACCGTTTTTGGTGGAGGGCATCCATGGCAGGGAGCGGGTCACCGATGATGTACTGGGCGGTTTTCACCACCCGTTGTAGTGCCTTCCTGTCTGCTACGGTGCAACTGCTGTACCAGACCGTAAAGCAGGTGGTCAGGATGCTTTCCATGGTACAGCGGTAAAAGTTGGTCAGGATCTGGGGGGACAGGTGGGCTTTTTCGAGCCTCCTCAGAAAGTAAAGGCGCTGCTGCGCCTTTTTGATCAGCTTGAAGGTGTTGAGGAACCAGGACAGATCCTCCGAGATGTGTATCCCGAGGAATTTGTAGTTGGAGACCCGTTCCACCTCAGTCCCATTTATATGGGTGGGGGTGTGTCTGCCCACTCTGTTCTTTCTAAAGTCAACAATGATTTGCTTCGTCTTCTGGGAGTTGAGGACGAGGTTATTGTTGGCACACCAGGTTGTCAGGTGCTGGACCTCCTCCCTGTAGGCTGACTCGTCGTTGTCACTGATCAGTCCCACCACCGTGGTGTCGTCGGCAAATTTTATGATGGCGTTGGAGCCATGCTTAGAGATGCAGTCATGGGTGAAGAAGGAGTAGAGAGGGCTGAGCACACAGCCCTGTGGCACGCCGGTGTTCAGTGTTATAGTGGAGGAGGTGAGGTTGTTGACCCTAACAGACTGCGGTCTGTTAGTGAGGAAATCCAGTGTCCAATTGCAGAGGGAGGTGGAGATGCCAAGACCGCTGAGTTTGGTGATCAAGCTAGCGGGTATGACAGTGTTAAAGGCGGAGCTGAAGTCAATGAACAGCAACCTGATGTAGGTGTTATTGCTGTCCAGGTGGGTCAGGGCAGAGTGTAGGGCCGCCGATATGGCGTCCTCTGTAGATCTGTTGGTCCGGTAGGCAAACTGATGGGGGTCCAGTGTGGGGGGGGAGGCTAGCTGGCTTTGAGGTGAGCCAAGATCAGCCACTCAAAGCACTTGGCGATGACAGGGGTGAGTGCCACTGGCCGGAAATCGTTGAGACTCCCTGTCACTGATTGTTTGGGCACTGGCTCAATGGTAGATGTCTTGCGGCAAGTGGTATCTGCTTGCATCATTAGTTCTGGCTCTTTGCACATCACTGAAGTTGATCAATCCTCAAGTTGCATCCGATAAATCCCCAGGGCCAGATAGGCTGCATCCCAGGGTACTTAAGGAAGTAGCCCCAGAAATAGCAGATGCCTTAGTGATAATTTTTCACAACTCCTTAGATTCTGGAGTAGTTCCTGAGGATTGGAGGGTAGCTAATGTAACCCCACTTTTTAAAAAGGGAGGGAGAGAGAAAACGGGGAATTACAGACCAGTTAGTCTAACATCGGTAGTGGGGAAACTGCTAGAGTCAGTTATTAAAGATGGGATAGCAGCGCATTTGGAAAGTGGTGAAATCATTGGACAAAGTCAGCATGGATTTACGAAGGGTAAATCATGTCTGACGAATCTTATTGAATTTTTTGAGGATGTAACATAGCGTGGATAAGGGAGAAGCAGTGGATGTGTTATATCTGGACTTTCAGAAGGCTTTCGACAAGGTCCCGCACAAGAGATTGGTATACAAACTTAAAGCACATGGTATTGGTGGTTCAGTATTGATGTGGATAGAGAACTGGCTGACAGACAGGAAGCAAAGAGTAGGAGTGAACGGGTCCTTTTCAGGATGGCAGACAGTGACTAGTGGGGTGCCGCAAGGCTCAGTGCTGGGACCCCAGCTATTTACAATATACATTAATGATTTGGACGAGGGAATTAAATGCAACATCTCGAAGTTTGCGGATGACACGAAGCCGGGGGGCAGTGTTAGCTGTGAGGAGGATGCTAGGAGGCTGCAAGATGACTTGGATAGACTGGGTGAGTGGGCAAATGCATGGCAGATGCAATATAATGTGGATAAATGTGAGGTTATCCACTTTGGTGGCAAAAACAGGAAGGTAGACTATTATTTGAATGGTGACCGATTAGGAAAAGGGGAGATGCAGCGAGACCTGGGTGTCATGGTACACCAGTCATTGAAAGTAGGTATGCAGGTACAGCAGGCTGTGAAGAAAGCGAATGGTATGTTGGCATTCATAGCAAAAGGATTTGAGTACAAGAGCAGGGAGGTTCTACTGCAGTTGTACAGGTTCTTGGTGAGACCACACCTGGAGTATTGCGTACAGTTTTGGTCTCCTAATCTGAGGAAAGACATTCTTGCCATAGAGGGAGTACAGAGAAGGTTCACCAGACTGATTCCTGGGATGGCAGGACTTCCATATGAAGAAAGACTGGATAGACTCGGCTTGTACTCGCTGGAATTTAGAAGATTGAGGGGTGATCTCATAGAGACTTACAAAATTCTTAAGGGGTTGGACAGGCTAGATGCAGGAAGATTGTTCCCGATAGAAACATAGAAATTAGGTGCAGGAGCAGGCCATTCGGCCCTTCGAGCCTGCACCACCATTCAATATGATCATGGCTGATCATCCAACTCAGTATCCTGTACCTGCCTTCTCTCCATGCCCCCTGATCCCTTCAGCCACAAGGGCCACATCCAACTCCCTCTTAAATATGGCCAACGAACTGGCCTCAATTACCTTCTGTGGCAGAGAATTCCACAGATTCACCACTCTGTGTGAAAAACGATTTTCTCATCTCGGTCCTAAAAGACTTCCCCCTTATCCTTAAACTGTGACCCCTTGTCCTGGACTTCCCCAACATCGGGAACAATCTTCCTGCATCTAGCCTGTCCAACCCCTTAAGAATTTTGTAAGTCTCTATGAGATCACCTCTCAATCTTCTAAATTCCAGCGAGTACAAGCCGAGTCTATCCAGTCTTTCTTCATATGGAAGTCGTGCCATCCCAGGAATCAGTCTGGTAGTCCATGTTGGGGAAGTCCAGGACAAGGGGTCACAATTTAAGGATAAGGGGGAAGTCTTTTAGGACCGAGATGAGAAAATCGTTTTTCACACAGAGAGTGGTGAATCTGTGGAATTCTCTGCCACAGAAGGTAGTTGAGGCCAGTTCGTTGGCCATATTTAAGAGGGAGTTGGATGTGGCCCTTGTGGCTGAAGGGATCAGAGGGGATGGAGAGAAGGCAAGTACAGGATATTGAGTTGGATGATCAGCCATGATCATATTGAATGGCGGTGCAGGCTCGAAGGGCCGAATGGCCTGCTCCTGCACCTAATTTCTATGTTTCTATGCCTACGGTTCCCTCCTCTCTAAGCTCTAAATCCATCCAGCACCTTCCAAACCAGGCATTTCTTTCTCTCAAGGTCAGTTACCTTCTTTTCTATCTCCTGATGAAGAAATGAGCTGACCCATTAAAGCATCTCACAGACATACCACCTGGCAACAGTAATCCCAACTGTTTAGTTTAGAGATACAGCACGGAAACAGGCCCTTCGGTCCACCGAGTCCGCACTGACCAGCGATCCCCGCACACTAACACCATCCTACACTAGGGACAATTTTTACAGTACACCAAGCCAATTAACCTACAATCCTGTACATCTTTGGTGTGGGAGGAAACCAAAGTTCTCGGAGAAAACCCACGCAGGTCTCGGAGAGAATGTACAAACTCCGTACAGACACGCAGGCGTAGTCAGGATCGAACTCTGGCGCAGCAAGGCAGCAACTGTACCGCTGCACCACCATACCCGTTGGGATCCGTACATGAGGATTGTGTCGGTAGCTCTCGGAGTGGACTTTTATACATCGGCGAGACCAAACGCAGACTATGCAATCATTTTGCCGAATCCCTTCGCTCCGTCCCCCTTGGCCAACGCGATTTCCCGGTTGCCAAACATTTTAACTCCCCTTCCCATTCTGAGGACAGGTCAATGTTTCACAACTAAAGAGTCAGCAAGCTATGAGCAGCCAATTACCACTGATCTATAAGAACAAAGACCCGTCGGCTACTTCCAGCGGAAGATCGGAAGCCCCGAAGACGGGAGAGTCGAGGAGTCAGCCGCTAGCGGTGACTTCAAGTTATTCACAAGTTATAGGAGCAGAATTAGGCCATTCGGCCCATCGAGCCCACTGCGCCATTCAATCATGGCTGATCTCTGCATCCTAATCCCAGTTTCCTGCCTTCTCCCCATAACCCTCGACCACGGTGGGAGAAGGACCAGGGTGTTACCAACCTGCGCCTTCAGGGTCGGCTGCAGGAGGCACCCCTTGGGACACAGAGGCGGTCAGCAGAGGCGTGGGACGTTGGGTCGCGAGCCTGCAGGCTTCCTGGATCAGGGGCCCTCACCCTCCAGGACTTCCAACATGTGGACTGGACTTTGGATTGCTTGTGTTTTCTGGGTTGTTTTTTTTTAATTTTAATTTTGAACAGCGCCAAAATTGTGGTGACTGTGCATTTGTGGTTATGCAAAATAATTTCAGTGCTGCGCATACGTAATAATGAAGAACCATTGAACCACTAGGTGGCAGTGTAGTACACTCGATACCAATGGCTCGTCACACAGCACAGACACTGAATTATAAAGGGTACACAAAAAGCTGGAGACACTCAGCGGGTGCAGCAGCATTTAAGGAGCGAAGGTCACGTTGGAGGTGGCGAAACTGGCGGAGGACTATGTATTTTATGTGCCGGCTGGTGGGGTGAAAGGTGAGGACCAGGGGGACTCTGCCCTGTTTGCGAGTGGGGGAATGGGGCGAGAGGGCAGTGTTGCGGGGTATGGAGGAGACCCTGGTGCGAGCCTCATCTATAGTGGGGGAGGGGAATCCCCGTTCTCTGAAGAATGAGGCCATTTGTGATGACCTGGTGTGGAACACCTCATCCTGGGAGCAGATGCGGCGTAGACGGAGGAATTGGGAAATAGGGGATGGAGTCCTTACAGGAAGCAGGGTGGGAGGAAGAGTAGTCCAGGTAGCTGTGGGAGTCAGTTGGTTTGTAGTGGATGTCGGTCAGAAGTGTATCCCCTGCAATAGAGATGGTGAGGTCAGGGAATGGTAGGGAAGTGTCGGAAATGGTCCAAGTGTATTTGAGTGCCGGATGGAAGTTGGTGGTGAAACGGATGAAGTCAGTCAGTTGTGTGTGGGTGCAGGAGGTGACACCAAAGCAGTCGTCGATGTAACGGAGGTAGAGGTCGGGGATGGGGCCCTGGTACGCCGAGAACAAGGATTGTTCGACGTACCCGAACAAAACAAAGATTGTTCGACGGCCCCAGTCGCCCCGACGCTGCGGTTGGACTGCTGGACCGCGGGAGAAGAACAAAGGGAAGAGATAAGACTTTTGCCTTCCATCACAGTGAGGAGGTGTTGGAGATTCACTGCGATGGATGTTTGTGCAAATTGTGTTAAGTTGTGTGTCTCGGTTTTTTTTTTGTCATGTCATGACTGCAGGAATGACATTTTGTTCACACCTTGTCTGTTTGAATGACAATAAAAACATAGAAACATAGAAACATAGAAATTAGGTGCAGGAGTAGGCCATTCAGCCCTTTGAGCCTGCACCGCCATTCAATATGATCATGGCTGATCATCCAACTCAGTATCCCGTACCTGCCTTCTCTCCATACACTCTGATCCCCTTAGCCACAAGGGCCACATCCAACTCACTCTTAAATATAGCCAATGAACTGGCCTCAACTACCCTCTGTGGCAGAGAGTTCCAGAGACTCACCACTCTCTGTGTGAAAAAAAGTCTTTCTCATCTCGGTCTTAAAGGATTTCCCCCTTATCCTTAAGCTGTGACCCCTTGTCCTGGACTTCCCCATCATCGGGAACAATCTTCCTGCATCTAGCCTGTCCAACCCCTTAAGAATTTTGTAAGTTTCTATAAGATCCCCTCTCAATCTCCTAAATTCCAGAGAGTATAAACCGAGTCTATCCAGTCTTTCTTCATAAGACAGTCCTGACATCCCAGGAATCAGTCTGGTGAACCTTCTCTGCACTCCCTCTATGGCAATAATGTCCTTCCTCAGATTTGGAGACCAAAACTGTACGCAGTACTCCAGGTGTGGTCTCACCAAGACCCTGTACAACTGAAGTAGAACCTCCCTGCTCCTGTACTCAAATCTTTTTGCTATGAAAGCTAACATACCATTCGCTTTCTTCACTGCCTGCTGCACCTGCATGCCTACTTTCAATGACTGGTGTACCATGACACCCAGGTCTCGCTGCATCTCCCCTTTTCCTAATCGGCCACCATTTAAATAATAGTCTGCTTTCCTGTTTTTGCCAGTGGATAAAAAAAGGCATTCTATTCTATTCTCAAAAGGATTGATAAGCTGGCACCTCTGGAACAAGCAACATGTAAGAAGCGTGATCATTAGAATGGCATTTAGAGCAAATGTAATAACTTTGACTTTTTGTCATTTTGTCCGCTCCAGAAACATGGCAACTCTTGTGTATTGCCTAGGTGAGGTCTGCTGTATAATTTAACCAGGTTGTGTGCAAAGCAAAGTAGTTCACTGTAGACAAAAGTGCTGGAGAAACTATGGAGCGAAGGAAACAGGCAACGTTTTGGGCTGAAACTCTTCTTCAGACTGATGTAGGGTGGGGGGGGGGGGGGGGGGGGGGGGGGGAAGAAGAAAGGAAGAGGAGGAGCCAGTGGGCTGAGGGAGAGCTGAGAAGTGAAAGAGACAGCAAGGGCTACCGGAAATTGGAGAAGTCAATGTTCATGCCACTGGGGTGTAAACTGCCCAAGCGGAATATGAGGTGCTGCTCCTCCAATTTCCGGTGGTGCTCACTCTGGCCATGGAGGCGGCCCAGGACAGAAAGGTCGGATTCGGAATGGGAGGGGGAGTTGAAGTGCTGAGCCACCGGGAGATCAGATTGATTATTGCGCACCGAGCGGAGGTGTTCGGCGAAACGATCGCCAAGCCTGCGCTTGGTCTCGCCGATGTCAATCAACTGACGTCCAGAGGAGCGGATGCAATAGATGCGGTTGGAGGAGGTGCAGGTGAACCTCTGTCGCACCTGGAACGACTGCTTGGGTCCTTGAATGGAGTCGAGGGGGGGAAGAGGTAAAACTGTACCTGGTTACAGGTGACAATAAAGTATCGTTGAATAATTACTTCAAGTGAAAAACCCATTAAGTGCAGTTATTGAGTGCATATTTAATTTATAGTTGATTAAGTTATCTGCAGTCCAATACGTGAAGTCCATAAACTACTCCACACACTAACATCTATTTTCCAGTATTATAATAAATCAATCTTGCGACAGGAGTCAGACGGCTGCCTTTCCATTTGGATTTGGGCCTGAAGAGAGTCCCAACCAAAAACGTCACCCATCTTCTTTTCTCCCGAGTTACTCCAGCACTTTGTTGGTATAACGTCTATCGTTGGTATAAACCAGCATTTGCAGTTCTTTTGTTTCTACTCCTACTAAAATGCAGAAATAAATGGATGAGTCAGAACAAATACAGAGCTATGATGACTTCCCTTTGGCAACTGTTTGCAAGTGTTTACACTGCTAACAACGATAATCTAGCTGGGTCCTGTGCCTACTGGAAACACACCCACACCCAACTCTACTGATACTTCCCCTTGCAGGAAACCAACCCTGCATTCCCACTCCCTCCCTTCATTCATACATCGATGAAAACAAAAGGATCCCAACTCAAAACCATGAGTGCCTGTTTTTTAAAAAAAAAGCGCAAAATGCTCACCTTTCAACCTTAGCTCATTAATTACCAAGTGCCACAGAGCAGAGATCGTTTGCCTATTATGCCCTCTGCCTGAAAGGTATCAAACCGCCCTCCAGGCTCCTGCTAATGTTGGAGAAGGAACTGCAGATGCTGGAAAATCAAAGGTAGACAAAAGTGCTGGAGAAACTCAGCAGGTGCGGCAGCATCTATGGAGTTAAGGAAATAGGCAACGTTTCAGGCCGAAACACAAGGGTTTCGGCCCGAAATGTTGCCTATTTCCTTCGCTCCATAGATGCTGCCGCTGCCGCTGCCACACCCGCTCAGCTTCTCCAGTACTTTTGTCTACCTCCTGCTAATGTTTTCTTTTGTCAGTGGGAGCCGTTATAGAATCCGAGTTCACTCTCCTTTCAGTGCATTCACAGAACACGGAACAGACAGTGGAGCACAGGAATAGGCCCCAATGTGTTGGAGTAACTCAGTGGGTCAGGCAACATCACTGAAGAAAGAGGATGGATGACATTTTGGGTTGGGATCCTTCTTCAGACTGGACATGGCCTGAAGAGAGTCCCAACCAAAAACGTCACCCATCTTCTTTTCTTCCGAGTTACTCCAGCACTTTGCGTCTATCATTGGTATAAACCAGCATTTGAAGTTCTTTTGTTTCTACAGGAATAGACCCTTCAGCCCACACCAGCTGTGTCGAACGTGATGGCAAGGCTAACTCTTACCTTCCTACCCCACATCCCTCCATTCACTGCATATCCATCCATGTACCTAACTAAAAGCCTCTTAAACCACTATTGCATAAGCCTTCACCACCAACCATGGCAGCGTGAAAAACATCCTCTTATGCATCATAAAGATCCACAAGAAAAAATATCTCCTCTTCTTTCTTGTTCTTTTGCCTCAAGGCTTCTCCTTTCTCGAATTGAAATGAGTTCATTTTTCCCTTCAATCGATCACTTCAATTTCCAAAATGCAGTAACTGCTCCAGAAATGAAGCACAAAATCTAAGCATCAACGTATCTCCAGACACCTATTTCAGAAAATAAGTACCATACTTTCCGGCAATGAAGAAGCACCTGCTTCGAAGATGCACCCCCAGTCGCTACCTGCCAACCACCACCACCTCCACCGGTTGCGCCTATGCCGAAGGACACTGTAGCCGGCTGGGTGGGCTGGCCGACAGAAGGCGCCGAGGTGGCAGCCGGTTCCGCTGTCCGGTCCCGGCGGCCGCTCGCAGCCACCCGAGCTACTGGGGGAGTTGCTGGCATGATCCCCGACCCCCTCCTTCCCAACGCTCCTGCCCTCCCCGCAACTTTACCCCTGGCGGCCCAGCCAAGTTTGCTACTTTGTGCTGACCTGGGCCAGACTCCCCACACGCTGTGAAAGGAACTCTCCCCCTCAGCGGCGCTGTCCTTTTAAATCAGCTGCCAGCAATGAGAGATAGACTTGGCTATCCTTCAGTGCAGCAACATCGTTCTTGATGTATAGCCAAGTCTATCTTTCTCGGCTAACAATCTAACCTTCGGCCACTAAGACGCAGGTAAATTTTCGGGCCTTATTTTTGGGTAAAATATAGCATCTTCATTGCCGGGAAATATGGGTATTTGTCTCGTGCTCTCCATCCAAATGAGACTGGTGCGGGGTTACCACTGACCAGATTGGAGATGGTTGACCTTTGTACTCATGCAAGCATCCTTTCAAAACCAACATGGTTACACTGGACCAAGAGGACAGGAAAACAATAGACAAGAAGAAAACAGGGTGGCAGATAAGTAAACGTATGCCTGCACATACTTTCAAAATCTTACTCCTGTCATGGCAAAATCTGCAGCTATCAAACTTCCCCAACGGGTCGCACAAAAATAACCACAGGCTTTATCGAAAGTAGCGGCAGCCGACCCTACGCACATCTCTTTTAAGATACAGACGGAAAGCGGATTAAACATAAACAAGTGGTTTAGTTTAGTGTCACGTGAACTGAGGTACAGTGAAAAGCTTTTGTTGCTTGCTATCCATGTGGTGGTTGTAACCATGTGGTGAAGACTCTACATGGTTACAATCGAGCCGTCCACAGTATCCAGATACAGGATGAAGGGTATAACATGTAGTGCTAGATAAAAGTCCTATAAAGTCTGTTAAAGTTCAAAAGTCTATAATGAGGTCAGGACCGCACTCTAGCTGGTGAAAGGATGGTTCAGTTGCCTGATAATAGTTGGGAAGGAACTGTCCCCGATTCTGGAGATACCGAGTTTTCAAACTTCTATACCTCTCGCCTGATGGAAGAGGGGAGAAGATAGAGTGAGGTTGGTCCTTGATTATGCTGGTGGTGTTGCAGGGGCAGCGTGAAGTGTAGATGGAGTGAATGCAAGGGAGGTTGGTTTGTGTGATAATGTGGGCTACAACACTGGACAATGTTTTGCGATCTTGGATGGAGCTGTTCCCAAACCATGCTGCGATAGTTTAGTTCAGTTTAGAGATACAGTGTGGAAACAGGCCGTTCGGGTCTGGCACCGACCAACAATCCCCGCATACTAACACTATCCTACACACTGACAATTCTTACATTTACCAAGCCAATTTACCTACATACCTGTAGGTCTTTGGAGTGTGGGAGGAAACCGATCTTGGAGAAAACCCACGCAGGTCACGGGGAGAACGTACAAACTCCGTACGAACAGCGCCCGTAGTCAGGATTGAACCTGGGTCTCCGGTGCTGCAATTGCTGTCGGGCAGCAAGTCTACCGCTGCGCCACCGCGTAATGTTACTTTAGTTTGTCACGGTCACATGTACCGAGATAGAGTGAAAAGCTTTTGTTTGTGAGGGCTATCTGGTCAAAGAAAAGACTGCACATGTACAAAGTCATGAGGAATCGATCGGTTAGATGCACAGAGTCTCTTGTCTAGAGTAAGGGAATCGAGAACCAGAAGACATAGGTTTAAGTTGGGAGGAAAGATTTCATAAGAAGCTATGGGGAAACCTTTTCACGCAAAGGGTGGTGGATGCATGGCACGGGCTACTGGAGGAGGTAGTTGCGGCAGGAACTATTGCAACATTTAAGAAAAATGTGGACAAGTACACACAGGTTTAGAGGGATATGAGCCAAATGCAGGCAGGTGGTTCAGAGTCTGAAGGAGGGTCATGACCCAAAAACATCACCCATTATTTCTATCCAGAGATGCTGCCTGTCCCGCTGAATTACTCTTCGGTGTAAAGCAGCATCTTCAGTTCCCTCCTACACGTTAGGTTTGC
This sequence comes from Okamejei kenojei, assembly GCA_035221665.1. Taxonomy (NCBI): domain Eukaryota; kingdom Metazoa; phylum Chordata; class Chondrichthyes; order Rajiformes; family Rajidae; genus Okamejei; species Okamejei kenojei. The sequence continues at coordinate 74,648,457 of CM069140.1, read as the reverse complement.
TGGGATACGGACCAAACGCAGGCAGAGGTGACTGGTGTAGATGGGACATGTTGGCCAGTGTGGGCAAGTTGGGTCAAAGGGCCTGTTTCCACACCGTAAGACTGTGACTCTATGAGATACCCAGATACAGGATTCAAACCTACCTTTATGAAAGCAAATCCTGCTCCATTATCAGTAATGGTTAATCCCAGAGCCTCTTCGGCTTTGAACACATCCACTTCTTTCTTGAGACCCTTCGTGTGTGCAAAAATAAAATCTTCCAGACCAATCTGCCCTCCGAGGAGTTTGTCCATGTCTATTCTGTGTGTGTTCAATGTGCAGAACAAAATCTGTAGGGAGAAAAAACACAGATTGTAAATACAGAACAGTATTTAGAAGATACACAAGGTGTATCAACACAAGGTGTGTCGACACAAGGTGTGTCTACGCAAAGGTGTATCTAGAAGATACAAGGTGTCCCAAACTAACTACGTCCAAGGGAGTCGAAGAACATTTTGTCATATGTACCGACACAAAATAAATAAATTCTTACTTGCAGCACCACAACAGTTCGGTAAAAACAGTACTAAATAGATATTATAATAAACACACGTTAAAAAGTTCAATAAATAAAAATATAACAATATAGAACAAAACAAAACCTCAGTCATTTGAGCACTCAAGGCAGTTTGGAGTTTAGTTGCAGCTGAGAGCGTTCAATAGCCTGAAGGTTGCAGGGAAGAAGCTGTTGCTGGACCATGTTCATAGGTTATAGGAGCAGAATTAGCCCATTCGGCCCATCTAGTCTTCTCTGCCATTCAATCATGGCTGGTCTATCTTTCCCTCTCAACCCCATTCTCCTGCCTTCTCCCCATAACCCCTTCCACCCGTACTAATCAAGAATCTATCTATCTCTGCCATTGACTTGGCCTCCACAGCCCTCTATGAATTCCATAGATTCACCACCCTCTGACTAAAGAAATTCCTCATCTGCTTTCTAAAGGTATGTCCTTTTATTCTGAGGCTGTGCCCTCTGGTCCCAGACTCTTCCACAAGTGGAAACTTCCTCTCCACATCCACTCGATCCAGGCCTTGCACTATCCGGTACGATTCGGTGAATGAACCAACATTTTATGTCACCAGAAGTTACCAGATTCAAAACCCATTCATGCAGCTCCTTCAATTCAAGAGCTTTCCCAGACTCACTCCCCTCCACCATCTGCTGTCAAGATTCAAGAGAGTTTATTGTCATGTGTCCCGGATAGGACAATGAAATTCTTGCTCTGCTTCAGCACACAGAACATAGTAGGCATTGACTCCAGAACAGATCAGTGTGTCCATATACCATTATATAAATATATACACACATGAATAAACAAACTGATGAAGTGCAAATAACAGATAATGGGCTATTAATGTTCAGAGTTTAATAACCTGATGGCTGTGGGGAAGTAGCTATTCCTGAACCTGGTTGTTGCAGTCTTCAGGCTCCTGTACCTTCTACCTGAAGGTAGCGGGGAGATGAGTGTGTGGCCAGGCCTCAAGCTCGAGAAACACCTCTTTAAACCCTGAAGGTGCTGCTTTAAATCTCTACCCATTGTTTATCTCACTGTCTCTCTTCCCAGTTCAGACAATGGGTCTGAGACACGAAATGTTAGAGTCAGTCTTAGTGATACAGTGTGGAAACATGCCCTTCGGCTCAACTTGCCCACACCAGTTAACAATGTCCCAGCTGCACCAGTCCCACTTGCCTGCTCCTGGTCTATATCCCTCCAAACTTGCCCTATCCCTGTCTAACTGTTTCTTAAACGATGGGATAGTCCCAACCTCAACTACCTCCTCTGGCAGCTTGTTCCATACACCCACCAGCCTTTGTGTGAAAACGTTACCCCTTGGATTCCTATTAAATCTTTTCCCCTTCACCTTGAACCTATGTCCTCTGGTTCTTGATTCCCTTACTATGGGCAAGTGACTGTTCATCTACTCGATCTATTCCTCTCATGATTTTATACACCTCTATAAGATCCCCCTCATCCTCCTGCGCTCCATGGAATAGAGACCCAGCCTACGCAACCTCTCCCTTATAGCTCACACCTTCTAGTCCTAGCAACATACTTGTAAATCTTTTCTGAACCCTTTCAAGCTTGACAATATCTATCCTATAACATGGTGCTCAGACTGAACACAAGATTCTAGATGAGGTCTCACCAACGTCTTATACAACTGTAACATGACCTCCCAACTTCTAAACTCAATACTCTGACTGATGAAAGCCAAAGTGCCAAAAGACTTTTTGACCACCTTATCTGCCTGTGACTTGACCTTCAAGGAACAATGCACCTAGATCCATCTGCTCTCAGAGGGATCTACCATTTACTATGTAGGTCCTGCCCTTGTTCGACATCCCAAAATGCAACACCTCACACTTCTCTATCAAATTCCATCAACCTTTCCTCCGCCCATCTGGCCAATCAATCCAGATCTTGTTGCAATCGTTCATAGCCATCTTCACTATCTGCAAAAACACTAACTTTTGTATCATCAGCAAACTTTGGTATTGAGGGAGTGCAGCGTAGGTTTACAAGGTTAATTCCCAGGATGGCGGGACTGTCAAATGCTGAGATAATGGAGCAGCTGAGCTTGTACACTCTGGAGTTTAGAAGGATGAGAGGGGATCTCATTGAAACATATAAGATTGTTAAGTGCTTGGACACGCTAGAGGCAGGAAACATGTTCCCGATGTTGGGGGAGTCCAGAACCAGGGACCACAGTTTAAGAATGAGTGAGCCATTTAGAACGGAGATGAGGAAACACTTTTTCTCACAGAGAGTGGCGAGTCTGTGGAATTCTCTGCCTCAGAGGGCGGTGGAAGCAGGTGCTCTGGATGCTTTCAAGAGAGAGCTAGATAGGGCTCTTTAAAATAGCAGAGTCAGGAGATATGGGGAGAAGGCATGAACGGGGTACTGATTGTGAATGAACAGCCATGATCACATTGAATGGCGGTGCTGGCTCGAAGGGCCAAATGGCCTGCTCCTGCACCTATTGTCTATACTTGCTAATCTTGCCCTGTAAGTTCTCATCCAAATCATTGATGTAGATGACAAACCGAACCCGAGGGACACCACTAGTCACAGGCCTCGGGTCCGAGAAGCAACCTTCCACCATCCTCTGCTTCCTTCCATGGAGCCACTTTGCTATCCGTTCAGCTATCTCTCCTTGCTATCTCTCCATGCGATCTAACCTTCCAGAGCAGCCTATCATGCAGAACCTTATCGAATGCCTCACTGAAATCCATGTACACAACATCTACAGCTCTGCCCTCATCGACCTTTTTGGTCACGTCTTCAAAAAAATCAGATGTGCTAGACACGACCTCCCACGTACAAAACCATGCTGAATATCCCTAATCACCCCTTGCCTATCCAAATGCCTGTATATCCTATCCCTCAGAATACTCTCCAGTAACTTGTCAACTACAGATTTTAAGCTCACCAGCCTATAGTTCCCAGCATTTTCCCTGCAGCACTTCTTGAAAAGAGGCACAACATTTGCAACCCTCCAGTCTTCAAGCACCTCTTCGGTGTTTAAGGACGACTCTTAAATTTCAACCAGGGCTCCCACAATTTCCTCTCTAGTTTCCCGCAATGCCCTCAGATATCTGATCAGGCCCTGGAGATTTATCTACCTTCATACACGACAGTAGCCTCAGTACTTCTTCGACAGTAATACTGACCGTTCGCAAGACACTTCCAGTGACTGCCTCAAGTTCCTCCGTCCTACTGTCTTTCTCCTCAGTAAATACAGAGGAGAAATACTCATTGAGGACCATACCCATCTCCTGTGGCTCCACACAGAGGTGACCACTTTGATTCCCGAGAGGTCCCACTCTCTCTCTAGTTACCCTTTTCCCCCCGATGTATTTATAAAATCTTGTGACCAACACCTCAATTTCCCTCGTCTGCCAAGCTTCCTTACTTTTGCCTGCTTTGCCTTTCACTCTAACGGGGACATACATATCCTGAGCTTTCATCAGCACACTTAAAAACATCCCATTTGGCCGATGTTCCTTTCCCCTCAAATAACCTGATCCAGTCAACTTGCGTGAGACCTTCTCTCGTACCCTCAAAGTTGGCCTTACGCCAGTTGAGCATTTTAACACGTGGACCCTCTCCGTCCCTATCCATAACTATCTTAAACCTAATCGAACTGTGGTCACTGGTCCCAATGATACGGTTCACTTCTTAATAAACAGACTACTGACACAAAAAGGTTAGTTAGACCAACTCAAGCTTTACTGATCATCGGCCGGGAAGCGATGGGGATACACCAGTCAAGTACGCAACACAAACACTTGACTTCCCCCCGTACCACCACTTCAATGTACAAAGAGTTGCATGATGTTTTATAGTGTGTGTGTGTGTGTGTGTGTGTGTGTGTGTGTGTGTGTGTGTGTGTGTGTGTGTGTGTGTGTGTGTGTGTGTGTGTGTGTGTGTGTGTGTGTGTGTGACATTCCAAAGATGTTCGTCATGGTCAGGGATACAGTCAATACACATTACCACAAGATGCTTCTGAGCTTGTCTCTTGTCAATTAGTAGACACATTACAAAGGCATCTTATCAGTTGGTACTTTCAAGATAAGACATCTCAAAAGGCATCGGTCATTGTCTCAATACACATCAACCTGAGGTAGACCCGGGCTTGTCTCTCTCTCTCATCAATCCACTGGAAAAGGCCTGTTTGAGAGAAAATATAAGTTACAACCTAGTCCAGTGTTCCACTATATATCTTTTATATATTTAAAAGCATTTAACTTTTCACCAATGGCTCCTTCACAAACACTTCATTAACTTGCCCTTCCCAATTTCCCAATACTAGATCCAGCGTTGCCCTCTCACAAGTGGGCCTCTACATACTGCTTTAAAAAAACTCTTCCAGAACTCGGCAGGTTGACTCGGTTTCACTTTCCACAGATGCTGCCTAATCTGCTGAGTGTTTCCAATAATTTCTATTCTACTAACTTGGCCGGTCAAAATAGTAAAACCCTCTTTTGGAATATGCAATTTAAATCGGTGTTTTAGGTCAATTTAGTTTAGAGAAACAGCATGGAAACAAGCCCTTCAACCCACTGAGTCCACGCCGACCAATGATCACCCATACGCTAAATTCTATGCTATACATAAGGTGCAGCGGCAGATTTTCATATCTTTCAGGTAATTAGCACCCTAGCCGCTATTTGGATGAGAATGGTTGAAGCGGGTGTCTTCTAAACGCATGCGAGCTCACTCAGAGACCTTCAGAGCTTCTTCTCAGATATGGCTTCAAATCACAGTCTTTTGATGAATAAATGCTTTATTGTTGATAGAAAACAGTGAGATACATCCAAATTTATTCCGAGTGTTCACAACAATCTTCTTCGAACTCCAGCTTTAGACATTAGAAAACTCCTCGTGTCTCCGTAACAATGGCATGTTCCCCCATCGTCTCTCCAAACTAATCTAAAAACTAAACTTCTGCGCAAGCATCCTAGCTCCAAACACGCCTAAAAACACGTCATAAAAACACCACCCACAATATAACGGGCAGTCTAAAATTTAAAGGCACATGCCATCATCAATGGCATGCAAGACAGGCCAAATGGCCACTGCACAAGGGATAATTTACAGAAGGCAATGAACCTGCACATACATCTTTGGAATGTGGGAGGTTTGGAAACCGGAGCACCCTGCGATCACAGGGAAGAGGTGCAAACTCCATATACACAGCACCCGTAGTCAGGAATGAAGCCGAGCCTCTGGCGCTGTAAGGAGGCAAATCTATTGCTACACCACCGTGTTGCCCAAAGACGCTGGATTATGTAATTGTATGTAAATTGATGCTCCATTGAAGGACTATGGGGGTATTAAACAGAGATAAACACGATTCAGCAATAGTAATGCATGCATTGAATCTTCTCTCAAACATTACCAAAGGCAACACATTTAAGTCATTCATTTATTTCTGTTAATGGGACACTGCTACGTGCAAAACGGTTGATTTTCTTTGTCTACGTAACGTAGTAAAACACTTCAGGCATGATAAATGCGTGTTGGTCTCTTTTCTTGCCTGCATACCTGAACATGTAGAGGCAAATACCATGCACCAAACAGCAGTGAGAATCTCACTATTCTTGAATCCTTACAACTCAGCTATGGAAAATGCTGCAGCTTCTTCCAAACGCCACAAAAACCAGGCGGCATTGCCAATAGGTATATTTTGCACAAACAATGTGCAGGAAGGAACTGCAGATGCTGGTTTAAACCAAAGATAGACACAGAAAGCTGGAGTAACTCAGCAGGTCAGCCAGCATCCCTGGAGAAAAGGAATAGGTGATGTTTCGGGTCGAGACCCTTCTTCAGACAATCAAACAATCCAACTTTCTGCCTCCCTCGTCTAAACACGAAAGTGTAAGAATGGGAAGCGGTGTGGGCCTCAAAGGGTCCTCGGGGACACTCCACTGATATACCACCACAAAGCCACTCCATCTCAAAACGAAACAGACTCTTGGACCCACCAAGTCCATACCGACCAGCAATCACCTTGTCCACCAACACCATCCTACACACTAGGGGGCAATTAACCATTTTTACCATAGCCAATTAACCTACGAATCCTATACGTCTTTCGAATGTGGGGAGAAACCGGAGAACTCAGAGCAACCCACATGGTCACAGGGAGAATGTACAAACACCGCAGACAGCACCCGTAGTCAGGATGGAACCCGGGTCTCTGGCGCTGTAAGGCAGCAACTCTTTGCCAAATTCCCTTGTCCAAACATTTAGCAGCACCCTCAACAAGGTGAAGATATCCTAAGCAAAACTCAACAGCTCAAAGTGTAAGAAATCCACGATGCCCAGTCAAATAGATGGGATAGTTTGCTCAAAACTTGGGTAGCAATTAGTAAGAGGCTATGTACCACATGGATAAACTGGATATGCCACCACCTACAATGCAAGGCAGATGTAGGCCACATCTGGCCTTGGGCCAGATTGTATTTAATCCCCATGTTGAACTGTTTTGAATTGCTGATTTGAGCCTTCAGGAACTATAAAGTGTATCCTAGGACATTGTGGGAGGTTGCTGGGGACACGGCAAAGATTTTAGTATGTTTCCTAGCTAATGACGAGGTCCTGGAAGACTAGAAGCTGAGAACGTTGCACCTTTAATCAGGAAGTGATGCGAGGACAAGCCATGGCACTATGGAACGGCGTGGCACTGTGATAGAGTTGTGTTCGATCCCGACTGCGGGTGCTGTCTGTACCGAATTTGTATGTTCTCCCTGCGACCACATGGGTTTTCTCCCGTTTCCTCCAACACGCCAACGACGTACAGGTTTGTCGGTAAGACACAAAATGTTGGAGTAACTCAGCGGCTCTGGCAGCATCTCCGGAGCGAAGGAATGAGTGACGTTTTGGGTCGAGACCTTTCTTCAGACTGACAGACCAGAAGATAGTACCCATGCCAGCACCGAGTTGGGAAGACTATTAAACAAAAACTGCAGGCACTCTAAATCTAAAATTAAACAGGAAACGCTGGAATATTCAGCAGGCCTGACAGCATCTGTGGAGAGGGCAAAGGGTACAGTATAATGTGGATAAATGTGAGGTTATCCAATCTGGTGGCAAGAACAGGAAAGTAGACTATTATCTGAATGGTGGCCGATCAGGAAAAGGGGAGATGCAACGGGACCTGGGTGTCATGGTACACCAGTCATGGAAAGTAGGCATACAGGTGCAGCAGACAGTGAAGAAAGCGAATGGTATGTTAGCATTCATAGCAAAAGGATTTGAGTACAGGAGCAGGGAGGTTCTACTGCAGTTGTACAGGGCCTTGGTGAGGCCACACCTGGAGTATTGCGTACAGTTTTGGTCTCCTAATCTGACGAAAGACGTTCTTGCCAAAGAGGGAGTACAGAGAAGGTTCACCAGACTGATTCCTAGGATGGCATGACTTTCATATGAAGAAAGACTGGATAGATTCGGCTTGTACTTGCTAGAATTTAGAAGATTGAGGGGGGATCTTATAGAAACTTACAAAATTCTTAAGGGGTTGCACAGGCTAGATGCGGGAAGATTGTTCCCTATGTTGGGGAAGTCCAGAACAAGGGGTCATAGTTTAAGGATAAGGGGGAATATTTTAGGACCGATGATAAACATTTTTTTCACACAGAGAGTGGTGAACCTGTGGAATTATCTGCCACGGAAGGTAGTTGAAGCCAGTTCATTGACTATATTTAAGAGGGAGTTAGATGTGGCCCTTGTGTCTAAAGGGATCAGGGGGTATGGAGAGAAGGCAGGTACAGGATACTGAGTTGGATGATCAGCCATGATCATATTGAATGGCGGTGCAGGCTCGAAGGGCCGAATGGCCTACTCCTGCACCTATTGTCTATGTCTCTATGTTTCTAAAACAGAGACAAAGTTTCAGGTTGGTGACGTCTCATCAGGTCTGTGGGGAGTTAGAGCTGTCTAGACAGTATAGAGGTAATACAGGAAGAAAAACGCAGTGCTGGAGTAACTCTGGAGCATCACTGGGTTAAATGTGGATAAACGACGTTTCGGGTCAGAACTCCTCTTCAGACAAAAGAGTAGACTGAAGAAGGGACCTACCTTCCATGTTCTCCAGAGATGCTGGCTGACCTGCTGAGTTACTCCAGCACTTTGTCTTTTTGTGTAAACCAGCATCTGCAGTTCCTTGTACGATATGACACAATAAAACTTGATTCATCCCCGGAGGGAAATTGGTCTGCCAACAGTCACAAAACACACCAAGGTACAGGAAAACTTAAAATTAAAAGTGAAAAAAAAGAAAAAGACAAGCGACTGTTGGCTGGTTGCCGTGTGCACAGCGTCTTCATCGGAACGAACAAACAGACAAACACAGACTTATCCCCTGGGATGAAAGATTTTAAATTAGAGTGCCCCCCCCCCGCCTTTGTTCTCCCACCATCCCTTGCAGCGGTCCCCCAGGCCAGGTCCCCATTGTTCTTCCCCCCCCACTGCCACTGAGGCCACCGATATTCCCGTTGCCTCCGAGGCCCCCACCACTGCCGAGGCTCCCGTTGCCTCCGAGGCCCCGCCGAGGCTGTTGCCTCCGAGGCCCCACCACTGCCGAGGCTCCCGAGGCCCCCGCTGCCCGCCGGGGCTCCCGATGCAGTCGAGGCTCACGCTGCCGAGGCACTCGTTGGCGCTGCGGAGACTGCCCTCGTCACCCAGACGGACCTCGTCGTCCAGCTTCTCCACAGTCCACTGGGCGGCCTGTGGGGCTAGTCAGGCCTACCGGGGCGCATTCCGGTCAGCGGCGCGACTACAAGGAAACTACAACTTCTTGTTTTTAAGAGAAAAACTTTAACCTGTGTTTTAGTTTGTCGGCATCAGAGGAAATCTGTTAATAAGTGTGATCATGCAGATCATGGGTGTGGAAAAGGTGCACAGAATGAGAATGATGACCCGAGGCCAAATGACCCAACTCTTCATTTATCAGTTGTGGCCTTTTCTGTGACGATCCTGGCTACCAGATCTAAAGTTGACAGAAACCTGCTTTGTTGGCCAGTCTTCTCAATAGGTACCCACCTGTGACTCTCTGTCCATTTGAAACCATGATGTTTGCCAGCATTTTAGGATGGATAGACACAAAGTGTTGTAGTCATTCAGGGGTCAGAGGGCTTCCCAAGAGATGCTGCCTGACCCACTGAGTTACTAGTGTCTTTTTTGATCAACCAGCATCTGCAGTTCCTGACCTGAAACATCATCTATCCACGTTCTCCAAGACCGAAATGTCACCTATCCATATTCTCCAAGGGTGCCGATCCGAAACATTGCCTATTCACGTTCTCCAGAGATGCTACCCGACCTGCTGAGTTACTCCAGCACTTTGTCTTTTTTTGTCTGCGGTTCCTTGTGTTCCTACTTTTCTTCAAACTACTTCTGTTGAGATATTGCTGCCCGTAATCAACGATTGGTTTTGAAATCACAAAGTACAGCCTTGTGAATAAAGAACAGTAATTGTAAAAAAGGAGATGCAAAGTCACACAGTAAAACAGCCACTTGAAGCGAACCACAGTGTTTATAGACAACTGGTTCCTCAAACTGTACACGCATATATTTGTTCTGGGACAAAGCAAACGTAACAAGACTATGAGGTATTATGAGATGATTGCCAAATGCACAGGAAACATAATGGGCATGTCAAATCGCACAAAGGACTGGGCTAACTGGAATTTCAATCAATTCCTTCTGAGAAGCAACAAACCACAAAGCCACAACAGAGAGGTATCAAGGCAAGCGAGACCAATGTGAACAGTATCGGGTGAATGAGAAAAGCCTTCAATAAACTCAGTCCTCACTGTCTACTGACTTGTTATCCATGGACCAGCGTAATTTCGAGGCCACCATTGCTGTCCGGGTCGCTGCCTCGCTGCGACCGCTGAAAACCAACGCACAATCACTCCCTGGAGCTGGAGCAACTCCCTGGAGTAACTCTTGCTCCTTGGTTCTCCAAAAATATTCTAAATGGAATTCAAACTGGAAGAGGTGGAGGGTCCATCACCAAACTCCAAACAATAACAGCCTATTGCATTTTATCTGTTTTTTTGTTGTGTATATATATGGTCTATGGTATATAAACACACTGAACTTTTATCTCCCGTTTTGTATTATGTTTACATATTCTGTCGTGCTGCAGCAAGCAAGAATTTCATTGCCCTATCTGGGACACGTGACAATAAAACTCTCTTGACATGGACTTAAGCAAAAAGGGTTCTTGGGGAAAAAAGAGCTACCTTAAATTTAGTTGCATCTGGTTGGGTAACTATGGTAGGGTGAAGACTATTCCATGCTTTAATTCGCGGGGGAACTCTGTAAAGAAGAAATTGGGTGACGTTTTGGGTAGAGACCCTTCTTTAGACTCCCCCTGGTTTTAGTGTTTTTAGTTTAATTTAAAGACACAGCGTGGAAACAAGCCCTTCGGACCATGAGTCCACGCCGACCACCCGTACACTAGTTCTATCCTACACATTAGCGACGCAAGTCAAGAGTGTTTTATTCTCTCAAATACCAGTTAGAACAATTAATTCCTCACTTGCAGCAGCACAACAGAATATGTATAGTGTATATTTATACATGAATATATACCTATAAGTGTGCGTCCGTCTCCATCGCTGTGTGTCTGTCTCCGTCTCTGTGTCTGTGCGTCTGTCCCCATCTCTGTGCCTGTCTGTCTCCGTCTCTGTGCGTGTCTGTCTGTGTATATAATACACACACACACAGAGAGAAGGCAGGTACAGGATACAAAGTTGGATGATCAGCCATGATCATATTGAATGGCGGTGCAGGCTCGAAGGGCCGAATGGCCTGCTCCTGCACCTATTTTCGATGTTTCTACGTTTCCGTCCTGGGGTTAATAAAGTTCTAACGTATAGTATAGGAACTGCAGATGCTGGTTTAAACTGAAGATAGACACAAAAAGCTGGAGGAACTCAACAGGTCAGACAGAATCTCTGGACAAAAGGAAAATATTACATTTTGGGTTGGGTCTGAAAATATTACGTTTTGGATTGGGTCTGAAATAGGTTCCTGCACACCTTTGGAATGTGGAAGGAAACAAGAGCACCCAGAGAAAACCCATGCCATCAAAGGGAAAAGGAGCAAACTCTATACAGACAGCACCCATATTCAGGATCAATTCCGGGTCTCTGGCACTTTTATGGCCAATGTATTGCCCAATAGTCTTGAACTGAATTAAAACATACAGTAACTGTAAAGGGGGACATAGCGTCACATAGAGATTTAAGACTGAAAATGGATAGTTTCTTTTTTTTAGTAACCAAAGTGATCAAGGTATAATTTTTTGTGTGTTTTTGTGGAAACAAAATATAGTGGCACAGCTGATAGACTTGCTGCCTCACATGTCAGAGATCTGTGTTCGATCCTGTCCTAGGGCACTGTCTGCATTGAATTTGCACATTCTCCCTACAAGCGTGTGGGTTTCCTCCCACGTCCCAAAGATGCATTGGCTTTGTAGGTTAACTTGTCTCTGTAAAATTGCCCCGAGCTTGTAGGGAGTGGGTGAGGAAAGTGGGATAACAGAACTTGTGTGAATGGGTAAAAATGCTGGAGAAACTCAGCGGGTGAGACAGCATCTATGGAGCGAAGGAAGTAGGCGACATTTCGGGTCGAGGCCCTTCTTCAGATTGCTGTGAGGGTGGGGGGGGGGAGAGCAGTGGATGAAGAAAAGAAAGAGGCGTTCATACCGAGACAGAGGGCTGAGGGAGAGCTGGGAAGGTTTGGGTGGGAAAGGGACGAATTGACCAGGGAGTTAGAGGGAAGCTGACAGGGAAGGAGATAAGAAGATGTGCACAGAGGTGGGATCCCATTGGTAGACAAAAAAGCTGGAGAAAATCAGCGGGTGAGGCAGCATCTATGGAGCAAAGGAATAGGCGACGTTTCGGGTCGAGACCCTTCTTCAGACTGATGTCGGGGGGGGGGGGGGGGGGGAGATGGGAAAAAGAAAGGAAGGGGCGGAGACAGCAGGCTGTGGGAGAACTGGGAAGGGGCGGAGATGAAGGAGGGAGAAACAAGGACTACCTGAAACTGGAGAAGCCAATGTTCATGTCGCTGGGGTGTAAACTACCCAAGCGAAATATGAGGTGCTGTTCCTCCAATTTGAGGTGGGCCTCACTCTGCCATGGAGGAGGCCCAAGACAGAAAGGTTGGATTCGGAATGGGGGGGGAGCAAGTGTTGTGTCACGGGGAGATCAAGTTGGTTATTGCGAACAGAGTGGAGATGTTGTACGAAGCGATCGCCAAGCCTGCGCTTGGTCTCACCGAGGTTGATCATACGCTAAATAATCCAACCACATTCTGTTTGGAAGCGGAAAGAAACAATAGAAATTGCATTGATTGCAATGTGTAAAAAGAGTTGAGATACTGTATTATTATTTTGCTGCATATCATTGTAGTATATATCATGTCTTTGTGGTATATATCATGTCTTGATTGGTGAATATATTTAGTTTCTGACTTTATTTGAAGCAGAAATAATATGTGAATGCTCCATTGAGCATAATTCCGACTGGTAACTGCGCACTTCGTCCGAGTACATTATCACACGCACCATGCAAGCGGTCTTAAATGACCACCTTGGTCATTTGGCAAACTAAAAAGCTGCCGAGGTTGCCCGGCTGACAACGGAAAAAAAAAGTTAAGTGAGAGCCCTGGTTGGGTGATGTTTCGGGTCGGGACCCTTCTTCAGACAGTCTGAAGGTCACCTATAGTTTCTCTCTGGAGATGTTGCCCGGCCTGCTGAGTTACAACATTATTTTGTGTCTATCTTTGATATAAACCAGCATAGTAACATAGAAATTAGGTGCAGGAGTAGGCCATTCGGTCCTTCGAGCCTGCACCGCCATTCAATATGATCATGGCTGATCATCCAACTCAGTATCCCGTACCTGCCTTCTCTCCATACCCTCTGATCCCCTTAGCCACAAGGGTCACATCTAACTCCCTCTTAAATATAGCCAATGAACTGGCCTCAACTACCCTCTGTGGCAGAGAGTTCCAGAGACTCACCACTCTGTGTGAAAAAAGTCTTTCTCATCTCGGTCTTAAAGGATTTCCCCCTTATCCTTAAGTTGTGACCCCTTGTCCTGGACTTCCCCAACATCGGGAACAATCTTCCTGCATCTAGCCTGCCCAACCCCTTAAGAATTTTGTACGTTTCTATAAGATCCCCTCTCAATCTCCTAAATTCTAGAGAGTATAAACCGAGTCTATCCCGTCTTTCTTTATAAGACAGTCCTGACATCCCAGGAATCAGTCTGGTGAACCTTCTCTGCACTCCCTCTATGGCAAGAATGTCTTTCCTCAGATTTAATTAAAAACAGGTGTGAGACAAAAGGATTAAAGAGTTGCTAATAGTGAAGCCAGAGGAAGGAATATGACTGGAGGGGGTGGGGAAAATAGGTGCGAGTCCGGGTGAGGATTCATCTAAAATGGGAAGCAATCTGTTAATTTGAGGATAGGCACAAAGAACTGGAGTAACTCAACAGGACAGGTGGCATCTATGGATTATGAAATTTGTTTCTACAAATGGGGACAAGAGCTGGTTTTCCGATGAGTTGTTGGCAGCTTGAAATTTAAACAGCTACTCACTGATGTAAGGGGTTATGGGGAGAAGACAGGAGAATGGGGTTGAGAGGGAAAGATGGATCAGCCATGATTGAATGGCAGAGTAGACTTGATGATGGGGTAGCTGAGCTCAGCACCGTAACGCAATAAGTACCCTGGTGTAGGATTAGATGAAAAGATGTATTGGGATCTGTATACACGTCTCAATAGATATTGTTATATGAAACTGTTCCATTCAATGTTAAGATATTCCTTTTTTTTAATTTTTTTATTTTAATTTTTTATTTTGTTTATCTTTATTCTTTTTTATTTTTTCTTATATAATCATTATTATTTAATCACAATGTCTTGATTATTGATTTATACTTTTACTTTTTTTTCACTCCCTTACCTTCCCAAAAAAATCAAAAACAGTAGAATATATAAATTACCCCGTAACATCTGTACGTTTGTGATGTCTAATTTGTATTTGAAGTACTGTTGTACCTTAGATAATATGCAATGCTTCTAATAAAAATATTTATTATTTTTTTAAAAGAATAGACTTGATGGGCCAAATGGCCTAATTCTGCTCCTATCACTTTATGAACTCATTCTAACCAACGTCAGCCATAGTCAAAGCAATCTACGAACACAAGTGACCCCCAAGCATTCTGGAATTTCTAAATATGCAAAGATAACATCACCGTGACTTGTTCCCTGACCCTGTGGGGAAACAATACAGCTCCACCAGCAACAAACACAAAGCTGTAACATGCTGGCGCCATTTCTAACTAACCGCTATTAGAGTGACTTCAATTAAAGAACTGAATTGTTTTAATAATTATAAAGCAGCTTCCTTGAAAAGAACAAAGACATATTTTCATCTGAAAGGGAAACAAAAACTGGAATCAAACCACCAATAAATGAATTGGGGAAATCAGAAGAAGCTGCTTCAGCAAACAACATAAAACGTGGTACTTGTCACAGAACTTGGGGCAATTGCCAAAACTCAATTTAAGATGAAAATGGATATGCATGAACATAGGGATTTTGTGCAGATTTTCTCAATCTCAGGCTCTGCTAGATTGAATCACTTCAGAAGACTGGTCATTGCTTTCGAAATGGAAACAGTGAAAAATTAGATAAAAGGAGTAAAATCATACGCTGTGTAAAGAAGAGGAACTGCAGATGCTGGTTTGACATATACTGATAGCCAGATTAAGGTAAGGGAAAACGCATTCAAATGGCGCACAATAGAACCAAATAGCCTATTGTGCTATATCGAGATTTTCAAATTGGCGTTAAATTTAGAATTGAAACACAACTCTAAAATGGCTGCATTCAATCTCTATAATTAGATCTGAAATTGTATTGGGTGATAGTGGCAAGACATTGGAAAAACAGATTCCCTTGAAGATGGCACACAAACCCATTTGAGAGCTTTGCTATAAACCAACTTAATGTAAAATCAAAGGTGGACAAAAATGCTGGAGAAACTCAGCGGGTGAGGCAACATCTATGGAGAGAAGGAATAGGCGTGTTTCAGGTCGAGACCCTTCTTCAGACTGATGTCGGGGGGGGGGGGTGGAGAAGAAACGAAGAGGCAGAGATTTCTAGTTTTCTCAGCATCTCCTTGTACTTGAAAACAAACAAGGCATTTCCAATTGATTTCAGTAGGACCAGCTGACTTAGCCCCGTACCATAAACAAAGTTCAAAGAATTGCCAGTACCAGGATAGAACGGAGAACATCACAGCACAGGAAAAGCCCCATTTCCCTGCTGGCCATGATGCCAATTTAAATTAACCCCAGATAGACACAAAGCGCTGGATGAAGTAACTCAACGGATCATACAGCATCTCTGAAGGAAAAGGATGGGTGACGTTTTGGGTCAGAACCCTTCCTTCAGACTGAAAGCAGAGGTAGAGGATATGGCATCCATATCCTTCCATTCCCTGCTTGTTCATGCAACTATCAAAATGCATCTTAAATATTGGTATTGTACCTGCTTCCACCACTTCCCCTCGCAACACATTGCATACACCTCTCACTCTTTGTTAAAAAACACCTGCCTTGCACATCTTTAAACTTTACCCTCCCTCATATTAAATCTATGCCATCTTGTAATTTGACATTTCAATCCTGGGTAAGAAAGACTTACTATTCATCCTCTTTATACTTCTCATCAGTTTAGAAACAAATTTGTACAACTAGTAATCTCTCATCCAGGCAACATCCTGGTGAAGGGGTACACAAAAAGCTGGAGAAAACTCAGCGGGTGCAGCAGCATCTAAGGAGCGAAGGAGATAGGCGACGTTTCGGGTCGAGAAGACTGGTCAGGGATCAGCGAGAGATATAGACTCAATGAGTGAAAGATATGCAAAAAAGTATCCAAGCCATTGTAAGCTGTTTGCCTGGTGCGACTGGGAGGGAGATAGAGATAGAGGGAATAGTACACAAAAAGCTTCATCCAGGCAACATCCTGGTGAATCTCTTGAGCACTGTCTCCAAAGCCTCCGCATCCTTCCTATAATGCAGCGATCAAAACGGACTCCAAATGTGGCCTGAACAAAGTGTTATACAGATGTATCACAACTCAATAACATTTATGTGGAGACTATTGCATACTTAGGGTATGCAAGCAAAGAATTTCAGAGGAACTCGTCACATGTAAGGGTCTCGACCCGAAACGTCGCCTATCTCCTCGCTCCTTAGATGCTGCTGCACCGCTGAGTTTAGCTTTTTGTGTACCCTCGTCACATGTAACTTGTTTTAGCCGCTCTATTTGTGTTTGCCACTTTCAGGGATCTATGGATTTGCAATCCAAGATCCTCTGTACAATACGCCCAAGGTCCTCTGTACAATACGCCCAAGATCCTCTGTACAATACGCCCAAGGGCCAAACCATTTATTCAATACTTTCCTCCCAAATTGCAACATCTCACACATGTTCAGATTTAAGTACTCCTTCCATTTCTCTGCTCATATTTCCAACTGATCTATACCCTGATGTATCCTTTGACAATAATCCTCATCATCCACACATTCTGGCAATTTTTGTAGGTAGACAAAAGTGCTGGAGAAACTCAGCGGGTGCAGCAGCATCTATGGAGCGAAGGAAATAGGCAACGTTTCGGGCCGAAAACCTGTGTCAGCTGCAAACTTACTAATCAGCGCATCGACATTTGTCTAAATCATTTGCGTATGCCACAAACAAGAACTCCTAGCACTGATCCCTGTGGAACCCACTGGTCACAGACCTCCAGACAGAATAACACCCGTCCATCACTACTGCGTCTTCGGTGGCTCAGCTTGAATCCAATCATCCAAGTCTCTGTGGATTTTCAAAACTCTTTAGATTCTGGAGTAGTTCCTGAGGATTGGAGGGTAGCTAATGTAACCCCACTTTTTAAAAAGGGAGGGAGAGAGAAAACGGGGAATTACAGACCAGTTAGTCTAACATCGGTAGTGGGGAAACTGCTAGAGTCAATTATTAAAGATGGGATAGCAGCGCATTTGGAAAGTGGTGAAATCATTGGACAAAGTCAGCATGGATTTACGAAGGGTAAATCATGTCTGACGAATCTTATTGAATTTTTTGAGGATGTAACTAGTAGAGTGGATAAGGGAGAAGCAGTGGATGTGTTGTATCTGGACTTTCAGAAGGCTTTCGACAAGGTCTCACACAAGAGATTGGTATACAAACTTAAAGCACATGGTATTGGTGGTTCAGTATTGATGTGGATAGAGAACTTGGCTGGCAGACAGGAAGCAAAGAGTAGGAGTGAACGGGTCCTTTTCAGGATGGCAGACAGTGACTAGTGGGGTGCCGCAAGGCTCAGTGCTGGGACCCCAGCTATTTACAATATACATTAATGATTTGGACGAGGGAATTAAATGCAACATCTCGAAGTTTGCGGATGACACAAAGCTGGGGGGCAGTGTTAACTGTGAGGAGGATGCTAGGAGCTGCAGGATGACTTGGATAGACTGGGTGAGTGGGCAAATGCATGGCAGATAATGTGGATAAATGTGAGGTTATCCACTTTGGTGGCAAAAACAGGAAGGTATACTATTATTTGAATGGTGGACCGATTAGGAAAAGGGGAGATGCAGCGAGACCTGGGTGTCATGGTACACCAGTCATTGAAAGTAGGCATGCAGGTGCAGCAGGCTGTGAAGAAAGCGAATGGTATGTTGGCATTCATAGCAAAAGGATTTGAGTACAAGAGCAGGGAGGTTTTACTGCAGTTGTACAGGGTCTTGGTGAGGCCACACCTGGAGTATTGCGTACAGTTTTGGTCTCCTAATCTGAGGAAAGACATTCTTGCCATAGAGGGAGTACAGAGAAGGTTCACCAGACTGATTCCTGGGATGGCATGACTTCCATATGAAGAAAGACTGGATAGACTTGGCTTGTACTCGCTGGAATTTAGAAGATTGAGGGGTGATCTCATAGAGACTTACAAAATTCTTAAGGGGTTGGACAGGCTAGATGCAGGAAGATTGTTCCCGATGTTGGGGAAGTCCAGGACAAGGGGTCACAGTTTAAGGATAAGGGGGAAGTCTTTTAGGACCGAGATAAGAAAATCATTTTTCACACAGAGAGTGGTGAATCTGTGGAATTCTCTGCCACAGAAGGTAGTTGAGGCCAGTTCGTTGGCCATATTTAGAGGGAGTTGGATGTGGCCCTTGTGGCTGAAGGGATCAGGGGGTATGGAGAGAAGGCAGGTACAGGATACTGAGTTGGATGATCAGCCATGATCATATTGAATGGCGGTGCAGGCTAGAAGGGCCGAATGGCCTGCTCCTGCACCTAATTTCTATGTTTCTATGTGACTTAATCTTCCGGAGCAGCCTGGAAAGTTGTCAAATGTTTTACTAAATAAAGTCCAAGTAAACAACATTCACTGCCCTGCCCGCAATCATCTAATCACCTCCGCTAAAATCTCAATCATATTCACGTGGCATGAACGTCCCACATAGTCATGTCGACAGCTGTCCCTAAAGTTTTTGCAGATGTGTAATAAATCCTTCCAGAAGAATCTTCAAACCTTTACTATACTGTTGTAAAGCGCAGAGGTGTACAATTTCTCTTCCGCCCTACTCAAACAACAGTGGTTATTCTCCAGTCCTCTGGGACTTTGCCTGGGGATGAAGAGGATACAAAGATCTCTGACAAGACCCCAGCACTTGTATAAATATCAGGTTACGCATCTATACATTGACCTCCTCCCCTCTTTGTCATTAACTAGCCATAGAAGTCAGCATAGCAATGTTAAACATTTTATTTAAAGCAAACTGATTTTGAGTAGGCCATACGCCAACTATCGGTTAAGCTGTCCAAGTCATTTGGGTACAACATTCCTTCCACATTAAACAGAGATGTAATAAGAAGATTTTTCCCAGCAGATGCTTGGTATCACGAATGACCATGATTTTGTGAACAATTACATCAACTGCAGAGCTGCGGCAGTAAAATGGCCGACAAGGTAGATTGGAGGCTAGTTTGTGGAGGCTAGCTAGTCCTCTTCAGCGGCTGATTATGCAGGGCTTCAGTGTGCTACCAACGCCACCAACGTACAAATGTAAATCGTCCCTGGTGTGTGTAGGATAGTGTTAGTTTGCGGGGGGAGGGGTCACTGGTAGGCTCGGATTTAATGGGCCAAAGGGTCTGTTTCCGTGCTGCATCTCTAAACTAAACAAACAAAATTAGGGACATGTACAGGTCTTAAATACCAAACTACCCGACAACCCATACATTCCACAAAAGATTTAGGGCTCTTAAAAATAGCACAGTCAGGGGATATGGGGAGAAGGCAGGAACGGGGTACTGATTGGGGATGATCAGCAATGTCACATTGAATGGCGGTGCTGGCTCGAAGGGCCGAATGGCCTACTCCTGCACCTATTGTCTATTTTTGTTTCCATTGAAAGAAACGATATGTAAAGCTTAGTGCACATTAACCGGAGCTGGTTTGTTTTCCGGACAGGATTTTAAAGGAACAGTCAGAAACAGAGGCTCGTGACAGAATTCCTTCAGTATGATGAACAACCATCATCGCACTGATTCAATTTCGCAGCAATTGTTAGCAATTTCACACCTCTCTGGGTCCAAACAGCAATTGTTCACACCGTGTCAGTCTCCTGCAGCAACTTGCTATTTCAGTTACGACAACTGTAGCAAATCATTCGGGATTGAAAATCTATGCAATTACGTTGAACCGCTGGTATTTCCTTCCAATGGCCATGTAAATCATGTACTAGTTTATACAAATAAAGCTACAATCTGAGCTTCACAATGAAAGTCAAAAAGGGCCTGTCCCTCTGCGGCGACCTAATCTGCGAGCTTAGAAGAGTTTGCCCTCGACTCAAACTCGCAGCATGGTGGACATGTGGTCCTGGTAGGTCCTATGAGGTCACTGGAACTCTCCTTCATGCTCGAGGGAAGTTTCCACATACTCGCGGCCTCAGCTAGGTCGCGGAAAAATTTTCAGCATGTTTCAGCTGCGAGGAAAAATTGGTCGGCATGGTTCTTTTGAACTCGTAGTGCAGTGGAGCGGGGTCGCTATGTAGTTACAGGCAGTCGAGGGCAGCCATAGGCAATCTCCTTCGCTGACCAAGCATTTTAATTGGCTCATTGAAGTTTTCAGGACCAAGGAAAACAGACCGGTAGGTTAAATGCCCGCTAAACTTTATTATATTTCTTAAAAGTGTCTCCACTCTTTCTCCCCCCACCTCCACGCTTTCTAAAGGACTTACCGTTACTGTGCAGCCATTTTTTACCTTCCTATTCATCGAGGGTGTGAATTTCAGACATCGCTCCCCCGCTTTCCCTGGTCCCCACCTTTGCGGGGCTGGGCGGGGCGTGCGTGCACAACTGGCGGTTTCATCGCTGATGCTCCATCCAGCGCGAGTTTTTCAGGCAAGTGCCCTCGAGCTTGAAGGTCGAAGACACTCTTCTGAACTCGCGGATTAGGTCACCGCAGTGAGACAGCCCGTTTACAGTGATTTTTTTCGATTTTTTTTAAAGACACCAGTTATGGAGTTTCATCATTTATTTCAAGATTCAAGAAAGTTTATTGTCATGTGTCCCTGATAGGACAATTACATTCTTGCTTTGCTTCAGCACAACAGAACACAGTAGGCATTGACGACAAACAGATCAGTGTGTCCATTATGTAAATACATACACACATGAATAAATAAACTGATAAAGTGCAAATAACAGATAATGGGCCATTAATGTTCAGAGTTTGTCCAACCAAGTTTAATAGCCTGATGGCTGTGGGGAAGTAGCTATTCCTGAACCTGGACGTTGCAGTCTTCAGGCTCCTGTACCTTCTACCCGAAGGTAGCAGGGAGATGAGTGTGTGGCCAGGATGGTGTGGGTCCTTGCTGATGCTGCCAGCCTTTTTGAAGCAGCGACTGCGATAGATCCCCTCGATGGTAGGAAGGTCAGAGCCGATGATGGACTGGGCAGCGTTTACTACTTTTTGTAGCCACGATGCAACCGGTCAGCATGCTCTCTACTGAGAGTCCTCCTTGACTTACTGGCTCGCCGTAATCTTCTCAGGAGGTAGAGGCGCTGATGTGCTTTCTTAATAATTGCATCAGTGTTCTCGGACCAGGAAAGATCTTCAGAGATGTGCACGCCCAGGAATTTGAAGCTCTTGACCCTTTCAACCATCGACCCATTGATATAAACGGGACTGTGGGTCCCCATCCTACTCCTTCCAAAGTCCATAATCAGTTCCTTGGTTTTGCTGGTGTTGAGGGCCAGGTTATTGTGCTGGCACCATATGGACAGTCGCTCGATCTCTCTTCTATACTCTGACATCCCCATCAGTGATAGGTCCCACAACAGTGGTGTCGTCAGCGAACTTGATGATGGAGTTCGCACTATGACCGGCTACGCAGTCATGAGTATAGAGTGAGTACAGCAGGGGGCTGAGCACGCAGCCTTGAGGTGCTCCCGTGCTGATTGTTATCGATGCATATATGACAGATTTCTTCCAGAGCAAATGACTTTCCATGCAATACTTGAGCAATTTAACAATGCAGGTGAAGTGTGTAGTATTCTCAAAGTGCTAAAGTAACTCAGCGTGTCAAGCAGCATCTCTGGGGAAAAAGGATGGGTGACGTTTCGGGTTGGGATCCTTCTTCCCGAAACGTCACCCATCCTTTGTCTCCAGAGGTGCTGCCCGACCCGCTGAATTACTCCATCACTTTGAGTCTATCTTTGGTATTAACCAGCATCCATAGTTCTTTGTTTCTACATTGTGTATTAATATCTTCTTTGAAGCCACCTCTTGCACTAAAAGTTATTTCCTGCACTAAACATTATTTCCTTTATCGTGTATCTGTTTATAGTGGATGGTTCGATTGTAATCATTAGTTCTCTGTCCGTTGACTGGTTAGCAAGCAACAAAACTTTTCAATGTACCACAGTACAGGTGAAATAAGCTAAACCAAACCATAAAGTAAAGCTCTCCATTGTTAAGGGTTTTCCTGGGCTCACTTTAAGAAGGATGATGAAATTCAGTAACTAAATTGGATTGCAGAACCTGAAGCATGCACCTTGGGAGAAAGATCTGATCAAGATATACTCGCTGTTGCCATGCTTAGATAGGGAAGATTGAGATAAGCAGTACCTTGTCACGGATGACTCAATGATCAAGGGTTCGCAGATTTAGTGTGCGGAACGAAGGTTAAGACGGAAACAAAGAAAATAACATTTTATGCAGGCAATAGTTACTGCCAAGCTACCTCTGTATCAGTGGCGGAGTCATGCGGGGCTTTTGAAAGGGAATTTGGCAGACAATGCAGGGAAGTAATTGGCCATGTAGAAACAAGGAACTGCAGATGCTGGTTTACAAAAAATGACACTAAGTG
Source organism: Okamejei kenojei (assembly GCA_035221665.1). Classification (NCBI taxonomy): domain Eukaryota; kingdom Metazoa; phylum Chordata; class Chondrichthyes; order Rajiformes; family Rajidae; genus Okamejei; species Okamejei kenojei. Next base: position 74,625,437 of record CM069140.1, on the reverse strand, counting down.
CTGAAATAACTCAGCAGGTCAGGCAGTATCTTTGGAAAATATGGATAGGTGATGTTTCGGGTCGGGACATTTCTTAAATGATTGTGATGAGGGAGGGGGAGGCAAGCCGGAAGAGAGGAGGGGGGACAGGACAAAGCCTGGCAAGTAATAGGGGGATACAGGAGAGTAGGGGAAGGTTTGATTGGCAGATAGTTGGACATCTGTCTATCTGCAGATGGCCAGAAATGAAAAGACAAAAGGTGTGAGATGAGGACAGAAGAGTTACGAATGTGAAGCCAGAGGAAAGAATTGATGAAAGAGGCAGCAGGCAAGGGGGAAGAAAACATAGGATGGGGCAGAAGGGGTGGCGAGGTTTGGTTTGTTACCTAAAATTGGAGAATTCATAGTTCATTTTGTTGGATTCCCTAATGGAAACAACAGTATATCCGCTCAAATTGAAATTAATGCAAGATCAATTCAAGCTGTATTCCATCTGCCATTTCTACAGAATCACACAAGGAAACCACTATGCCTTACCAACCATGGAATACATTATCAATCCCATAATTTGCTGCAATATTTACCACATGTACACAAACACTGTCAAACCGAGAAACCACAATAGTGTGAAATATGTTTAACTAAGCACCACCTCCTACACACGTGTCTATTTTCAGGTCCAGAATCTATTTTTTTTAGTTTAGAGACACAGAGCGGAAACGGGTCCTTTGGCCCACCGAGTACGTGCCGACACTAACCCTATCCTACACAATAAGGACAATTATATTGAAGCCAATCAACCTACACACCTGTTTAAGAAGGTTGCTACCTCACCCGCTGAGTTTCTCCAGCACTTATGTCAACCTGAAAACCTGTATGTCTTGGGGAGTGTGAGAGGAGAGCAGAGCACCCAGGGCGAACGCACAAACTCCGTACAGACAGCCCCCGTAGTCAGGATGCAACCCAACAACTCTACCGCTGCACCACCATGCCGCCAGGACACCCTTTTCTCTGCACATGCTGCCTGGCCTGCTGAGTTGCTCCAGTATTTTGGCATGGTGGCGCAGCGGCAGGGTTGCTGCCTTACAGCGCCTGAGACCCGAGCTCGATTCTGATGCCTGGAGCTATCTGTACGGAGTTTGTACTTTGTCCCCATGACCTGCGTGGGTTTCCTCCGGGAGCTCCAGTTTCCTTCCACATTCCAAAGACATACAGGGTTGTGGGTGAATTGGCATGGTAAAATTATAAATTGTCCATAGTGTGTGTAGAATAGTGTTAATGCACGGGGATCGCTGGTCAGCACAGACTTGGTGGGCCAAATGTTTCCATCCTGTATCTCTGAACTAAACTAAACCAGAACATTGTGTCTATCTACAGTACTAACTGGTTACACCCGATACCAAAAGACCAGGAAGCAATCTTGGAAGCCCATAATTTAACACCCTTGCCAGAGGCAACGGAATCCTGCAGAGGGCCGCCACATGTTACTGATAAACAGTCTGCAATGATACTACGTGGCACAAAGGATCTCGGAATCCACCCATAAGGTGTAGCCGTCAGCCAAGGTACATTTTGGAAATACCCCTCTCAGTATCAATTACTGTTCGGATCGTAACTGTCACTGTATGTCATGTTGTTACTTGTGGACGGAGCATCAAGGCAAATTCCTTGTATATGAATACTTGGCCAATAAACTTACGTACTTATTAATATTCAATACATTTGTTTCTCAAGCCATTTCTTTGGCACTGAACAGCCAATTTAACAGGGGACAAATATGAATAGACTTTTTCTGACAGAAGTATCAGAAATATCAGCAGGTTGTAATTCAAGGACACCGAATGGCTTTGGTTTTCAGGATTATCACTCAACCAATTTTATGTCATACATAACTAAGATCTGGTTCAACCAGTTCCACTTTGCTTTACAATAACTGGCATACAAGCAAAACTACTCAATTATCTAACTGTGACCAGCAAACAAGTCAACAGAAAAAAAAAATTCCCAGTTAAGAAAAAACACAAAGAGCTGGAGTAACTCAGCTGGTCAGGCAGCATCTCTGGAGGACATGGATCGATGTCGGTTTGGGTCGGGACATTCTTCAGACTGGAGGAGGATTCTAATCCAAAATGTCTTCTATTTTGTAGTGGTAAACTAGTATCTGCAGTTCCTGCAGGCCTGGGTAGAGTGGATGTGGAGAGGATGTTTCCACTTGTGGGAGAGTCTAGGACCAGAGGTCACAGCATCAGAATTAAAGGACGTTTCTTTAGAAAGGAGATGGGAGGAATTTTTACAGCTAGAGAGTGGTGAATCTGTGGAATTCATTGCCACAGAAGGCTGTGGAGGTCGTCAATGGATATTTTGATCTCACTTAGAATGGGTGTCAGGGGTATGGGGAGAAGGCAGGAGAATGGGGTTAAGAGAAAAAGATAGATCAGCCATGATTGAATGACAGTACATTGAATGACAGAGTAATTCTGCTCCTATAACAAATTAATTCACAAAGTCTCCATCTATCCATTTGTCCCTTATGTTCCATATCTACATCACTGCATGCAGATCCAGTGCAACACTAGGTTAAGGATACTCCAGCCATGCCAATGGCTTGAAAAGTAGGTAGAACAGAGGCCTCCTGTACATCGGCGAAACCAAACATAGACTCGGCCACCGTTTCATTGGACGCTTACGCTCGGTCCGCCTAGGCCTGCGGTATCTCCTGGTTGCCAACCATTTCAACTTCCCTTCCCATTACATACCGACATTTCTGTCCTGGGCCTCCTCCATTGCCAGAGTGAGACCACACTCAAACTGGAGGAACAGCACCTCATATTTGGCTTGGGTAGCTTTCAACCCAGCGGTATGAACATTGAATTCTCTAATTTTTAGTAACTTGGCCTCATACACCCCTCCACTCCCCCCTCCCTCGGCGTTTTACCAGTTCCACAGTTATCCATATTGTGTCTCTTGAGATCGCACCTTTCCAAGCCAACAATGGACCTTCCAGGCACTGCACAGCCTGAAGTCATTTATGGCTAGCCCGGATTGACCCTGGTCTTTGCTCATCTCCAGCTCTCTCTCCCCCCCCCCCCCCCCCCAACCACTTTCAGTCTGAACAAGGGAATTAACCCAAACCATCCCTTTTCTCCAGAGATGCTGCCTGCCCTGCTGAGTTACTTCAGTATTCTATATCTGTCTTTAGAACAGAGGATTAGCGGGTCTGTGCATCATGTCCACTTCTTGGTACTCCTCAAAAGAGAGGTCACAAATTATCTGATGGAACACTGCTGGACCTTCTGTCCAGTTAAGTTTTTAGAAATACAATGAATACAATGTTTTGATACACACTCTTTCATTTAAAAACAAACATTTTGACTTAATTGTGCATTTTTACTAGACCAGCACCTTTGTTACACTATTTTCTCATCCATGACTTGTGGATCTCTGTTTTTCGTACTTAGTCGAGTGGAAGGTCGAAAAATAGGACAGAGAAGGTATGGTCCATTCTTCAGGTTAAGAAGTGCCAGAAATGTTTTTGGGAAGGTATAGGAGCAGAATGAGGCCATTCGGCCCATGAAGTCTACTCTGGCGTTCAATCATGGCTGAACTATCTTTTCCTCTCAATCCCATTCCACTGCCTTCTCCCCATTACCCCTGACACCCGTACTAATCAAGAATCTGTCAATCTCCGCCTTAAAAATATCCAGTGACGGCCTCCACACCCTTGCGTGGCAATGAATTCCATTGAATGATTTACCACCCCGACGGAATAAATTCCTTCTCATCTTCCTTTTAAGGGTACGTCCTTTTATTCTGAGGCTTTGGCCTCTGGTCCTAGACTCTCCTGCTAGTGGAAACATCCTCTCCACATCTACCCAGGCCTGGATGAAGAGGATCGGCAAAGTATAAAAGATTGTGACAACATTGTATTGAGTTCAGGACATGAAATCATTCGAGCCCTTCTGTTACTCCATCATTCATAATGGGTTTTCTCCTTCCCCCTCAATCCTTCCCTTCAATAATCTGAATTGGTGCAATCAAAACTGAACTATAGTGACATCTCCACAGAGATGGTGTAATACGCATTACAGAGACACCGTTGGGTGAGGCAAGAGGAAGGAGGGATGTTAAACCGTGTTAACATAAAAAGTGCAGAATCAGACTCATCACACTCAACCTCCCCATAAATTTCAGTGATGTCACTGGGATCCCCGAAAAACTAAACTACAGATCATAAAATTTGCATAACCCACATCGGAATGTTGACCAACACCTGTGAACTACACCAGTCTTTGCAGATTTAGAGCTGCAGAAACATTACTATAGGTGATCCGTCTCACAACAGGGATAATGTATATTAACATAAAGTAGACACAAAGTGCTGGAGTAGCTCAGCAGGTCAGACGGCATCTCTGGAGAAAAAGGATGGGTCACGTTTCAGGTTGGAACACTTCTTCAGAGTGATCGTAGAGGTGAGGGGGGAGGAGGGGGGTGGGGGAAATAAACTCCAGGCAAGAAAAGGCCAGAACAAATCTGGATCAGCCACAGATGACCTCAGGAAGTTGGAGCCCATAATGGCTCACTGTTGGCTGGAGAAGGTGCGATAACAAGAGGGATACAAGGACGCAAACAGTGGAACTCCTACCAGTTACCTATTCACCTATAGTTTTTCACCAGAGATGCTGCCTGACCCTCAAGAGTTACTCCAGCATTTTGTGTCTGCCTTCAAGGGGAAGAATTCTCCAGGAGGTTCCTGATCTCACATCCTACCTTTGAGCTTTAATTTTGCCTCCTCATTCTGGATTAACTCAACCCAGAATATAGTTTCTAATAATTTGTAAATTACTCAAGAATAAAACTCAAACCACTGGATTATTGCCATCCAAACTCAAGTCAAGACATTTTGTTTTTGTTGCCATCTTGACTGGTGTCAGTAAGTATAATAATCACAAACACATTAAGAGATGGGGAAAAAACATCGAGCGTGTAGGAAAGAACTGCAGAAGCTGGTTTAAATCAAAGATAGACACAAAATGCTGGAGTAACTCAGCGGGACAGGCAGCATCTCTGGAGAGAAGGAATGAGTGATGTTTCGGGTCGACCCGATAGGTCACCCATTCCTTCTTTCCAGAGATGTTGCCTGGCCCACAGAGTTACTCCAGCATTTGGTGTCTATCGTCAAGTATTGATCAAGGACAGGCAAGACTGGAAAAGACACCTACAATGGAAGTCTCCAGTATTAAACATAAAATCTTGACTGAGATAAAGTGGTAAACATGATGCAATTTGGATCTATATCCCCTTTGATGTCTCGTTTTCACACCTTATCCTTCCTTATCTCTGGGCCTCTCCCCCTTGACTCAGTCTGAAGAAGGATGTCGACCTGAAACGTGAGGCCTCCTCGGACTGACTTTGAGCCCTATCGCGGGGCGTGGACTTAACATCGGAGCTGATCCCTTGCCTGGGATCGCTCCCACCGCGGACTTACCATCAAAGGCTAGTCGGGAAGCTCCAACATCGCGGAAGGTTCGACCAGCCCCGGCGCGAGGGAGCTGACACCCCCCCGATGCGGGAGCTGATCGCCTCAACGTGAAGGGCCCGAACGGCCGCCGGCTACGGGAGTCAAGATCGTCCCGTCCACGGGGGGCTCGAGGCCCACGACCGAGGAAGAACTAAGGGAAGGACTTGAACTTTATTTCACCTTCCATCACAGTGAGGAATGTGTAGGAGTCACTATGGTGGATGTTAATGTTAAAATCTGTTGCTTTTAATTGTATGACTGACCTGGCCAATGAAATTCCTCGTATGTTGCAAAACATACTTGGTGAATAAAGTGTGATTCTGATGCTGATTCTATCCAGAAATGCTGCCAGTTACTCCAGCATTTTGTGTCTATCTTCAACCTAAAGCCGTGCTTTAAGTACATCAACCTCATTCGAGTCAAACTATGCATAGTCAGGTTCCAACACGTTCTCATTCAGCCAAATTCTATTTAAAAATTATGACTGAATCTTCTCAACGACGATTCAAGGGAATGCAAAACAATTAAATGCAAACAATCTAATTTAAGTGTGGCTCCAAAGGAAAGTTTTAGCCAATTTCAAGCACGCTGATGTACTAAATAACCCAGCTCTACAAGCCCAGACATGCAAACATTTTCATCCAGTTATATACCGGGGATAATGTCTGCTACTATGCCAATTAAACAAAAACAAACCAAAAACAGGTTTACATTCCAAACAAGATGGAGTCGCACATTTGTAATCCTAACAAAGTCCTTTATGCTGTGCCACACTTGTGCCACAAGTCCTTTATATTGTACCATAAATAATCTCATTATTAGAAAACAATTCTACGCCTAATTTGCAAATAGAGGTCCTGCACAAGATAGGCTTTAAAGAGAACATCAATTTAATTAGAGCACTGGGAACTTGAAAGAAGGACCAGTTAACCAGCTGTCGGTCCCAACAGATCTACGATTAATAATAAGACACCTGAATTAAGGACATTTTCCAGATGCTTCCTGCAAACTGGAGCTCGGCCCCAACAACTTAGCTCAGGATACAAGTACATAGATGACGGGATGGCTTCAGCTCTCTTTCCACAGTGGCGCAACGGTAGTTACTGCCTTATAGCGCCAAATCAATCCTGACTTTGGGTGCTGTCGGTATGTTCGCCCTGTGACCGCATGGATTTTCCCCAGGTACTACAGTTCCCTCCCACAGTCTAAAGGCGTACAGGTTTGAGGGTTAATTGGCTTCCGTAAATTTTCCCTAGTGTGTAGGATAGTGGTAGTGTACGGGGATCCCTGGACGGCACGGACTCGGTGGGCTGAAGGGCCTGTTTCCGCCCTGTATCGCTAAAGTCACTAAGGAACATCAGGAGGAAACAGTAGTTTCCATTCTCAATGTAATTTACAGTGCAGGCAAATCTGCAAATACATGGGGGAGAATGGGGACTGTCTCAGCTATGGTCTATAGATGACTGGGGAACTGCAGATGCTGGTTTACAAAAAAAGGCAAAGTGCTGGAGCAACTCAGCTGGACAGGCTACATCTTAGGTGACGTTTATAGGTGAAACGGTGACATTTCTAGTTTCAGAAGATTGAGAATTCACCCTTCACTTACAAGAGTCTGATAGCATCGGGGTGGGAGCTGTTCTTAAACCTGGTGGTACATACTTTCTTCAGAAGGGTCTCAACCTGAAACGTCACCGATCCATGATCTCAGGAGATGACGCCTGATCCACCTAGTTACTCCAACACTGTAAGTCTTTTTTTGTCTATAGATGACTAAGGTTTAATGTCCAATTTGGTATTGGTATCAGTTTATTATATCCACCTGTATTGAGACATCGTGGACATTTTTGTCTTGAGAGTCATCCAGGAAAATTACACCAGGCAGAAGTACATCAGATAGTACAAAATAGAAAGTAAACGGGGCAGATTATGGTGTTGCGGCTACACAGCACAGATATATAAAATGCAAGGGCCATAATGAGGTAAATTGGGAAAACATCCGAGGCTTACACGAGTGTGATATCAGCAGGAAGGACGCTGGTCTTGAACCTGGTGGTTCATACTTTCTAGCTTTTGTATCCTTTGCTAGATAGAAGAGGGGATGAGAAAGAGTGAGCCTCGATTATGTTGCTTTGCAGAGGCAGCCTTTAGTTTAGACGGAGATGGAGGGGGGGGGGAGAAGGAGAGAGGGGTGTTGGGGAGAGGCTGACTTGTACGATGGATGCTTTCTCAGGGGTGGAAGATTGCAACCTTCACGTGGGTCCGCCCTGTTTCGATGAATGCAATCAACCCAGCATGCACGAACAAATAAAATCAAATAGAACAAGTTGTCCTACAACTTTAGGCTATGCACGCCATACGCAAGAAGATGATTTCTCAACTCTCTTCAATGTCTTGCAGCTGCCATGCCAAGCTGTGATACATCCAGATAGGATGTTTTCTATGGTGCATCTGTGGAACTTGGTGCGAGTCCTTGCAGAGATGCCAAATACCCTTGGCCTTGTGAGAAAGACAGTGTGCTTTCTTGGCGTAGCATCAATGTTGCTGAACCAGGACAAGTTGGTGGTCATGAACATGAAGCTCGTGACCAACTCCACTTCAACACCATTGATGCAAGCTGGGGCGTGTACTCCACCCGTTTCACAAAGTCAATGGCCAGCTCATTCGACTTGCTAACATTGAGTGGGAGTCTTGTTGCCTTGACATCACATGACTTAGCTCTCTGTCCTTTCCTGGACTCGTTTGAGATCTAGCCAATGACAGCGGTGCCATCTGCCATCTTGTAAATGCACATTGTGAGTGCATAGTGTGTCTATTAAGGGTCTGAGGACACAGCTAATGTTGAGAATTATTGTGGAGGATGTTTCCTTGCCCATCTTTAGTGACCGTGATTCATGGGTCAGGAAGCCAAGGATCCTCCTACCCAATCAATGATTATTATACAATGCAGACTTCAGCAATACGTTTTTCACAATGGAAGCATTAAACCACGAATGAACCACAAACTGTGCAGTGACCAGGTGAAACTATTATTCTCTACTTAATGCTTTTCCAAAAAGCAACTCAAACTCAGATCTATTCACCACAGTATTTGCATTTCTGCTATTTCCTCAAACATAGTTATTTGGATGTTGAATGCACAAGTGAAATCAAACTATGTTTAATACTTTGTGTTGATTTGATAAGCACTGAAAACAAGATTATCAAGGAAAACTGTCTACAATTCTCTCATTTGCTACTGTAAGTAAGAATTTCATTGTTCTATCTGAGACATATGTCAATAAAACACACTGGACTCATTTATGGTTGCACAATCCATAGTTGCCAACCAGCAGGCATGGAAATCGCTATCAAAACATGCAAAAGTTCATAACAAGAGGATTTCAGTAGAGGAGTAGAGAGGTTCTTCTGCAGTTGTATAGGGCTCCGGTGAGACCACATCTGGAGTATTGTGTACAGTTTTGGTCTCCTAATTTGAGGAAGGACATCCTTGTGATTGAGGCGGTGCAGCGTAGGTTCACGAGATTGGGATGGCTGGACTGTCATATGAGGAAAGATTGAAAAGACTAGGCTTGTATTCACTGGAGTTTAGGAGGATGAGGGGGATCTTATAGAAACATAAAATTATAAAAGGACTGGACAAGCTAGATGCAGGAAAAATGTTCCCAATGTTGGGCGAGTCCAGAACCAGGGGCCGCAGTCTTCGAATAAAGGGGAGGTCATTTAAGACTGAGGTGAGAAAAAAAGTTTTCTCCCAAACAGTTGTGAATTTATGGAATTCCCTGCCACAGAGGACAGTGGAGGCCAAATCACTGGATGGATTTAAGAGTTAGATCGAGCTCTAGGGGCTAGTGGAGTCGAGGGGTATGGGGAGAAGGCAGGCACGGGTTATTGATAGGGGACGATCAGCCATGATCACAATGAATGGTGGTGCTGGCTTGAAGGGCCAAATGGCCTCCTCCTGCACCTATTTTCTATGTTTCTATGCGGGGGACACAATTTCTTGGCAGCCATGCGCGCACACACACACGCGAGGCTTCGTCCGTGGGCTTGAATCGGCTCGTTTGCGGGGTCTTTCATCGGCCGGCGGGGGCTTCAACATCGGGAGCCTTGATCGCCTCGATGCAGCATTTTGATTTTAAGAGCTGAATCGGCCCCTGCGAATTGGTGGGGGGGGGGGGGGGGAAGAGGTGTCCCCCCTGTACCCCCCAGGATTTCCGCCCCTGCAAACCAGTAGGGGAAAACCTTTCAAAGGATCAGGAACTCCATGAGTGGACGAGTGTTTCAAGCATAATTATTTGACTTATAAACAGAAAGTAGAGCATTTCCCTTGTCCTTCACCCGAGAGATTATCATGGCATCCAGAATCTTGTTCCTACCAGTACACAACCATACTAATCACTACTATGAAGACCTTCCAAGGTGCACCTTATGCTTTTTAATCCGATTACTAATTTTACTTAAAGACCAAATGTGTTTCAATCATCATAAGGTCATAAGTGATCGGCAGTCTCTTGTATGCGTGTTCATAAGATCATAAGTGATAGGAGCAGAATTAGGCCATTCGGCCCATCCAATCTACTCCGACATTCAATCATGGCTGATCTATCTCTCCCTCCTAACCGCATTTTCCTGCCTTCTCCCCATAACCCCCATGCCATCTCCTCAGAAACTCACAAAGAAAAAGTTGGAGAGAGAGTTAAGCAAACTCCATAATCCGCTGCAGTAGAATTTCCACTGCATATACTCACATTCAGATTTTTGAATTAAAACAAAAAGAGTAAACAGAGTGACAGAATTATTGGCTGAATGTGCCAGATCAAATTACAGATCCAGGCAGGATGCGAGATACACCCACAGCCTGTTCTTCAACAGTATCGTGTCATAGAGAAATGCAGGATGTGCGTGTAGCAGTATCCTCAGAGGGATTGTGACTAAATAACTCGGGGGGACATTTTTAAGGAGTAACAATTATCCAGGCCCTATTTCAAGAGGTCAAACCAATAGGAACAAATTTGTAATTTGACACTTTTTGCAATGCTCTGAACAGGTGATGTAGTACCTTGCAAGCCAAGTTAATGTTGTAAAATGGAGACAGGAGGAACTGCAGACACTGACTTACAAAACAAAATGCTGGAGCAACTCAGGAGGTCAGGCAGCATCTGTGGAAGACATGGATAGGCAATGCTTCGGGTTGGGACCATTGCTCAGACTGGCCCACTGAGTTGAGTTTAGTTTATGGTCACGTGTATCGAAGTACAGAGAAAGACTTTGTGCTGCGCGCTAACCAGCCAACAGAAAGATAGTACATGATTGCAATCGCCAGATACTTGATAAAGGGAACAACGTGTAGTGCAAGATTACTCCGTCAATTTGCGGCGTTGGTTACTATGTGGGAAATGTACCAACTAACTTACAAACACAAAGTGCCAAAAAACAAGAAAGTAAGTGTCAGACTGAATAGACAATAGGTGCAGTAGGCGGCCATTCGGCCCATCGAGCAAGCACCTCCATTCAATGTGATCATGGCTGATCATCCCCAATGAGTACCCCGTTCCTGCCTTCTTCCCCACTGTCTCTTTAAGAGCCCTATCTAGCTCTCTCCTGAAAGCTTCCAGAGAACCAGCCTCCACCGCCCTCTGAGGCAGAGAATGCCACAGACTCACAACTCTCTGTGAGGAAAAAGTGTTTCCTCGTCTCAGTTCTAAATGGCTTACCCCTTCTTCTTAAGCTGTGGCCCATGGTTCTGGACTCCCCCAACATCACGAACATGTTTCCCACCACCGGCGTGTCCAAACCCTTAATAATCTTGTATGTTTCAATAAGATCCCCTCTCATCCTTATAAACTCCAGAATATACAGGCCCAGCAGCTCTATTCTCTCAGCATATGACAGTCCCGCCATCCCGGGAATTAATCTTGTAAACACACGCTGCACTCCCTCAATAGCAAGAATGTCCTTCCTCAAATTTGGGGACCAAAACTGCACACAATACTCCAGGTGTGAAACCCAGTCCAAAAACGTAGGCTTGGTGATGTGGTGGAAGGTAGGATTAGGATTGACACATGTAGGAAAGTAGTTTGCGGCACGTTGGCACAGTGGTAGAGTTGCTGCCTCAGTGCCAGAGTCGCGGGTTCAATCCTTGCTACGGATGCTGTCTGTACACAGTTTGTACGTTCTCCCTGTGACTTTGCGAGTTTTCTCCGGTTGCTCCTACACTCCAAACAGTTTGGTTTGTAGGTTAATTGGCTTTGGTGAAGTCTGTGAATTGTTGTTAATGTGCAGGATAGTGCTAGTGTACGGGGGTCGCTGCCGGCCCGGGCTCGGTGGACCCCATGGTCTGTTTCCGAGCTGTATCTCTAAACTAAAACTAAACTACCTGTTCCTGGACCTGGTGACGTGGGAGGGCAGGCTTCCGTACCTCCTGCCCGATGATAGCAGCAAGACGATACGGCCCAGATAGTGGGGATCCTCTTCAATAGATACCGCCTTCTTCTGGCAGCAGCCCATGTTTTCAACAGTGCCTGCGATGCTTTCAACAGTGGGCCGGGCTACACCATTCCCTGCAACCACTTGCATTCCTATATGTTAGAATTGCCACACCAGGCCATGATGCAACCAGTCAAGAGACATTCTAGAGTGCATCCAAGGTAGATTGTTACAGAGTATTCGGGACACGAGTTGAGTTTAAGAAATACAGCGTGGAAACGGCCCACGGTGACCAGCGATCTCTGCACACTAACACTGTCCTACACACTAGGGACAATTTTACATTTTCAGCAAAGCCAATAACCCTACAAACCTGTACATTTTTGGAATGTGGGAGGATACTGGAGCACTCGGAGAAAATGCACACGGGTCATTGGGAGAAAGTACAAACTCCGTCAGTTAGGATTGAACCAGGGTCTTTGGCGCTATAAGGCAGCAACTCTACTGCTGTCTGCTGAATCTCTTTAAATGTCTAAGATATTAGAGATGCTGGTGTGCTTTCTTTGTGATTATATCTATGTTCTGGGACTAATGGAGGTCATCGGAGATATCAACGCTCAGGAGTTTCAGCCTGGAAATGACAAATACAGCAATATGTAAACAGTGAGGGTAGAACAGCAGAATGACTCAAAGATTATGGTGCGTCTGAAGCAAAGAAAATCAAAAGATTATAACAACAAATAACCACAGGAGTAGGAACAAACTGCAGATGCTGGTTTAAATCGAAGGTAGACACAAAATGCTGGAGTAACTCTGCGGGGCAGGCAGCATCTCTGGAGAGAAGGAATGGGTGACATTTCGGGGTCGAGACCCTTCTTCAGTCTGAAGAAGGGTCTCGACCCGAAACGTCACCCATTCCTTCTCTCCAGAGATGCTGCCTGTCCCGTAGAATAACCAAAGGAGGTTGTGTTTAGAGTAAGTACATGCGGTAGCACATCCATGAAGTGGGTGTGAGAAAGGCATTTGTGAATGGAACTGGAGTACAAAGAAGTCACGCATCCTGCGCAGGAAGGAGCTGCAGATACTGGTTTACACTGAAGATAGGCACAAAATGCTGAAGTAACTCAGCTGGTCAGGCGGCATCGCTAGAGAAAAGGAACAGGTGACGTTTCGGGTTGAGATCTTTCTTCCGAGGAAAGGTCTCGACCCGAAACGTCACCAGTTCCTATTCTCCAGTGATGCTGCCTGGGGCAGGCAGCATCACTGGAGAATAGGAACTGGTGACATTTCCATGCACAGTTACTTGTCATAGAGGGAGTACAGAGAATGTTCACCAGACTGATTCCTGGGATGGCACGACTTCCATATGAAGAAATACTGGATAGACTTGGCTTGTACTCGCTGGAATTTAGAAGATTGAGGGGTGATCTCATAGAGACTTACAAAATTCTTAAGGGGTTGGACAGGCTAGATGCAGGAAGATTGTTCCCGATGTTGGGGAAGTCCAGGACAAGGGGTCACAGTTTAAGGATAAGGGGGAAGTCTTTTAGGACCGAGATGAGAAAATCGTTTTTCACACAGAGAGTGGTGAATCTGTGGAATTCTCTGCCACAGAAGGTAGTTGAGGCCAGTTTATTGGCTATATTTACGAGGGAGTTAGATGTGTGGCCCTTGTGGCTAAAGGGATCAGGGGGTATGGAGAGAAGGCAGGTACAGGATACTGAATTGGATGATCAGCCATGATCATATTGAATGGCGGTGCAGGCTCGAAGGGCCGAATGGCCTGCTCCTGCACCTATTTTCTATGTTTCTACTCCAGCGTTGTCATCCAAACTGCGTAGGTTTCTCTGATAATGCAGTAATCACACCATTGAATGTTCTCTCTCAGTAATAAATTGTCAATTGTGTCAGCCATTACTTAAATTATCCCCTTTCAAATCTCCATCAAATATAATTCCAAGCATCATATTCAATAACAGGCAGTAAATATAGTGCAACACCTCAGTGCAGTGTGCAGGAGTATTGTACTGTCAAAAAGTACCAACTTGCTAATACGATTTTCAAACCGAGGACCTTCCTGCCCCCTCATATACAATGTCTGGGAAGAACAAGGTAATTGATCCATAGAGTCCTTGTCCGTATCTACATGTCATTATCACACTGCTGTTTATGGACTTTGTTGCATGGAAACTGGCTACTGTATTTTTGTCTTTCTGTAATCAGCAGTCATTACACTTCACTTGCACTGAAGAAGCATCTAATGCCTTGATAAGGACATTAAAAATGTTTTTTTTTTTTTGTAAGTCATGTTTGAATTTTATTTCAGCAACCATTTAGGTACTTTCAAGTTGTGAATCATTTTGGGAATCACCCTACCACAACCAGAGAGCAGTGCTGAACTACTATCTACCACTTTGGTAACCCACAGGCTATCCTTGATCGGACTTTGCTGGCTTTACCTTGCACTAAACGTTAGTCCCTTATCACATCTCTATACACCGTAAATGGCTCGATTGTAATCATGTATTGTCTATCCGCTCACTGGTTAGCATGCCACAAAGGCTTTTCACTGCACCTCGGCACACGTGACAATAAACTAAACTGAACTGAAACTGGACTGAATACTGAAGTTGCAGTTGGGCAAGATGTTGGCGAGGCCACACTTGGAGTATTGGAGTCTGAAGAGCCTGCTTTCGTGCTGTATGACTATGATTCTACCCTGAATGCTCCCATGAAATGAATACCAGGAGGCTATGGCAGTACCTGAATACCAACATGGGCTACAAACCATAGAAAACTGGAAATCTCAGAGAAAACCCATGCAGATCAAGGGGAGAACCTACGAACACCTTACGGACTGCACCTTGTAGATCAGGATCGAACCTGTGCTGCATCACCGCTGGAGATGCAGGGAATGACTAAACACTCCAAACACCCTATTCCATGCAATCTAACTTTAATGGAATCATTTGTCGCATCTTTTGGAAGATGCAAGTCCAAATATCTCACATCTACAGATTCTTCAGGCTGAAGATGGGACCTGACCCGCAACGTCGCCCATCCATGTGCTCCAGAGATGTTACTCCAGCACTTTGTGTTCAACCTGTCGAGAGTGACGGAGGAGGCCCTGCAGCAGCCTAGGGCTCGTCTGGATCGGGAGCCGCTCCAGTACATCGAGTGCGCAGACTGGACTTTGGACATTGTCTTTGTGTAAACGGGGCCAAAATATGGCAACTTGTACACGCATGAGCGATACAAAAAGAATTTCACTGTGCAGTGCACATGTGACAATGAAGAACCATTTATCAATGCACGCATAAATTATCAGGTTTTGCACCTAATGTAAACGTTGCGAAAACAATTAATTATTTCACAGCTTTCCAAACAACCTTTACAGTGTACGTAGAAACAAGAAACAAGATAACAAAAAGTGCTTGAATAACAGCAGGTCAGGCATCACCTCTCGAGAACATGGATAGGTGGCAATTTGTGTTGGGATCCTTCTTCAGACCGATTGTAGGGGGGGGGGGGAGACTGGAAGAGAGGAGGGGTAGGTCAAAGCATAGTGAGTGATCGGTGGATACAGGAGAAGTGGGGGGTTTGATTGGCAGATTCACATCCCAGCCATTCCCTCTTCTCCCCTCTCCCACTAGGCAAAAGATATAGAAGTGTGAAAACACACACCTCCAGATTCAGGGACAATTGCTTCCCAGCTGTAATCAGGCAACTGAACCATCCTACCACAACCAGAGAGCAGTGCTGAACTACTATCTACCACTTTAGTGAATCTCAGGCTATCCTTGATCGGACTTTGCTGGCTTTACCTTGCACTATAGACGATTCCCTCATCATGTATCTACACACTGTAAATGGCTCGATTGTAATAATGTATTGTCTTTCTGCTCACTGGCTAGCACGCGACAAAGGATTTTCACTGTACCTCAGTACACATGACAATAAACTAAACTGATCGCTGGGGGTGAAAATCAATGGGAAGGGGTCTTAAGTTCATAAGTGATAGAAACAGAATTAGGGTCATTCAGCCCATTGAGCCTTCTCCGCCATTCAATCATGGGTGATCTCTCTCTCTCCCTCTCAACCCCATTCTCCTGCCTTCTCCCCAAAGCCCCTGACACCCCATACTAATCAAGAATCTGTCAATCAATCTTCACCTTAAATATACCTAATGACTTGGTCTTGGCTCACCATGAGAATCTGCAGAAAAGGCCTCGACCCGAAACGTCACCTATACACTTTTCTCCAGAGATGCTGCCTGTCCCACAGAGTAACTCCAGCAATTTGTGTCTATCTTCGTCTTGGTCTCTACAGCCATCTGTAGCAATGAATTCCAGATTGATTCACCACCACCCTCTAAAGAAATTCCTCCTCTTCACCTGACTCCTTCCTAAAACTCTCGTTGGCCAAAGTGCTTTACATGTGTTATAAGAATAGTATAAACAAATAAGCTACATACACATAGCCCTCGCTCAAAGGACATCAAGAAAGGCTTGGGAGTGTCGATAGGTTTTTAGTCTTGACTTAAAGGAGTCGATGGAGGGGGCAGTTCTGATGGGAAGAGGGATGCTGTTCCCTCTAAAAGGTACATCCTTTTATTCTGAGGCTGTGCCCTCTGGTCCTGGAGTGGAAGAATCTTCATGGCTTCACCCAATGATAGAGCCCCCCCCCCCAACACACACATACACACTCCCCCACACACACCCCAACCCCCCCCACACACACCCCCCCACACCCCCCACACACACACACCCACACCACACACTCCCCCACACACACATCCCCCACACACTCCCCCACACACCCCCCACACACTCCCCACACACCCCCCACACCCCCCCACCCCACACCCCACACACCACCCCCACACACAATCCCCCCCACACACACCCCCACACACACACACCCCCCCACCACACACACCACACACCCCCCCCCCACACACACACCCCCACACACACCCCCCCACACACACACACCCACACACACCCCCAACCCCACCACGCACACCCACCCACACACACCACACACCCACCACCCCACACACCCACAACCCCACCCACACCACACACACACACCCCACACCCCACACACACCCCACCCACACACACACACCCCACACACACCCCACCACACACACACCCCAACCCCACACACACACACACACCCCACACCCACACCCACACACCCACCACACACCACACACACACACCCACACCACCAACACCCCACACACACACCACACACACCCACACACACACACCCACACCCCCCCCACACACACACACACACACCCACACACACCCCCCCCACACACGCACACCCCACACACAACCCACACCACAACCCCACACACACACACCCCACACACACACCCACCCCACACACACACACACACCCCACACACACACACCACACCCCACCCCACACACACACACCCACACACACACACACACACACACACCAACCCCACACACACACACACACACACCCACACACCACCCCACACACACACACCCACACACACCCCACCCACACACACACACACCACCCCACACACACACACCCCACCCACACACACACCACACCCCACACACACCACAACCCCACACACACACACACACACCCACACACACACACACACCCCACACACCACACACACACACACACCCCCAACCCCACACACACAGAGAGAGAGAGCGAGACAGAGAGCGCACTGGGCCAGCCAGCCAGCCGGGAGGGCGGGCGGTGGTCTTACCTCGGCGGCGGGGATGGCGAACACCTCTGCGATCTTGGCGTAGAGTTCTCGGACGTTGGCGAAGCCCTCGATGCGGCCGGTGGGGCTGCCGTGCGCCAGCTGCGTGTGGAAGACCAGCTTGGGGCGGGCGGGCGCCGGCGGGAGCCCCTCGGCAGCACCGGGTGAAGCCGGGCCGCCCCCGCCGCGGCCGCCCCGCCAGCCCGGCCCGCCTTCGTTCTCCACCAAGGTGCTGCTGTCCCGCGACCAGTGCTTCCACTTGCTCTTCAGGCCGAGCGGCATCTTTCACTTCTCTCCTCTCTCACCCACCCACACAAACCTTCCTTCATTCAATGGTGGCGGCGGCGGCGCCTCCCTCGGCCGTGACCGACGCCTCAGCGGCCACGCGCAGGCGCACGTCCCCTCCCCGCCCCCTACGCGCTGACTCGACGACCTCAAGGGGCGTGTCTGATAGTGCGCATGCGTACACGAATCTCCCTGCTGCCCCCCCCCGGGCCACCGCTGGCCGACCTCAAGGGGCGGGGCTCAGAGAGCACATGCGTACACGAATCTCCCTGCTGCTCCCCTCCCCGCCACCGCTGGCCGACCTCAAGGGGCGGGGCTCGGAGCGCACATGCGTACACGAATCTCCTCCCCTCCCACTGGACGACTTCAAGGGGCGTGTCTGATGGTGCGCATGCGTACACACATATCCCTTCTTCCCCCCCCCGACGCCACTGGACGACCTCAAGGGGCGGGGCTCCGAGCGCACATGCGTACACGAATCTCCTCCCCTGAAGAAGGGTCTCGACCCGAAACGTCGCCTATCTCCTTCGCTCCTTAGATGCTGCTGCAGCCGCTGAGTTTCCTTGCCGTTGCCTTTTGTGTACCCTCGATTCTCCAGCATCTGCAGTTCCTTCTTTAAAACTCTCCTCCCCTCCCACTGGACGACCTCAAGAGGCGGGGCTTCTAGTGCGCATGCGTGCGTGTGTCTCCAATCTCCCCTCCCACCGCTGAACGGCCTCAAGGGGCGGGGCTAGTGATGCGCATGCGTACGCATCTCCCTTCTTCGCCACTGCTGGACGACCTCAAGGGGCGGGGCTCAGAGCGCGCATGCGTACACGCACCCCCCGCCCGCTGGACGACCTCAAGGGGTGGAGCATCGCGCTGCGCCGTCGCAGTCTCCCCCAGTGTGCAAGGAGGGAAATGCAGATGCTGGTTGCCACTGAATATAGACACATAGAAACATAGCAAGGATGTACAGGAGTAGGCCATTCGGCCCCTCACTCAATGTGTTCATAGATTCCAACCACGCTGGAAAAAGTCCTTACTCAGATCCCACATAATTTGTAGTATGTTTGTTTGTTTGTTGCACAAAATCCGCGAGCACTGCCACTTTTTCACTGCACGTCCCGTATGTGTATGTGACGAATAAACTTGACTTGACTTGATCCTCCTCCTCTGCGGAAAGGTCTCGACCCGAAACGTCACCCATTCCCTTCTCTAAAGAGATGCTGCCTGTCCCGCTGAGTTACTCCAGCATTGTGTGGTGGAGTAACTCCACCGTGTCATACGATATGTTGGACTGTAAACAGAACACTTCCCATTTCTTGATATAGGAGATGTACTGTTTCTTGGTACTATCTCTCCAGGCCACAGTGATTACATCCACCGAACAACCTGACAGTCCGAACCCCAGGAAAGGTCATCTCAGAGTCTGCAAAACAACAAATTGATTCGCTCATGTAGTGGACGGTTCTCCCCAGTCACGGGGTAAACCAGCAGATTTCTGCGTTTGGGAACTGCCATAAAAGGCTCTGTTATCATTCCCAGTATGAGTGGACCTATGGCTGTTTAGGCCAGACAGGCACTACCAAAAAGCTTGAGGCGGAGCCTTGCTGGATCTTAAGCAAGCACCGACTGTCGAGGAAAAATGGAGGAAAGACATATAGAACATTCCTGCCCAGTGTAGCGAGAATGCATCCATCGCCACTGCTCCCGAGTATGGCTGCCATGCCATATATTTTTGCAACTGGTGATTGAGCCGAGATGCAAACAAATCTATATTTGGTGTTCCATCGAGCCACAATGTCCTTAAATACTTTGTGATCCAACATCCATTCTGTGTTGTCATTTTTTTACACGTGATGATACACCAGTGCCAAATGAGAGTAGGTAAACTACCACAGGATATTGACATGATTGTACCCATGTGAATAAATTTATGCCACCACCGTAATGTGTCAACTTGTAGATGAACATGCAGATATGCATATTCGCACAATAGGCCTTTAACCCATAGAATGCCCCTAGTGTCTTTTAGGTAGTTGATACCATATAACTGAGGAATTGGTAATTCATGCACATCGCATCCGCCTCTAACTAGAGATGGTATAGTAATTTCCCATCTGTGAGCACTAGCATCAGTTTGTAACATAACTGAAGGTTTAATGACCAAAAGTTACTGGAGCAATGCTGAATACTGTTCGTCCATCATTGTGACTTTATAGTTTCAGCTGGTAATAGCATAGGTCTGTTAACATGGACCTAAATGGTACTTGAGAGTTTGCTCCTTTGCACGATGTAAGTTCTGATAATGCAAAGGCCAAAATGCGCAGCTGAAAAATAGCCACTATATTGCCAATTACACTGGCCACTTGATGAATAAACAACAAGATTGTTACAAGCTTCCATTAATTTTAATCTCTTGCCCCAGGGCAGAGTCCTGGGACAAGATACCCTAATCTGAGGAAAGACATTCTTGCCATAGAGGGAGTACAGAGAAGGTTCACCAGACTGATTCCTGGGATGGCAGGACTTCCATATGAAGAAAGACTGGATAGACTCGGTTTGTACTCGCTGGAATTTAGGAGATTGAGGGGGGATCTTATATAGACTTACAAAATTCTTCAGGGGTTGGACAGGCAAGATGCAGGAAGATTGTTCCCGATGTTGGGGAACTCCAGAACAAGGGGTCACAGTTTAAGGATAAGGGGGAAGTCTTTTAGGACCGAGATGAGAAGATCTTTTTTCACACAGAGAGTGGTGAATCTGTGGAATTCTCTGCCACAGAAGGTAGTTGAGGCCAGTTCATTGGCTATATTTAAGAGGGAGTTAGATGTGGCCCTTGTGGCTAAAGGGATCAGGGGGTATGGAGAGAAGGCAGGTACAGGATACTGAGTTGGATGATCAGCCATGATCATATTGAATGGCGGTGCAGGCTCCGAATGGCCTACTCCTGCACCTATTTTCTATGATTCTATGATTAAATCTACCTTCGATTTAAACCAGCATCTGCAGTTCTTTCCTAGACAGAGTGTCAAAGCCGCCACAGCCAGACATAAAAACAGCTTTTATTCCACGAGCTGTCGCTCTACTCAATAACCAAAATTCTGTAGCCTCCTTTTGCTCTGGTATTTTATTTTATTCTTCGCATGTTTAAATTACAATGTTTTATTTTTAATTGTCTACTGTATATCGTGTTGTTATCCTTGTGAGCATAGCACCAAGGCAAATTCCTCGTATGTATGCATACTTGTGTAATAAAATGTATTCATTTCAAGTCAATTCATAGTTAAGGGTTACTTGAATGAATGTGATAAGTCACTGGGTGGAGCCTCAGGGGCCACGCAGGCGCAGTTTAACTGACTGGTGGATGCCCTCAAGGGGCGGTGCCTCTTATGGACGACCTCAGTGGGCGGGGCATCGTCGCGCAGGCGCGGTAGACGCTCCGAACACTCGGGCCTTTGAAGCCGCGCAGGCGCAGTTCAGCAGCCGTGTATCAGTCTGTATTGACGTCATGGCGCAGGTGTCTCACCTGAGGCGCCGCAACAGGTAACAGGGGCTGAGTGAAACTGCAGTGAAACTGGCGTGGGATCAGTTACACGCACAAGGGCGTCTCTGTTCCCTATGCTGTTTACACATTGACAGAATACAGAAACTTATTTTTAGCAATCGCTGAATTAGTCAGGACAATAAGTCAGTTTCGACCTACCAACAAGTTCATCAGCAGAATTAGGCCATTCGGCCCATCATTCTATCATTCTCTCGTTTCCCTGATCCCTGACCAGTCTGAAGAAGGGTCTCGACCCGAAACGTCGCCTATCTCCTTCGCTCCTTAGATGCTGCTGCACCCGCTGAGTTTCTCCAGCCTTTTGTGTACATTCAATCATGGCTGATCTACCTCCCTTCAAACCCCATTCTCCTGCCTTCTCCCCATAACCTCTGACACTCATACTAATCTATGCCTTAAAAATATCCATTGACGGCCTCCACTGTGGCAATAAATTCCACAGATTCACCACCCTCTAACTAAAGAAACTCCTCCCTAACTTCCTTCCTGTGGGAACGTCCTTTAATTCTGAGGCTATGACCTCTGGTCCAAGACTCTCCCACTAGTGGAAACATCCTCTCCACAGTCCACCCTGTCCAAGCCTTTCAATGAAGGCTTTAGCACAAGGAACTGCAGATGTTAACAATGAAAGCTGTTGAGCATTTAATTTTTTTAAACATGTTTAACTACTGAAGTATGTGGGGAAATACAGAAACATGTTTATACTGATTTCATTTCATTTTGTTTTCTAAGCTTCAAGGATACACAATTGTGCTACTTTCTTATCAGTCACAGATTTTTTTTTCAGGATGTGGGTATTGTTGGCAAGCCCAGCTATTCTTGTCCCTCTGAACTGCCCTTGAGAACACTATCATATTTTTGGACAGCTGCAATCTATGATGGAAGATGCTTCCACAATGCTGATTAGTAGAATGTTAGACACAAAAACCTGGAGTAACTCGGCAGGTCAGGCAGCATCTCAGGAGAAAAGGAATAGTTGGCGTTTCGGGTCGAGACCCTCCTTCAGTCGGAGTTACTCCAGCATTTCGTGTCTACGGTTTAAACCAGCATCTGCAGTTCCTTCCTACTGTGAAAAGCTTTTGTTTGTTTGCTAGCCAGTCAAAGAAAAGACTATACAGGAATACAATCAAGCTGTCCACAGATGACCTACAATGTAAAGGGCAGAGAGTAAAAAATGGTAGACACAAGGAACTGCAGATGTTGGTTTACAAAAAAATGACACATCTCTGGAGAACATGGACAGGCGACGTCTGCAGAAACTCCAGATGTGTTCTCACCAGAGCCCTATACAACTGCAGAAGAACCCCTTTACTCCTGTACTGAAATCCTCTTGTTATGAAGGCCAACATTCCATTAGCTTTCTTCACTGCCTGCTGTACCTGCATGCCAGTGTACAGGTCAATGGACAATAGGTGCAGGAGTAGGTCATTCGGCCCTTCGAGCCAGCACCGCCATCAAATGTGATCATGGCTGACCATCCACAATCAGTACCCCGTTCCTGCCTTCTCCCCATATCCCCTGACTATCTGGCTCTGTCTTGAAAGTATACACAGAACAGGCCTCCTCCGCCCTCTGAGGCAGAGAATTCCACAGACTCACAACTCTGTGTGAAAACGTGTTTCCTCATCTCCGTTTTAAATTACATACCCCTTATTCTTAAACTGTGGCCCCTGGTTCTGGACTCCCCCAACATCGGGAACATGTTTCCTGCCTCAAGCGTGTCCAAAACCTTAAGAATCTTATATGTTTCAATAAGATATCCTCTCATCCTTCTAAATTACAGAATATACAAGCCCAGCCGCTCCATTCTCTCAGCATATGACAGTCCCGCCATCCTGGGAATTAACCTTGTGTACCTACCTCTCAATAGCAAGAATGTCCTTCCTCAAATTTGGAGACCAAAATTGCACACAATAATGGAGGTGTGGCCTCACTAGGGCCCTGTACAACTGTAGAAGGACCTCTTTGCTCCTATACTCAACTACTCTTGTTATGAAAGCCAACATGCCATTCGCTTTCTTCACTGCCTGCTGAACCCAAACCCAAACGTCACCTGTCCATTGAAACTGCAGTGCTGGAGTGAAACTGATGTGGAATCAGTCACAGTGGCATCTCTTGTTCCCTCTGTTGTTTACAGATTGCCACAATTAACAATCTCTGATGGCATGATCAATTAATATTTAGCGGCACGGTGACGTAGCGGTAGAGCTACTGCCTTTAAAGCGCCAGAGACCCGGGTGCGATCCTGACCACGGGCGCTGTCTGTATGGAGTTTGTAACATTCTCCGCATGACCTGCGTGGGTTTTCTCTGAGATCTTCGGTTTCCTCCCACACTCCAAAGACGTGCAGGTTTGTCGGTTAATTGGCTTCAATAAAGATTGTACAATTGCCCCTAGTGTGTAGGATAGTGCTGGTGTATGGGGATCACTGGTCAGTGCAGACTTGGTGAGCCGAAGAGCCCGAGTCCATGCTGTATCTCGAAACTAAACTATCCGCTCCCTACACATGATCCATATCCCTCCATTCCCTGCTTATCTAAAGCCTCTTAAATGCCATTATCGCATCTGCCTCCACCACAAACCCCAGCAGTGCATCCCAGACACTCAAGTGCATTTGAGGCATCTTATCTTATCTCAATTGGTGTTGCATTTTACCAATTAGGGGGTGAGAACATGCTGAGCAAAGTACCCTTAAAATTGTGCTACACGGAAGCTAGCGTTTTCAAAGAACTATTCAATGTCTTCCCGAGACACAAAGCTGGGTGGCAGTGTGAGCTGCGAGGAGGATGCTATGAGATGCAGTATAATGTGGATAAATGTAAGGTTGTTCACTTTGGCGGCATTATTATCTGATTGGTAGACACAAAATGCTGGAGTAACTCAGCGGGTCAGGCAGCGTCTCTGGATAGAAGGAATGGGTGACACTTCGGGTCGAGACCCTTCTTCCAGTCCCGCTGAGTTACTGCAGCATCGTGAGAGTATCTTCGGTTTAAACCGGCATCTGCTGTTCCTTCCTACACAGGTGCAGGAGCAGCTTCTTCACACCAACCATCCAACACAGCTTGAACACTCCAGCCTCCTAATAAATGCCAAATTATTATTTTTTTACTGTGTTTTACTGAGTACAATGTCTACACGTCTGTTGTGCTGCTGAAAGTAAGAATTTCATTGTTCTGTTTTGGGACATATGATCCTTAAAAACAATTTTTTTGTATGTTAAAAGTTAGTTTGGAGGTCTAATATTTTTTATGTGGGGGGGAAACTATTCTTCTCAGTCCCTACCTGGTCGGAGATGCGGCTTTTCTCCGGGCCGTATCTTCGCCCCTTCCTCACGGCCTACCACCGGGACTGGAGCGGCGTTTCCTGCCGGGACCGGCCAGAGCTTCAGCGGCGGCGCAGCGCTGGAGCGCCAGCGCGGAGCAGGCGATGCCTTGCCCGGGTCGCCGGGCGGTGGGCTCCGCAGTGCTGAGACCACCGACTCCCAACATGGCGGAGCTATCGTGGCGGAGCTTCCAGCCGCCGCGGCGTTGACTCTGAACACCGCGGAGCCTGGGATCTCTCGCCGAGATCGCCAGTGTCGGAGCTCCGATCAGCGCGGCCTGCGGACTTCGGGAACCGCGGTCTCTGCCAGCAAGCGGCCGTTCCAGGCGCTCCAAGCCGCGGAAGAGTGTTCTCCCGACGCCGAGGCTCCATCATCCGGCAAGAGGGCCTGAACATCGACCCGCCCGCGGCGACTGCGGAGGCCTCATTAGGCCCGACCATGGGTTAACCAGGGGAAGAGGACTGGACTTTGTGCCTTCCCTCACAGTGGGAACCATTGTGGGGGGATGTTTTTTTGTTTTATGTTCAATGTGGGCAGAGCACCAAAGCAAATTCCTTGTATGTGAATACTTGGCCAATAAACTTACTTATTCTTTTTTATTGTGGTGTCTTACTTTTATTGGTGTGCTGCAAATGGCAAATCTGAATTTCCATGAGGGGATTAATAAAGTATCTATCTATCTATCTATCTATCTATCTATCTATCTATCTATCTATATCTATCTACCTACCCACCTACCCACCTACCTCCACCTACCCACCTACCTATCTCAATAAAACACTCTTAACCCTTGATCTTTCGATCAATCAGCTATCAATTGCTATTCTTCTTCTTGCGAATGAAACAAACCAAAAGAATAGTTAGACCTCAAGCCGGGTGTTGAGCAGCCAGGTTGTTGTCTCTGCGTCAATGTCTGCCAGGCCCCGAGCTCCATTTTGGTGGGTGGTAGAGCGGGAACCCAGAGATGACATGGTTGGCTGTTAGTAACCGGTAGTAATCCTTGGCTTCATCACGATGCTGACGTTCTGTAAATTAACTTCTAAAAGTTCAAACCAATAATAAAATCATGTATTTAACAAATTTGATTAAGATTGGAATTTTACAGAATAAAAAAAAGTATTGCCATAATTTTCTGGATGTGACATAGCTAGTAGCAAAGAGGAAGTTGGAGGAACAGCACCTCATATTCCGCTTGGGGAGTCTGCATCCTCTGGGCTTGAACATTGAATTTTCTCAATTCTGTTAACCCTTGCTGGCTCCTCCCCTTCCCACCTCTCCCTCAGCCCTCGAGCCCTGGCATTCCCTCTCTCTCTATCTCCCTCCCCCACCCTGGTCGCACTAGCTTCTCATTTTCACACCACAAACAGCTTACAATGGCTTGTTCCCTTTATCATCGATACTTTTTTTGCATATCTTTCATTCATTTTTTCTTTGTCTCTCCACATCACCGTCTATATCTCTCGTTTCCCTGATCCCTGACCAGTCTGAAGAAGGGTCTCGACCCGAAACGTCGCCTATCTCCTTCGCTCCTTAGATGCTGCTGCACCCGCTGAGTTTCTCCAGCCTTTTGTGTACCCTCGATTCTCCAGCATCTGCAGTTCCTTCTTTAACACAAGGTTTCCATCATTACTCTGTTTGACAAAAAAATGTGTGTAAATTGTACCTCAATGTTACTTTGGAGATACAGCGCGGAAGCAGGTCGTTTGGCCCACCAAGTCCGCAACGACCAATGATCACCCCGTACACTAACTTGCACACACTAGGGATAATTTACAGATATACCCAGCCAATTAACCGACAAACACTTACGTCTTTAGCGCGTGGGAGGGAACCGGGACATCCCGTTGAAAACCCACGCGGTCACCGGGCGAACGTACACTCTTCATACAGACAGCACCCGACACCAGGCTCGAACCCAGGTCTCTGGTGCTGAGTGGCAGCAATGCTACCGCTGCTCCGCACCGCGCCACGCTTTTAGATTAAAATGAATAGACTCAGCAGCTCTATCAGAGTGGGGCCAAGATTTTTGTCTCGAGTCACTTGCTGCGGTCACAGGATAACAACACAGACAGAGCAGGAAAGATGGAGAATGATCCCCGCCATAGCCCACGGAAGTTCTGTCGTTGGATCTCTTCCACGGATAGTATGATCAGTTAACTTTGCACAAATTGCAGGATAAGCCCTGGGCTATTACTATATCTAGTTACAGAAGACACACAATTGCTCTGAATAATTAGTGCCGGCTTGGATCTGTTCTGGACCGTTTCATACCCTTTGTTTCCCGCTCCCCTGACTCTCAGCCTGGAGAAGGGTCTCGACCCAAAACGTCATCCATTCCTTCTCTCCAGAGATGCTGCCTGACCCGCTGAGTTACTCCAGCATTTTGTGTCTACAACGGATACTGTTTGTACATTCTCCCTGTGACCGCGTGGGTTTTCTCTGGGTGCCCCGGTTTCCTTCCACCCTCCCAAGACATGCAGGTTTGGAGGTCTCCTCCTCCTTGCGTACGCCGTGCACGGCCTAAAGTTGCGAGGCAACTTTGATCTTCTGCTTGTGCACGCCAGGTTGATTGCATTCGTCGAAACAGGGTGGACCACGTGAAGGTTGCAATCTCCCGCCCCTGGTTTGGAGGTTAATTGGCTTCTGTAAATTCTGTCTAATATGCAGGATAGAACTGGTTTCCGGGTGATCGGTGGTCGGCGTGGACTCGATGGGCCGAAGGGCCCGTTTCCACGCTGTCTTTCTCAGAACTAAACATTAAAATTAATCAATGTTTCGGGTCAAAACTTTGCATCAGACTGAAGCAGTATCTGCAGTCGCTCGTGTCTCCATGTTGAAGAAACATCCTCTCTGCTCTCCCCAGCACCGCAGAATCTTTACCTTGCGAGGGTTTCCTTCTAAGGTGGACCAAAATGCTGGAGATACTCAGCGGGTGAGGCAGCATCTATGGAGCGAAGGAATAGGCGACGTTTCGGGTTGAGACCCTTCTTCAGACTGAAGAAGGGTCTCGACCCGAAACGTCGCCAATTTCCTTCGCTCTGTAGATGCTGCCTCACCCGCTGAGTTTCTCCACCATTTTTGTCTACCTCCCATTTTCCAGCATCTGCAGTTCCTTCTTAAATAAGGGTTTCCTTCTAGATCTTCGTGTTTCCTCCCACACTCCAAAGAAGTGCAGGTTTGTAGGTTCATTGGCTTGGTGTACATGTAAACCTATCCTTAGTGTGTGTAGGATAGTGCTAGAGTGCGGGGATCACTGGTCGGTGCGGACTCGGACCGCGCTGTATCTCTCAACTAAAACTGAACTAAACACTACATGAGTTGAGTTTAGCTTATGGTCACGTGTACTGAGGTACAGTGAAAGGCTTTTGTCAGCGTAATGACAATACAAGGGATTACAATCAAGCCATCCACAGATAAACGGAAGAACATGAATAACGATTATTGCAAGATAAAGCCAGAAAAGGCCAATTAAAGATAGTCCGAGGGTCTCCAACGAGGTAGATAGTAGTTCAGGACTGCTCTAGTTGTTATGGATGATTCAGTTGCCTGATAACAGCTGGGAAGAAATCTGGAGGTGTGCATTTTCACACCTCTATAACTTTTGCCCGTAGGGAGAGGGGCGAAGAGGGAGCGGCGACTCGAGGCAGCGTGTGAGGTGTAAACGGAGGTTGGTTTGTGTGATGGTCTGGGCTGCGTCCACAATTCTCTGCCATTTCTTGTGGAACTTTGAAGGAGGGCAGGAAAGTTCTTACTTGTGAACACATAAATATTTATATTCGACCATTTAGGAGCGATGATCTCATCTTTATCATTACTGTTTATGGAAATTGGTGGTGTTCAAATGATCTGCCGTGTTTCCTACAGCATATTTATACAGCATATAAATACAGTGTATTTACAACTACTGTGATTGATCACAAAGCACGGAAACAGGCCCTTCAAGATTCAAGAGAGTTTATTGTCATGTGTCCCAGATAGGACAATGAAATTATTGCTTTGCTTCAGCACAACAGAATATGGTAGGCATGAGTACAGAACAGATCAGTGTGTCCATATACCATTATATACTAGACTAAGTGGGACCCGTTGGATCCCAGCATCACACGGGAGGGCTGGTCCCCCAACTCAATATTCCACCTCTCCACCAATTCCAATATTGGTGGCCAGTGTGGGGGGGGGGGGCTTTCACGAGCGATAGTATGGGTGTTGTGGGCTGAAGGGACTGGTTTCCAGAGGGCTAGTATGGACATTGTTGGCCGAATAGATTCTTGGGCTGGCGGCTCAGTCACTCAAGGCTGCGGTACTGGCAGCTCACTCACTCACGGCTGGTGGGCTGGCAGTTGACTCATGGCTATTCCTTGAAATTCCATTTCAAGCATGGTGCAAGGCCACCAAATTCAAGTGCAGTTTCATACCATTTCAAGCAGGGTGCAAGGCCACCAAATTCAAGTGCAGTTTCATACCATTTCAAGCAGGGTACAAGGCCACACAGCGAGTCGTGACCTCTCCCTCCTCCATCTTGCAGAGACTGAGCCACGCCCACACTTCTGGGTTTTATAGTCCCTCCCCCCCCTGCCACCAGAAGGGGCGTGGCCTTCATGGCATGATTGACAGGAGAGAGAATATCAACATTTTTTAAACACTAATTACTCTTTTATTTTTCATCGATGGGAAAAATCTTCATCACCTGATGAGCAGAGGGGGACTCTGAGTAAGATGGCCAAAAATCACAACCGTACGTGGTAGCGTTTTTTCTAAATTCAGTATAAAGCACAAACACGAAGTGGTCAAGATTAGACCTTTAATTATATAGAAGGCAAGGCAACTTTACTTAAGCACGGCAGCTTTAATTAGGCAACTTTTAATTAGGCAACACAGCTTTAGCCCAAACTATATTTTCAAACCACATTAAGGGCACTGACAGGTCAGTAAAACCACTCACTGTTTAGTAGACGTGTTCAGTGTTATTCACAGCTCAGACTGAGAGACATGAACCATCTTGCAGAGACTGACTCAACACTTCCGGGTTTTATAGTCAGGATGCCCTTGTGAGAGCCTGAGGAGTACAGAGAGTGGAGGGCCAGCGAGAAAGCATTGATGTTGAAGCGAACTGCAGTGGGTCCAGGGCGCCATGATC
Source organism: Okamejei kenojei (assembly GCA_035221665.1). NCBI lineage: Eukaryota > Metazoa > Chordata > Chondrichthyes > Rajiformes > Rajidae > Okamejei > Okamejei kenojei. The sequence continues at coordinate 74,595,453 of CM069140.1, read as the reverse complement.
AGCAGTTGTACAGGGTGTAAGGAGCGTACAAATCTGAGAGGAGGGAGGAGAAGGTTCGAATTCCTGGGTGTCAGGACTTTCATATGAAGAAGGCTGGACTCGGCTTGTACTCGCTACGATCTTATGGAAACTATGGGGGTTGGGACAGGCTAGATGCAGGATGATTGTTCCATTGTTGGGGAAGTTTAGAACAAGGGGTCACAGTTTACTTTTAGGTGAGAAAGACATCACACAGAGATTGGTAATCTGTGGAATTCAGAAGGTAGTTGAGGCCAGTATTGGCTCGGGCTAAAGGGATCAGGGATGGATACAGGATACTGAGTTGGATGATCAGCCATGATGAATGGTTGTGCGGGCTCAATGATATGTTTCTCTATGTTTCATCACCACCGACGTTAGTGCTACTGGATAGTGCCAAACAAATGTGTTTGTATGTCAAAGGATGTCATTTGCTGTGAAGTGCATGCTTTCAAATGGTATGACATAAATGAAGAAACAAAGAATGCAGATGCTGGTTTATGGACACAAAATACTGGAGTAACTCAGTGGGTCAGGCTGCATCTCTGGAGAAAAGCGTAGGTGACATTTCGAGATCCTAATCTGTTCTTTTCCTCTGAGATGCTGCTGACCCGCTGAGTTACTCCAGCACTCTGGCTATCTTTGAAAGATATTTTTCATCTTTACTGCTGATGGAGTCGTAGAGCGATACAGTGTGGAAACAGGCCCCTTGGCCCACCACAGGGTCCCACCTATATCCCTCCAAGTTCTTGTCTAACTGTTTCTTAAAAATTGGTAGTCCCAGCCTCAACTGGCAGGTGTGAAAAGTTACCCCTCAGGGGTGACAGCACTCATTTCAGTTTTTCAGTGTCAGTCTTCAGTTTAGTTTGTTGTACAGTGAGCTTTTAGATCGGAAGGACAATACTTGATTACAATCGAGCCATTTACAATGTACGGGAATGAATGAATGAATGAATGAATAAATTATATTTTATTGTCACATTGACAAGTCACAGTGAAATTCTTTGCTTGTGTTAGGTGTACAAATACTCGCCCATGAAGGACGCTGACTAATTTACAGGATTTGTAGGTCGAAAGAAGAAGCGGTTCTTCAACCCTGGGGCTGTCATGGTTTTCAGAGTAGCCAAGGTTTTAGTTTCAGAGGTACAGACACTGGCCCTTTGGCCCACCAAGTCTGCGCCGACCAGCGGTCTAACGCTATCGTACACACATAGGGACAATTCCCATTTAAACCAAGCCCCTTCCTTTATACCGATACTTTTTTGCATATCTTTCACTCATTGTTCCTTATCTCTCCACATCACTCTATATCTCTCGTTTCCCTGATCCCTGACCAGTCTGAAGAAGGGTCTCGACCCGAAACGTCGCCTAAGATGCTGGTGCACCCGCTGAGTTTCTCCAGCTTTTTGTGTACCCCCAATTAACCTTCAAACCTGTTTAAGAAGGAACTGCAGATGCTGGAAAATCAAAGGTAGACAAAAATGCTGGAGAATCTCAGCGGGTGCAGCAGCATCTATGGAGCGAAGGAAATAGAACGTTCGGGTCGAAACCCAAGGGTACAGGATATAAATACAGTGTATTTACAGCAACTGTGATTGATCACACAGCACGGAAACAGGCTCTTTGGCCCATCTCTTACATGCCGAACAACTGTGTTTGTATGGGATGTCATTTGCTGTGATGTGCGTGTTTGCAAATGGTATGACATAAATGATGAAACAAAGAACTGCAGATGGGTTTGCGTGGACGGAGTAACTCAGTACGTCAGGCTGCATCTCTGGAGGCATAGGTGACATTTCGAGATCCTAACCTGTCGAGTGCCTATTTCCTTCGCTCCATAGATGCTGCCTCACACGCTGAGTTTCTCCAGCAGGTGTCTTTGGAGTGTGGGTCGGAGAAAAACGCAAAGGTCAAGGTCCCCCTTTGTTCTCCCCCCACACCGAGTCCTTGTGTTCTTGCCTGTGCTCCTCCACCAAGGTATATAAAGTGTTAAAGAAGGAACTGCAGATGCTGGAGAATCTACACAAAGCAGAGCAGATCTAAGGAGCGAAGGAGATAGGCGACGTTTCGGGTCCCCTTCTTCAGACTGGTCAGGGATCGGGGAAACGAGAGATAGACGGTGATGTGGAGAGATAAAGAACAATGAATGAAAGATATGCAAAAAAGTATCAATGATAAAGGGACAAGCCATTGTAGGCGTTTGTGGTGTGAAAATGAGAAGGGTGCGACTGGGGTGGGGGACCAGTCAGCAAGGGTTAAACAGAATTGAGAAAATTCAATGTTCAAGCCCAGAGGATGCAGACTCCCAAGAATTGAGGTGCTGTTTCTCCAACACTCTGGCATGGAGGAGGCCCAGGACTGAGAGGTCGGATACGGAATGGGAGGGGGAGTTGAAGTGCCACCGGGAGGTAATGTGCATGTTCGGCGACGATCGCCAAGCCTCCGCTTGGTCTCACCGATATAGATCATCTGGCAAAGATAGACCAAGGGTTTTCAATGAGGTAGTTCGTAGTTCAGGACCAACTTCTAGTTGCGGTAGGATTCACACATTATTACATCCGTATTCTACCAAATTTATGACATTGTAGTTTTTACACAAAAATCAGTCTGAGATTGGTAACAGCTGAGTGTGATTATCGGTGTAACAATAAAATTCAATGGTTCAATGGTTCGGCTGGGCTTGCATACGCTGGAGTTTAGAAGGCATGGAGGGAATCTCATTGAAACATATAAGATTATTAAGGGGTTGGACACGCTAGAGGCAGGAAACATGTTCTCGATGTTGGGGGAGTCCAGAACCAGGGGTCACAGTTTAAGAACAAGGGGTAAGCCATTTAGAACGGAGATGAGGAAACACCTTTTCTCACAGAGAGTGGTGAGTCTGTGGAATTCTCTGCCTCAGAAAGCGGTGGAGGCCAATTCTCTGGAAGCTTTCAAGAGAAAGTTAGGCAGAGCTCTTAAAGATAGCGGAGTCAGGGGATATGATGAGATGGCAGGAATGGGGTACTGAATGTGGATGATCAGGCATGATCTCTGTGAACGGCGGTGCTGGCTCGATGGGCCAAATGGCCTATTCCTGCACCTATTGTCTATTGTTCCTTTATTATCATGTGCACCAAGAAACAGTGAAAAACATTTTTTGCACACAAGCTGGTACGGTGGCGCAGTGGTAGAGCTTCTGCCTTACAGTGCCAGGGAACCGGGTTCAATCCTGACTATGAGTGTTGTCTGTACGGAGTTTGCACGTTCTTGGGGTTTTTCTCCGGGTGCTCAGGTTTCCTCCCACATTCCAAAGACGTGCAGGTTTGTGGGTCTATTGGCTTGTGTAGATCGTCACCAGCGTGTGGGACAGAACTAGTGTGCGGGTGATCTCTGGTCGTCAGTTTCCACACTGTATCTCTATATGAGACAAATCTAAACCAAATGCTGCAGGAACTCGTGGGTCAGGCAGCATGCAGTGCAGCCTGGCTGCCACGAGAGGGTTCCTGTTTCTACACAGTTGCAATACCACACAAAGCATGTGCGTCCCAATCCACAAAGCATCTGCTTTTTACACTGTTCCAGTTTACGAAACATGTCCAAAGCAGGGGGCGCCAAGAACTAGGGCAGCATGCAGGTACAGCAGGCAGCGAAGAAAGCGAATGGCATGTTGGCCTTCATAACGTACAGGAGCAAAGAGGGCCTTCTGCAGTTGTACAGAGCCCTAGTGAGACCACACCTGGAGTATTGTGTGCAGTTTTGGTCCCCTAATTTGAGGAAGGACATTCTTGCTGTTGAGGGAGTGCAGCGTAGGTTCACAAGGTTAATTCCCGGGATGGCGGGACTGTCATATGCTGAGAGAATGGAGCGGCTGGGCTTGTACACTCTGGAGTTTAGAAGAATGAGGGGGGATCTTAGTGAAACATTTAAGATTATTAAGGGTTAGAGGCAAGAAACGTGTTCCAGATGTTGGGGAAGTCCAGAACCTGGGGCCACAGTTTAAGAATAAGGGGTAAGCCATTTAGAACGGAGACGAGGAAACACTTTTTCCACACAGAGAGTTGTGAGTCTGTGGAAATCTCTGCCTCAGAGGGCGGTGGAGGCCGGTTCTCTGGATACTTTCAAGAGAGAGCTTGATAGGGCTCTGAAAGATAGCGGAGTCAGGGGATATGGGGAGAAGGCAGGAACTGGGTACTGATTGGGGATGATCAGCCACGATCACATTGAATGGCGGTGCTGGCTCGAAGGGCCGAATGGCCTACTCCTGCACCTATTGTCTGTTGTCTACTGGCACGGTGGCGCAGCGGTAGAGTTACTACCTTACAGCGCCAGAGACCCGGGTTCGATCCTGACTATGGGGGCCGTCTGTATGGAGTTTGTACCATCGCCCCATGACCTGCGTTGGCTCTCTCCGGGTGCATCAGCTTCCTCCCGCACTCCAAAGACATGTAGGTTTGGAGGTGAATTGGCTGGGTTTAATTGTAAATTGTCCCTAGTGTGTGTAGGACAGCATTAATGTGCGAGGATCGGTGGTCGGTGGGCTGAAGGGCCTGTTTCCGCGCTGTATCTCTAACAAACTTAAATAAGCGATACCTGGCGGGGGAGGGAGGAGGGGGGGCACTGATAACAACAGAGGATGTACTTCCTGCGGCAACTGAGGAAACACAATCTGCCACAGGCAATGATGGTCCAATTCTACACGGCCATCGTAGAGTCTGTCCTCACCTTCTCCATCATGGTCTGGTTTGGCTCAGCCACCAAGCACGACACCCGGAGGCTGCAGCGAATCGTCCGATCAGCAGAGAAGGTTATTGGCTGCAACCTTCCCTCCATTGATGAGCTGTACACTGCAAGGGCCAGGAAGCGAGCGGGCAAGATCATCTCTGACCCCTCTCACCCTGGCCACAAACTCTTTGAATCACTTCCCTCTGGAAGGCGACTCCGGACTGTAAAAGCTGCCACAGCCAGACATAAAAACAGTTTCTATCCACGAGTAGTTGCTCTACTCAACAGCCAAAAATCTGTAGCCTCCCTTTGATCTGGTATTTTGTTGGTTCACATGCTTGATCAATGGTGTTTTATCATTAATGTTTTATTATTATTAATGTTTTGTGTTTTCTGAGTCATTCGTAACTGTCACTGTATGCCATGTTGCTACTTGTGGGCGGAGCACCAAGGCAAATTCCTTGTATGTGAATACTTGGCGAATAAACCTACTTACTTACTTTACTTTACGTTACTTTTTTTTTTAGCAGGGAGCCAACGAGAGCAAAGAGAGACCTGGCGGGGGGGGGGGGGCCGAGAACGGGGAGGGACACGGCAGACCACCTGTGGCCAGGTGCGGTGACACGCCAGGTTCGCCGCTAGCGAGAGGCCAGGTGCAAGACTGTGAGTAACCTGATACCCTTTGCCACAAGGGCCACATCCAACTCACTCTAAATATAGGTCGGAGCCAGAACTCATCTCTGTAGCGACTCTTTGCGTACTGCCTGGGTGAAGTCCGCTGTGTGATTTTACCGGATTGTCCTTCCTCAGATGCAGAAACAAAGCATTTCACCGTGCCGAGGTACATCTGACAATAAAGTATCGTTGAATCATTGAATCATAGAAACATAGAAAATAGGTGCAGGAGGAGGCCATTCGGCCCTTCGAGCCAGCACCGCCGTTCATTGTGATCATGGCTGATCGTCCCCAATCAATAACCCGTGCCTGCCTTCTCCCCATATCCCTTGACTCCACTCGCCCCTAGAGCTCTATCTAACTCTCTCTTAAATCCATCCAGTGACTTGGCCTCCACTGCCCTCTGTGGCAGGGAATTCCACAAATTCACAACTCTCTGGGTGAAAATGTTTTTTCTCACCTCAGTCTTAAATGACCTCCCCTTTATTCTAAGACTGTGGCCCCTGGTTCTGGACTCGCCCAACATTGGGAACATTTTTCCTGCATCTAGCTTGTCCAGTCCTATTTCCTACAGTCCTACATTCATTGAATGTAGAGGTCCAACTGTTTAATGCCTTGATGTACTTCAAATGAAAAACAAAGTAATGGAGGAACTCAACTCAGCAGGCCGGACAGCGTAGAAGGGGAATACTTCAGCTGCATGACTCGATGATCCAAAACATCACCAAAAACGTCACCCATTCCTTCTCTCCAGAGATGCTGCCTGTCCCTCCGTTACACCGGCATATCTTCGGTTTAAACCAACGTCTGCAGTTCCTTCCGACACATGTCCTTTCCTATCCAGATGTTGCCAGGCCCGCTGAGTTTTTCCCCAAGATTCCAGCATCTGCAGTTCCTTGGTTCTCCATCCTATTGTAGCTGCAGTGTATAAATATGTCCTAGATGCTGCCTCACCCTCCAGCATTTTTTGCCTACCTTCGATTTTTCCAGCATCTGCAGTTCTTTCTTAAACAAATGTTTCCATCGGGTATCGGTTTGAGACATTGCTGTGCCGGAAACTGACTTCAAAGAAGGATATTTTATTTATTTATAGCTCTATTTGCTTATGCTAGCTGAACGGAAAGGATCAGATAATGCTACATTGGGATTTTGCTACTTCAAGAGATTCAAGAGAGTTTATTGTCATGTGTCCCAGATAGGACAATGAAATTCTTGCTTTGGTTCAGCACAATATAGTAGGCATAAATAATAAAGAACAGATCAGTGTGACCATATACCATTGAATATATTTATACACACATAAATAACCAGATAAAGTGCAATGGGCTCGTAATGTTCAGAGTTTTGTTTGAGTTGAGTTTAATAGCCTGATGGCTGTGGGGAAGTAGCTATTCCTGAACCTGGTCGTTGCAGTCTTCAGGCTCCTGTACCTTCTACCTGAAGGCAGCGGGGAGATGAGTGAGTGGCCAGGATGGTGTGGGTCCTTGATGGTGCTGCCAGCCTTTTTGAGGCAGCGACTGTGGTAGATCCCCTCGATGGTGGGGAGGTCAGAGCCGATGATGGACTGGGCAGTGTTTACTACTTTTTGTAGTCTTTTCCGCTCCTGGGCGCTCAAGTTGCCGAACCAAGCCACGATGCAACCGGTCAGCAAGCTCTCTACTGTGCACCTCTAGAAGTTCGAGAGAGTCCTCCTTGACAAACCCAGGAAACTCAGGAAGTAGAGGCGCTGATGTGCTTTCTTTATAATTGCATCAGTGTTCTCGGACCAGGAGAGATCTTCAGAGATATGCACGCCCAGGAATTTGACCCTTTCAACCATCGACCCGTTGATATAAACGGGACTGTGGGGCCCCATCCTCCCCCTTCCAACTTGAGTTTGGACTCGGTTCAATACTCACATATTTCTAATACATTCCAAGAGTCAAGAGTATTTGATTGTCATATGTACCGTCAACAGAACAATAAAACTTGCTGCAGCTTAACGGGCCTGTAAACACAATAATACTTAGACAAATATATCATAATTTATATATTATAACAGGCGTGGGTGGTGCCAGCAATGGCTGCCTCGCCAACAGTCTCCCTGTCCCTTCCTTCTTAGTGTTTAAATAGTATGTGTTAAATGTATGTTTTTAGTATTCTTTAGCTTGTTTCATGAGGGGGGGGTGTGTGGTGGGAATTGGGGGTAACCTTTTCGAATCTCTTACCTCGACAGAGATGCGATTTTTTCCCGTATCGTTTCTCCGTCTGCACTGAGGCCTAACATCGAGGAGTTGGCGGCCTTTGCTGGAGAACGACCGGGTACTCCAGCCGTGGGAGCCTGCGGACTTAGCCTCACGGAGTTCGCAATCCCTTTGCCAGGGATCGACCTCAAGAGTCAAGACAAGAGTCAATGGTGTTTTATTGTCATGTGTCCCAGATAGGACAATGACACTCTTACTTACGGCAGCACAACGGAATATGTAATCATAATAAATAATATAACAAAAACTCAGGAAAAAAAACTAAATAATAATAATAATAATAATAATAATAATAATAATAATAGTCTATTGTATTTCCTAGCTTATGTGAGGTTGTAGTGTTTAATAGCCTTATTATATTGTATTCAATTTATTGTCATTTAGGAAATGAGGCAGGTCAGGTGACGGAGGTATGCGTTGGTGAGCAGTGATCACAATACCATTAGTTTCAATATAATTATGGAGAGAATCAGAACTGGACCTAGGGTAGAGATTTTTGATTGGAGAAAGGCTAACTTTGAGGGAATGCGTAAGGATTTTAAAGGAGTGAATTGGGACACTTTGTTTCATGGGAAGGATGTAGAAGAGAAATGGAGGACATTTAAAGGGGAAATTGTAAGAGTACAGAATCTTTATGTCCCTGTTAGGTTGAAAGGAAATAGTAAAAATTGGAAAGAGCCATGGTTTTCAAGGGAAATTGGACACTTGTTTTGAAAAAGAGAGATATCTACAATAATTATAGGAGGCATGGAGTAAATGAGGTGCTAGAGGAGTATAAAGAATGTAAAAATAATCTTAAGAAAGAAATTAGGAAGGCTAAAAGAAGATATGAGGTTGCTTTGGCAAGAAAGGTGAAAGTAAACCCAAAGGGTTTCTACAGCTATATTAATAGCAAAAGGATAACGAGGGATAAAATTGGACCATTAGAGAACCAGAATGCACAGCTATCTGCAGAGCCAAAAGAGATGGGAGAGATATTGAACAATTTCTTTTCTTCAGTATTCACCAAGGAGAAGGATATTGAACTCGGTGAGTTAAGGGGAAAGAGTAGAGTAGCTATGGAAACTATGAGATTCAAAGAGGAGGAAGTACTGACACTTTTGAAAAATATAAAAGTGGATAAGTCTCCAGGTCCTGACAGGATATTCCCTAGGACATTGAGGGAAGTTAGTGTAGAAATAGCAGGAGCTATGACAGAAATATTTCAAATGTCATTAGAAACGGAATAGTGCTGGAGGATTGGCGTACTGCGCATGTTGTTCCATTGTTTAAAAAGGGTTCAAAGAATAAACCTAGCAATTATAGACCTATTAGTTTGACGTCAGTGGTGGGCAAATTAATGAAAAGGATACTTAGGATAATATATATAAGCATCTGGATAAACAGGGTCTGATCAGAACAGTCAACATGGATTTGTGCCTGGAAGGTCATGTTTGACAAACCTTCTTGAATTTTTTTGAAGCGGTAAACTAGGGAAATTGATGAGGATAAAGCAGTGGATGTTGTCTATATGGATTTTAGTAAGGCCTTTGACAAGGTTCCCCATGGAAGGTTGGTTAAGAAGGTTCAATCTTTGGGTGTTAATGGCGGAGTAGCAAGATGGATTCAACAGTGGCTGAATGGGAGATGTCAGAGAGTAATGGTGGATGGCTGTTTGTCAGGTTGGAAGCCGGTGACCAGTGGGTGCCTCAGGGATCTGTGTTGGGTCCACTGTTGTTTGTCATGTACATCAATGATCTGGATGATGGGTGGAAAATTGGATAAGTAAGTATGCAGATGATACTAAGATAGGTGGTCTTGTGGATAATGAAGTAGATTTTCAAAATCTACAGAGAGATTTGGGCATTTGGAAAAGTGGGCTGAAAGATGGCAGATGGAGTTTAATGCTGATAAGTGTGAAGTGCTACATCTTGCAGGACAAATCAAAATAGGACGTACATGGTAAATGGTAGGGAATTGAGGAATGCTGTGGAACAGAGGGATCTAGGAATAACTGTGTATAGTTCCCTGAAGGTGGAATCGCATGTAGATAGGGTGGTAAAGAAAGCCTTTGGTGTGCTGGCCTTTATAAAATCAGAGCATTGAATATAGAGTAGGGAAGTAATGTTAAAATTGTACAAGGCATTGGTAAGACCAAATTCTGGAGTATGGTGTACAATTTTGGTCGCCTAGTTATAGGAAGGATGTCAACAAAATAGAGAGTACAGAGGAGATTTACTAGAATGTTGCCAGGGTTCCAGCAACTATGTTTACAGAGAAAGGTTGAACAAGTTAGGTCTTTATTCTTTGGAGCGCAGAAGGTTAAGGGTGGACTTGATTGAGGTCTTTAAAATGATGAAAGGGATAGACAGAGTTGACGTGGATACGTTTTTCCCATTGAGGGTAGGGAAGATTCAACAAGAGGGCATGACATGAGAATTAAGGGACAGAGGTTTCGGGGTAACGTGAGGGGGAACTTCTTTACTCAGAGGGTGGTGGCTGTGTGGAATCAGCTTCCAGCAGAAGTGGTGGAGGCAGGATCGATTTTAACATTTAAGAGTAAAGTGGATAGGTATATGGACGTGAAGGGAATGGAGGGGTATGGTCTGAGTGCAGGTAGATGGGACTAGGGGAAAACAAATGATCGGCATGGACTGGAAGGGCCGAGAGGGCCTGTTTCCGTGCTGTAATTGTTATATGGTTATGTTATTATCTCATTTTAGAGACAACAAAATGGCTGTTGGGAAGAAGCTGTTCCTGAAACTGGACGTTACAATTTTCAGGCTCCTGTACCTTCTTCCCAATGATAGTGGGGAGATGAGTGTGTGGCCAGGATGGTGTGAGTGTCTGATGATGTTGGCAGCCTTTTTGAGGCAGCGACTGCGATAGATCCCTTCGATGGTGGGGAAGTCAGAGCCGGCAATGGACTGGGCAGTGGTCACAACTTTCTGCAGTCTTTTCCGCTCCTGGACGCTCAAGTTGCCGAACCAGGCCACGATGCAACCGGTCAGCACGCTGTCTACTGTGCACCTGTAGACGTTCAGGAGAATCCTCTCTGACTTGCCGTATCTCAGTAATCTTCTCAGGAAGTAGAGGCGCTGATGTGCTTTCTTTATGATTGCATCAGTGTGCTGCGGGAGCTTAGACTGCCCCGACAGCGGATGGTTCGACTGCCCCGCCCGCCCGACCGTGGGAGAATAAAGAGGAAGAAGACTGGACTTTATTGCCTTCCGTCACAGTGAGGAATGTGGGGAATCCACTGTGGTGGATGTTTATGTTGACTTTTATGTAGTTGTGTGTTTTCGTATGGCTGTATGGTAATTCGCATAATACTGTACCATAATTGGTACACGTGACAATAAAAGACCTTTGAAACCTTTGAATAATCAAAAATAATTAGCTGAGTTTAGAGATACAGCGCAGAAACAGGCCTTTCGGCCCACTGAGTCCGTGCTGACCGCCGTACACAAACACTATCCTATACACCAGGGATAATTTTATAATTTTAACCTACAAACCTGCACGTGTTTGGAGTCTGGGTGGAAACCGGAGCACCCGGAGGAAACCCACGCGGTCACGGGAAGAACGTACAAACACTGTACAGACAGCACCCGTAGTCAGGATCGAACCCGGGTCTCGGGCGCTGTGAGGTTGCACCAACGTGCGCCTACCGTTGTTGTCAGTTAGTTGCCTGAAATAGGAGAATTCAATGTTCATACGGAAACGTCCATGTCATCTCTGCGTTTTACAAGATTCAGGAATATATCACATGGCTGGCTGGGTCAGAGTTCTGCAAATTCTCTCTGGATCAGCACTGCGGGCTCGTCTTCAGACTGCGCAGGTTCTCAAAGATCTGTCGTCACCTTCTCCGAGGGCAGTGGAAGGTTTGCAATACATCCTCGCTTATTTGTGACACTCACGACCCAAGAATTCTTTTTTCTTTAATAGCCGTGACTGCCAAAATCATCACATAAAGGGCACCAAAGTGAATCACCAGCCAACCTGCCGTTATTAGCCTGAAATTGGTTAGTTCATAAGTGATAGGAGAAGTATTAGGCCATTCGGCCCATCAAGTCAACTCCACCATTCAATCATGGCTGATCTATCTTTCCCTCTCAACCGCATTCTCCTGCCTTTTCCCCATAACCTCTGACACCCGCACCAATCGAGAATCTATCTTAGAGAATCTGCCTGAGAAATATCCATTGACTTGGCCTCGACAGCCTTCTGTGGCAAAGAACTCCACAGATTCTCCACTCTCTGACTAGTTAGGGAGGAATGTTGGCTGAGGTACAAATACTCCCGACTTGTTTATAAAAAACATTACAGGCATTCTCATTGAAATGAGTTGGGCAGGTTTGATGTGAAGGTTGACTTCTCAAACTAAAGGATCTACTACCAGAGGGTATCATCTCAGGATGGAAGGTCAACCGATTAGAACAACAAGGAGACATTCATATTTTCAGAAGTATGGGAATTGCTCCAGAAAGCATCAAATGCTCAGCTACTGATGCATTTATATACATCTATACAATTAAAAGTCTCATCTTGACCACTTTCTGTTTGCGCTGTCGTTTGAGTTTAGAAAAAACCCTACCATATATGGCTGTGATTTTTTGGCCATCTTACTCAGAATCCTCCTCCGATGATCAGGCCCCGAGGATTTTTCCCATCGATGAAAAATAAAAGAGTTATTAGTGTTTATAAAATCTTGAGATTCTCTCTCCTGTCAATCACCGCGATGAAGGCCAGGCCTCTTCTGGGGGGGAGGGGCTATAAAAGCCGGGAGTCTGGACGTGGCTCAGTCGCTGCAAGATTGCGAGGGAGAGGCCATGACTCTCAGCCTGAGCTGGGAATCCACACAACACTGGGTGTCTACTGAACTGTGAGTGCCCTTTATGTCATTTTATGTGGTCTGGAAACCAGTCCCTGCAACACCGATACTAGCGCTCCAGAAAGCCCCCCCCCCCCCCCCCCCCACACACTGGCCAGCAATATTGGAATTGGTGGAGAGGTGGAATATTGCGTGTGGGACCAGCATTCCCATGTGAAGTTGGGACCCAATGGGTCCCACTTAGTCTAGTGTATATATATAATAAAGTATATTTATTTTTATATAATTAAAAGTCTCATCTTGACCACTTCCTGCCTGCGCTGTATGTTGATTTTAGAAAAAACGCTACGCTGTTTCGCTGTGATTTTGGCCATCTTACTCACAGTCTCCTCCGCTGAGCCAGCCCCGAGGATCTTTTATCATCGATGAACAATAAAAAAGTTATGAGGAAAAAACCTTGAGATCAGCTAATTGGTCCTCTCGCCTGTCAATCACCGTGATGAAGGCAACCTCCTTCCGGGGCAGTGGGGGGCAGGACTACAAAACTCTGGATGCCTGGACGTGAGTCATTCACTCTGTAAGATCGCGAGAGAGAGGCCACGACTGTCATTCAAAGCTGTGAATCAACTGAACTGTGAGTCTGCAGTGTACTTGCAATAAATGATGTGTTAGCCCTTATTGACAATGCCATGAGTTGTTTGGCCTGCTGCCCTGCCTGTGCTTGAAACTGCAATGCTTTATTAGGTCTGACCGTGTTTGGAAGGAATAAATGCTTTATTATGTCCGACTGTGTTTGGAAGGAATAAATGCTTTATTAGGTCCGACTGTGTTTAGTCCAAAAAGTCACGCTCATTTTGTTACTTCCGCTTAGTGGACAGGTTGCGCTGATTGCGTAATTTCCGGTGAGTGCAGAGGTCACATTGATTGTGTAATTTCCAGTAAGTGCAGAGGTCACGCTGATTGCGGATGTGCTGCTGACTGCGGAAGCCCCACAGTGGAGAGGCCGCGCTCAGCCATGTGAGTAGATTCTAGAAAGTTTACTGTCATATATATGGTGTGTGAGTCAGTGTGTATATGTGTGTGTGAGTGTGTATGTGAGTGTGTGTGTGTGTGTGTGTGTGTGTGTGTGTGTGCGCGCGCGCATGGGTGTGTGTGTGTATGTGTGTGTGAGTGTGTGTGTGTGTGTGTGTGTGTGTGGGTGTGTGCGTGAGTGTGTGCGTGGGTGTGTGCGTGGGTGTGTGTGTGTGTGTGAGTATACGTGTGTGTGTGTGCGTGTGCGTGCATGGGTGTGTGCGTGGGTGTGTGTGTGCGTGTGTGCGTGTGTGTGTGTGTGCGTGTGTGTGTGTGTGTGTGCGTGTGTGTGTGTGCGTGGGTGTGTGCGTGAGTGTGCGCGTGGGTGTGTGCGTGGGTGTGTGTGTGAGTATACGTGTGTGTGTGTGTGCGTGTGCGTGTGCGTGCATGGGTGTGTGCGTGGGTGTGTGTGCGCGTGTGTGTGTGTGTGTGCGTGTGTGTGTGTGTGTGTGTGTGTGTGTGTGTGTGTGTGTGTGTGCGTGTGTGTGTGTGTGTGTGTGTGTGTGTGTGTGTGTGTGTGTGTGTGTGTGTGTGTGTGTGTGCGTGAGTGTATATGTGTGTGTGTCCACGATGTGTCTCTACGTGTGTCAATCTGGTTAATTCCTACCTTCTAGGCCTAACGCTAGGCCACAGCCTTCCCATTTTCACTCATCCTACTCACATTTTTCCCATGCTGGCGATAAACATCTACCCGTCGCATTTCCACCTATATTTCCGAAGTTATTAATCGGTGACACTTTCAAAACACCCGGATTTCTTCATATTCACCCATTTTGGAAAATAAAATCCGAGTGACGTCACAATGCACTTGCAAGGCAGGATGGGCCACTCCGGGAGGGAGGGAGGGGCACTCCAGCGCTCCAACCTCCCCACCCCTCCCCCCGTCTAGTATATACATAAAACAAAAATTTAAAAATATATATATACAGCACGGAAACAGGCCTTTTGGCCTGCTGAGTCCGCGCCGACCAGCGATCCCCGCACACTAACACTATCCTGCACACACTCGAGACAATTTACAATTATGCCACACCAATTAACCTACAAACCTGTACGTCTTTGGAGTGTGGGAGGAAACCGAAGATCTCGGATAAAACCCACGCGGGTCACGGGGAGAACGTACAAACTCCGTGCAGACGCCACCCGTAGTCAGGATCGAACCCGGGTCTCCGGCGCTGTAAGGCAGTAACTCTACCGCTGCGCCACCGTGCCACCCACAAAATTAGAACTAATTAATACAACACCGAAATAGTCTAAAGGATGTTTCGGCAAAAACAAGATCGCATTACTGGATTCCAAATTACTTCAAACCCACTCACGGCCTATTTATATAAAGATTGATTGAGTCCTGTGTTAATAATACTCTGTGACATGCCGATGAACAGATCTCGTTCACAAGTCTGCGTTATATTAGGAAAGCTACTTCGACATTTTCCAGTTAAAACATTGTTTAAAAAAAAGGTAGTCCTTGAATTTGAGTGTTAGTTGAGTTTAATAGTTAGTTTGTTGGTACATTTGGAAAAATGATAGCTATTGCCTAGTCCATCGTTGTTAATGACCCTCGAATGGATACATAACCTCCATGCTGTTATTCACAGGACGTCTGATAACACAACCCCTTGGTTGTGTTATTTAGCTTCCAAATTCAGCTGCCCTTTCAAAGCCAATACCCTGGTACTTTCTGTGCCTAAGTGGTCAAAGTCCTGTTGTTAATTGAAATGTGTTTGTTTTTGTTGGCATGGGAAGGTTGCATGTTGTAAGATATTATCCGTGTTTCCACCTCTGTTCATAAGATCTGCAAGCTTTCACTTTATTTTCTTCGTATTTAGGTTTATTACTAGAGTAATTGGACGGGTCCCAGTCACACGGGAGACCTGGTCTCCCCCAACGCAACCCATTCCCCAACGCAATATTCCACCACTCACCTGTTCCCCCAATGCAACCCGTTCCCCCAAAGCAATGTGGGGGAAGGGGGAGTATGGGGGAGGGGGCGTGTGGGGGAGGGGGCGTGTGGGGGAGGGGGTGTGTGGGGGAGGGGGGTGTGTGGGGGGGTATGTGGGGGAGGGGTGTGTGGAGGAGGAGGAGGTTTTGAGGGAGGGCGTGTGTGTGGGGAGGGGGGGGTGGGGAAGGGGGTGTGAGGAAGGGAGGATGGGGAGGGGTTTGTGAGGGAGGAGGGGGGTGTGGGGGGGTGTGGGGGAAGGGGGTGGTTGGGGTGGGGGAGGGGAAAGGGGTGGTGTGGGGAGGGGGGGGGTGGTGGGGGGAAGGGGGGGTGTGGGGGAAGGGGGTGGGTGGGGTGGGGGAGGGGGAAGGGTGGTGTGGGGAAAGGGGGGGTGGAGAAGTGGGGTGGGGTGGGTGGGGGGAAGGGGGGTGGGTGGGGTGGGGGGAAGGGGGGTGTGGGGAAGGAGGGGTGTGGGGGAAGGGGTGGGTGGGGAGGGGGGGTGGGGAAGGGGGGTGGGGAAGGGGGGTGGGGAAGGGGGTGTGGGGAAGGGGGGTGGGGTAGGGGGGTGGGGAAGGGGGGTGGTGGGGGAAGGGGGGGTGTGGGAAGGGGTGGGTGGGGAAGGGGGGGTGTGGGGAAGGGGGTGGGTGGAAGGAGGGGCAGGAAGGGTGGTGTGGGGAAGGGGGAGGGGAATGTGGGGAAGGGGGGTGGGAATGGGGTGTGTGGAGGGGGGGGTGGGGGTGTGGGGAAGGGGGGGGGGGGATGTGTGGGTGGGGCATGGGGAATGTGGGGGAAGAGGGTTTGTGGGGAGGAGGTGTGGGGGGGGTGGGTGGTGGGGTGGTCGCAGCAGATACAGCACGCACTCTGCTCACCCCGCACCTTCAGCTTTCGGCCTCACGCAGCAGATCCCGGTCCCACTCTGGCTTCACTCAGAGGCTTCCGGTTCAACTCAGCAGCTTCCAGCAGATCATGCTGGTCTCCACAGAAGCAGCCCGCACGCTGCTCACTCTCCGCGAGCTGTTCAACACACTCCACCCCTTCAGCTTTTTATTCTCCCATCGCCGCTGTTATTGACAGCGGGTTCCGAAAGGGGCGGTTTTATACGATTTTTAAACCTTCATAACTTTTGTACTATTTCACCGATCGGAACAAAACTCATTTAACTTGCAGCAGAGGAGAATGGTGAGTAAGGTGGCGAAAAATCGTAGCGCTATTGGGGATCGTTTTTGCACAAATTTAAAAACAACACAGACCGGTAGTGGTCAAGATGAGAGTTTTAGTAATAGTATAGATACGCTTTGTTTTGCGTTCTATCCAAACAGATCAGATAATACCATACATAAATATAATCAAGTCAAACTCAACACAACAGGAAGAGCAAAGGGAAAGATACAAAATGAAGAATGTAGTTCTCAGCATTGTAGCGCACCAGTTGCAGATACAAAGTCCAAAGTCCGCAATGGGGTAGAGGTGAATCGGACAGTGCCTGAGTTTATGGAAGGACCGTTCGGAAGCCCGATAACAGAGGGGGGAGAAGCTGTTTCTGAGTCTGGTGGTGCGCGCTTTCAAGCTTCTGTGCCAGCTATCGGGGTAGAGGTGAATCAGACAGTCCCCTGGCTTATTGGAGTGTCCTATCTTCATTGCTGAAGTTGTTGGGAACTCTGAAAGCTGTTATTTGACAGCTGTTTAAGACTCTAACATAGTGTGTCGGAACGGAACGTAGAAAGATAGTTGTGAACACTCCTGAATATGACACTATTGAATGTGCAGGAAAGACGCTGAGAATGTCTGTAAACATTTGGCACAGTTATTCTGGGTAAAGTTTATCTTTGAAAATTAAAAAAAAAAACAGAAAGTGGCAAAAGTGTCACAATTTCTCTTCCGGAAACCTGGCAAATACTCAATAGAACTGAAAAAGTGAACGAACTGACCAGCGAATCATTCCCCAGACACTGATCGTTACGGCCTCTGTTTTAATTCTGGGAACCTTCTTCTCTTTCATATCGCCGCCATCTACGTGTTTTGGATGCATTACCAGTCAGAGTGACCCGTGCAGAATGCAGCCACCTCTCCTGCCATTTATTAATGCATCTGCGCAATGTGAAACTCATGTGCCAGCAATATCACGTTAGCTGCCTGTTACAGTGACATTCCCCCCCCCCCCCTACTTGGAGATTTCTGTGAGACTCTGTGTCAGATATCAATCTTCAGCTTCAGAGTCCAGCTGGCGCAGCCCCAGTGACCTGGGTTCGATCCTGACATCAGGTGCTGTCGACAAAAAGTAGTAAACACTGCCCAGTCCATCATTGGCTCTGACCTCCCTTCCAGCGAGGGGATCTATAGCAGTCGCTGCCTCAAAAAGGCTGGCAGCATCATCAAGGACCCACACCACCCTGGCCACACACGCATCTCCCCGCTACCTTCGGGTAGAAGGTACAGGAGCCTGAAGACTGCGACGTCCAGGTTCAGGAATAGCTACTTCCCCACAGCCATCAGGCTATTAAACTTGGCTCGGACAAAACTCTGAACATTAATAGCCCATTATCTGTTTATTTGCACTTTATCAGTTTATTTATACATGTGTGTATATATTTATATAATGGTATATGGACACACTGATCTGTTCTGTATTCATGCCTACTATGTTCTGTTGTGCTGAAACAGAGCAAGAATTTCATTGTCCTATCAGGGACACATGACAATAATTTTCTCTTGAATCTTGAATCTTGAATGTGCGGAGTTTCAGCGTTCTCCCTGTGACCACGTGGGTTTCCTCCGGGTGCTCCGGTTTTCTCCCACATCCCAAGGACGTGCAGGGTTGTCGAATTTTCCTTCTGCAGTTTAGTTTAGTCCAGAGATACAGCAGTGTTGTGGACATCACCAGAGGGGCAGAGACAGACATAAAAAGTAGAATCAATAAGGCTAGGGCGGTGTTTAACATGCTCAGGAAGAGCTGGAGCTCAAATCACATCTCAATCAACACCAAAATATGCATCTTGAACTCAAATGTGAAACAGGCGATGCTGTATGGATCAGAGACATGGAAAACTACAAAACTAACCACAAACAGGCTGCAAATATTCATTAACACCCGTCTTAGGAGAATACTTAACATCTGGTGGAGAGACAAAGTAAGCAAATGTGGACCTGTGGAAAAGGACAAGCCAGGAGCCCATTGACTTACAAATTCGATGGAGAAAATGGAGTTGGTTTGGGCACATGCTCAGGAAACCTGCCACAAACATCACCCACCCGGCCAGCCCTGAAATGGAACCCCCAAGGTCAAAGGAAAAGAGGTCGCCCCAGGAACAGCCGGAGAAGAGGTGCTCAGACAGAAATGCCTGAGAGTGGGCTCAACTGGCGAGATCTCGAAAGAACTGCCAACAACCGAGTGAGGTGGAGGACATTTGTCAATGGCTTAATGCTCCCTAGAGGAGCAAAGGGCTTAAGTAGAAGAAGAAGAGAAACAGCGCGGAAACAGGTCAGTCGGCCCATCTAGTCCGCACCGGCCAGCGATCCCCGCACACTATCACTATCCTACACCCACTAGGGACAATTGCTCTTAGTGTGTAGGGAGTGGGTGTAAAAGTGGCATAACCTAGAACTAACATGAACGGGTGATCAGTGTGGACTCAGTGAGCCGAAACGTCTGTTTCCATCCTTTATCTCCAACCAAACCTAGCCTAACTACATCAGGATCGCAAGACTTGAAGCACTTTACATTTCGTTGCTCATCTGAACATTTCGATTTGATGAACACTTTTAGAATTCCATGTGCATGTATTGAGAACTATATCAGGGAGTTCAAAAAAGTAATGTATAAGAAGGAACTGCAGATGATGGTATAAACCGAAGGTAGACACAAAACGCTGGAGTAACTCAGCGGGGCAGACAGCATCTCTGGAGAGAAGGAATAGTTGACGTTTTGGGTCGAGACCCTTCTTCGGACCGAGAGTCAGGGGAGAGGGAAACTAGAGATATAGACGATGATACAGAGAGACGGAGAACAAATGAATGGAATATATGCAAAAAGGTAACGATGATAAAGGAAACAGGCTTTAGGTTTGGTTAGCTGTGGACTGGGTGAAAACGAGTCACAGACAATGAGACGCAACAAGACGACTTTGAAACTACTTGGGCGCGGGAGGGATGGAGAGAGCGGGGCTGCAAAGGTTACTTTGTTCCTCCAATTTACATTTGGCCTCTCTGCGTCAAACACAAGAACGTCATTTGGTACGTGACTAATACACCTCTTGTTCTGCTAGTGCTAAAGGTCGATACTCTGTCAGCATAAATTCAGAACAGTGGAAACCACGCTGAATTCAACATGTAAGTGAAACATCAGGAAAAAAAACTGCCGGTGCTGGGAATCTAAAATACAAAAAAAAAACACTTGAAAGCTCAGTCAGCATCTGTGGTAAGAGAACCAGAGTTATCGTTTCAGGTTGAAGAAGGAACGAATGTCAGGCCCAAGAGGCAGCGGATGTTACAATCTGTGGAGCAAAATCTGTGATCTTGTTGGAGATACCTCCCCTCCCACACTCCCCCACAGTTTAACAAGCCATTTGTGTCAATAAACAGGGAACTGCAGATGCTGGAATCTTGAGCGAAACACAAAGTGCTGGAGTCACCCAGCGGGTCAGGCAGCATCTGTGGAGGACATGGATAGGTGACCATTTGGGTCAGGAACCTTCTGCAGACACTGTACATACATCTATCAGAATTATATTCCTGATCTCTTAAAGCTGAAGAATCCCAATCAAAAACGTCTCCTATCCATATTCTGGATGGATCTGATTTTAGAAGGATGATTGGGGATCTTATAGAGACTTAAAATTCTTAAGGGATTGGACAGGCTAGGTGCAGGAACAATGTTCCCGTGTAGGGGGAGTCCAGAACCAGGGGTCACAGTTTAGGAATAAGGGGGAGGCCATTTCGGACTGAGATGAGGAAAAACATTTTCACCCAGAGAGTTGTGAATCTGTGGAATTCTCTGCCACAGAAGGCAGTGGAGGCCGATTCACTGGATGTATTCAAGAGAGAGTTAGATATAGCTCCTCCGGCTAACGCAATCAAGGGGTATGGGGAAAAAGCAGGAACGAGGTACAGATACTGGATGATCTGCCATGATATTGAATGGCGGCGCTGGCTCGAAGGGCCGAATGGCTTCCTCCTGCACCTACCTTCTATATTTCTATGTCTCAGCCCAAAACGATCCATCCAGAGATGCTGCCTGACCCGCTGAGTTACTCTGAGTGTCTGTCTTCGATGTAAACCAGCACCTTTCCCACACACTATTGGCATTGTCTGTCACACTATATGATTGCCTGGATGCCACACAAAAAAAGTCTCCCCCCCCCCCCCGCTGTATCTCGGCACACACCACACTAATGAAGCAATACCCTGCTCACACTGTGAATAAATATAGAAATATAAGACACAGAATGCCATGTAACCATGTTTGTGTTGCATTTTATTAACAAAAAGTAATACTTTTCCAGACAATATGCAATAAAAACCCTGCTTTTAACTTTTGGATCGGAGTAATTGCTATCAGTATTGATCGTTGGATCCACTTCAGTTACTGAGTTACAAATAAAACACCACACATTGTGATGCGGCAGAATGCATCACTTGCTTCATGCTTTTAATTAAATCACCTCAAAATGTCCTTTTCCTTGCGATAGATTCCCGACTGTGGTTGTCTCCACCCGTGGGAGAGCCTAGGAGCAGAGGCCACAGCCTCAGAATAAAAGCACGTACAGTACCTTTGGAAAGGAGACGAGGAGGAATTTCTTCAGTCAGAGGGTGGTGAATCTGTGGGATTCGCTGCCACAGACAGCGGTGGAGGCCAAGTCAATGGATATTTTTAATGCAGAGATTCTTGATTCGTACGGATGTCGGGGGTTATGGGGAGAAGGCAGAAGAACGGGGTTGAGAGGGAAAGATAGATCAGCCATGATTGAATGGCGGACTAGACTTGATGGGCCGAACGGCCTCATTCTGCTCCTAGAGCTTATGAAAATACTACGCTGGCTATTAAGAAACTATCACAAGGCAATGGACTCGCCAGATTTGAACGGGATAACATACGAGGTGTCTTCACCAGTTTACAAAACGAGCAATCTGCTTTGAGTAAATGCAGTGACATATATCCAAACACCTGCCATGCTCATTGAGAGTGAAGAGAATCGGGGGCTCAAACTGCACATATATTTTTTAAAGATTATGGTATATTTCGGTATGAAAGTGCTAATCTGGTAAAAAACACATGGTATAGTTGTGCAAAGTGACGCCATACAAACACATGTCCCCAACAGCACAGTGCATTCTGAATCCTAGAAATTCATCTTTGCGAACACGTTCTTGACTGGAATATTCACGTCGACATGTTTGCGTTCGTTTCGTTTAGTTTGATTTAGAGGTACGGATTGGAAACAGGCCTTTTGGCCCACCGAGTGCATACTGACTCTCGATCTATGTTACCACTATGTTCTATGTTATCCCACTTTCTCATCCACTCGCTACGCACTGCGGGGGCAATTTTACAGACAATAGACTAGAGGTGCAGGAGTAGGCCATTCGGCCCTTCGAGCCAGCACTGCCATTCAATGTGATCACGGCTGATCATCCCCAATCAGTACCCCGTTCCTGCCTTCTCCCCATATCCCCTGACTCCGCTATCTTTAAGAGCCCTATCCAGCTCTCTCTTGAAAGCATCCAGAGAACTGGCCTCCACCGCCCTCTGAGGCAGAGAATTCCACAGACTCACCACTCTCTGTGAGAAAAAGTGTTTCCTCATCTCCGTTCTAAATGGCTTACCCCTTATTCTTAAACTGTGGCCCCTGGTTCTGGACTCCCCCAACATCGGGAACATGTTTCCCGCCTACAGAGGGCCGATTGACCTACAAACCTGTACGTCTTTGGGATGTGGGAGGAAACCGGAGCACCCGGAGAAAACTCAAGTGGTCACAGAGAGAGTGTACAAACTCCCGCACAAACAATACCCGTAGTCAGGATCGAACCCGGGTCTCTGGTGCTGTGAGGCAGGCAGCTCTACCAGCTGCTGCCTGACAGTGTATGTTAACTGGCCTCGAAAAAGCTGCCCCTAGTGTGTAGGGAGTGGAAGCAGGAATGGGGTGACCAGGAGCCGGTGTGGATGACTAGATCGTGGGATGTGGGACGAGTCTTAAAGGAGGAATGGTGATGCGCAGGGAGACTTTACGATGTAATTCTGGGCTTTATGGGTTTGGCCCGAGGGCGAGCAATTGACAATGATTGGGAAAGTAACAGAGGATGAGCACAAGGCCTGAAATGGAGCATGATGGGAATGAAGCAGATCGCAAGTAACAGATAATGGACAGAACTGAAAACAAGTAATTCAGAAATTGTTAAACTGGAACCAGTAATGATGAGTGTGAATGAGACTTGGTTCATGGGCATATGAACACATGCATTAAGGGGTGCCTAGGCTTCATCCATATCGTTTTCAATTATCTCAAGATTGTGCAGAGCTTGAAAAGACCAACCCGTTGTGAATCTTTAGCGCGGATACAGCATGGAAACAGGCCCTTCGGCCCACCAAGTCTGCGCTGACCCTTGACCATCCATTCACACTAGTTCTATGTTATCCCACTTTCTCGTCCACTCCCTACACACTGGGGGCAGTGTTACAGAAGCCCAATCGACCTACAAACCCGCACATTTGTAGGGTGTGGGCGCACCCAGAGGAAACCCACGCGGTCGCAGGGAGAACATGCAAACTCCGCGCTGGCAGCACCCAAGATAAGGATCGAACCCAGGTCTCTGACGCCAGCAGCCACGCCACTGTGCTGCCATTCTTTAAAGGGTTTCGTCTCTCAAGTCAGCCAGCCTTCATATTTAAATAAACAATTAAAAATGTACAAAAATGTCCAGGCTTGCATCAGACGGAACACAGAGAAAAGCTTGCCTTAAGAACCGTGACAAAAAGTTATTGCAGTTGGAGAAAACTCTCGGGAAAACCGTCCTTGCTGCTTCTTCCCAGGGCGTGCAGGCTCAGTACTTCAGAGCAGTCGTGTCGCTATGTACAAGAGTGTGAGGTTCCACTGTGTACAGGAACCCGCCCTCACATCTACGAGCAAGAAAGGAACTGCAGACGCTGGTTCAAAGGAAAGATAGACACAAAAAGCTGGAGTAACTCAGCGGGTCAGGCAGCATCTCTCAAGGGTCTCGACCCGAAACGTCGCCCATTCCTTCTCTCCAGAGATGCTGCCTGTCCCGCTGAGTTACTCCCGGCTTGCTGTGTCCACCCTCACGTCTATGACACGGGTAAGTGTCGCTTCAGGCCCTCTTTGGAAGACGTGCTCAGGAAGTCTGGGAAGCTGACCTCAAATTCCACGATCAGGTCACCGCGCTGGTGGGGGTTTTTTGAGAACGGCACTCCCCTGCCGCTTATCCTCTTCCTCGCGCCCGGCTTAATCACCTCCTGGGTCGTTATCGAGACGGACCTGCCTTCCATTGTGGGCACGTGAATTGTACAACCGCACAGAGCCTGCAATGGGGAGGAACACAGAGTTAGTCGGAAGGAATAGACAGTAGACAATAGGTGCAGGAGTAGGCCATTCGGCCCTTCGAGCCAGCACCGCCATTCAATGTGATCATGGCTGATCATCCCCAATCAGTACCCCGTTCCTGCCTTCTCCCCATATCCCCTGACTCCACTATTTTTAAGAGCCCTATCCAGCTCTCTCTTGAAAGCATCCAGAGAACCGGCCTCCACCGCCCTCTGTTCTATTCAAGGCATTCTTTTTTTTTTTCTTCATTATCCCTCCTCTCCCATTCCCTGGGAAAGAAAAAGTTCCTTCAGGCCTTATTCAGAAACACAGACGCAAAATATTCTTTAAATAGTTTGTTGCTGTCTCAAACATGCCATTGCCCTTCTTGTAATGTCTTAATCATAGACTTTCCCATTAGATCTGCAATCTTGTACAGGTCCGCCACTGAATGTACAGCAACCTCCTTAAATCGTCAAAATCATGAGTGCACTTGAACCCCCCCCCCCCCCCCCCCGGAAGTCTCCCCAAAAATGTGGCGTGAGAAGTGGCGGATCTCAATCTTATTGGGACTTCTGCGCCGATCGGCAGGTCGGATTTGCCCCCTGCGACCCAGGCTCTGGAACACTGCCAACTTCCAAGGCCGACAGTTGGACTCCTCTCAGAGGCCGTGACCACTGTTAGTCTGGCAAGACAGATCAGCCAGAAAGGCTCTGGAACCGAGGGTGCCGGACCTGAACTTGCTTTGGCTTCATGGCTCAAGAATGGTATTGATCGATTGACTGATCGATTGATTTATTGACCAATTGATCACTCGATCGATCAATTTACAGATCAATCGATCGATCAATTGATAGATTGAATGATAGAGCATGGGAAAAAAAAGCCCTTCGACCCACAGAGTCAACACCAACCATCGATCACCCGTTCACACTAGTTCGATGGTGATCCCATTTTCTCATCCACTTCCT
This sequence comes from Okamejei kenojei, assembly GCA_035221665.1. Taxonomy (NCBI): domain Eukaryota; kingdom Metazoa; phylum Chordata; class Chondrichthyes; order Rajiformes; family Rajidae; genus Okamejei; species Okamejei kenojei. The sequence goes on along the minus strand of CM069140.1, from coordinate 74,570,488 downwards.
ACAGACTCGGGGCAATTTACAGAGGCTAATTAACCTACAAACCCGCACATCTTTGGGATGTAGCTGGGAAACCAGAGCACCTGGAGGAAACCCACAATGTCATGGGAAGGCCATGCAAACTCCGCACAGACAGTACCCAAGATCGGGATCGAACCCGGGTCTCTGGCGCTGCAAGGCGACGGAGGCTCCACTAACGATGCATGCAGGTACAGCAGGCAGTGAAGAAAGTGAATGGCATGTTGGCCTTCATAACAAGAATAGTTGAGTATAGGAGCAAAGAGGTCCTTCTGCAGTTGTACAGGGCCCTAGTGAGACCACACCTGGAGTATTGTGTGCAGTTTTGACCCCGTAATTTGAGGAAGGACATTCTTGCTATTGAGGGAGCGCAGCGTAGGTTCACAAGGTTAATTCCCGGGATGGCGGGACTGTCATATGCTGAGAGAATGGAGCAGCTGGGCTTGTACACTCTGGAGTTTAGAAAGATGAGAGGGGATCTCATTGAAACATATAAGATTATTAAGGGTTTGGACACACTAGAGGCAAGGAAACATGTTCCCGATGTCGGGGGAGTCCAGAACCAGGGGCCACTGTTTAAGAATAAGGGGTAAGCCATTTAGAACGGGAGTGAGGAAACACTTTTTCACACAGAGAGTTGTGAGTGGGACGGTGTGGGCAAGTTGGGCCGAAGGGTCTGTTTCCACTCTGTATCACTTTATAACTTATGACTCAAATATTGTTTAATTTAGTTTAGTTTAGTTTACAAATACACCGTGGAAACAGGCCCTTCAGTCCACCAAGTCCGTTCCGACCAGCGATCACCCCGCACACAACACTATCCTTCACACTAGGGTCAATTTACAATTTTACTGAAGCCAATTAACCTACAAACCTGCACCAAATGCGGGCATGTGGGACTAGTGACAATTCCCAGTCAGGGAATGGCAGCTTTGAGTTAGATGTGGCTAAAGGGATCAGGGGGTATGGAGAGAAGGCAGGTACAGGATACTGAGTTGGATGATCAGCCGTGATCATATTGAATGGCGGTGCAGGCTCGAAGGGTCGAATGGCCTGCTCCTGCACCTATTTTTTTATGTTTCTATGTTTCTAGTTCAAGTTCAAGTGAGTTTATTGTCACGTGTCCCTGATAGGACAATGACATTCTTGCCTTGCTTCGGCACACAGAACATAGAAGGCATTTACTACAAAACAGATCAGTGTGTCCATATACCATATATAAATATATACACACATGAATAACTAAACAAATAAAGTGCAAATAACAGATAATGGGTTATTAGTTATGAGAGTTTTGTCCGAGCCGAGTTTAATAGCCTGATGGCTGTGGGGAAGTAGCTATTCCTGAACCTGGTCGTTGCAGTCTTCAGGCTCCTGTACCTTCTACCTGAAGGTAGCAGGGAGATGAGTGTGTGGCCAGGATGGTGTGGGTCCTTGATGATGCTGCCAGCCTTTTTGAGGCAGCGACTGCGGTAAATCCCCTCGATGGGAGGAAGGTCAGAGCCGATGATGGACTGGGCAGTGTTTACTACTTTTTGCAGTCTTTTCCGCTCCTGGGCGCTCAAGTTGCCGAACCAAGCCACGATGCAACCGGTCAGCAAGCTCGCTACTGTGCACCTGTAGAAGTTAGAGAGAGTCCTCCTTGACAGACCGACTCTCCGTAATCTTCTCAGGAAGTAGAGGCGCTGATGGGGCTTTCTTTATAATTGCATCAGTGTTCTCGGACCAGGAGTTTGGTAACCAGCTTGGAGGGGATGATAGTATTAAATGCCGAGCTGTAATCGATGACTAACAGCCTGACATATGAGTTTTTGTTGTCCAAGTGGTCCAGAGCGGAGTGGAGGGCCAGCGAGATCGCGTCCACCGTTGATCTGTTGTGGCGGTAAGCGAACTGCAGTGGGTCCAGGTTTTTGTCGAGGTAGGAGTTGATTTGCGCCATGATCAACCTCTCGAAGCACTTCATCACCACAGGCGTTAGTGCCACAGGTCGATAGTCATTGAGGCACGTCTCCTTGCTCTTCTTGGGCACCGGTATTATTGATGCCCTTTTGGAACCTCAGACCTCAGAAGTGAGAGGTTGAAAATGTCCGTAAAAACTCCATCCAGTTGGTCCGCACAGGTTTTTAGAACACGCCCAGGTATACCATCAGGTCCAGGCGTTTTTCGAGGGTTCACCCCTCTGAAGGATTTCCTGACATCGGCCTCTGTGACTGAGACATCGGCCTGTGTGACTGGTGTAGCTGAGTAGCTGAGACATGTTGGCTGGTGTGGGTAAGTTGGGCCAAAGGGCCTGTTTCCATGTTGTATCACTATATGACTCTATGACTAACCACTCAGCAAAAATTCTTCCTCATTGCCAAAATAAATGAATGTCCTTTATTTTTGAATCTTTGTTTAGACAGATCTCCACGCATCGAGTACTTGGGAGACGCAAGGAACTGCAAATGTTGGTTTAAGTATGTCTAAAGAAGGGCCCAACCTCTCATCTTCTCAAAGAGAAAATTCTTGTTGTTGCACCCTGCTTTTCCAACAGCTGTTGACGAGCAAAATTTGACAGGAAGAACAATTATATATTTAGTAGATGGGAGCTGGTTCTGCCCGATTAGGAAGGAGTTTTCCTTTGATCTTGGACACATGCGAGTTAGTTTAGTTTAGCTGAGAGATGCAGCGCGCAAACAGGCCCTTCGGCCCACTGAGCCCTCGCCGACCAGCGATCCCCGCACACTAACACGATCCTACACACACTAGGGACAATTTATACTCACACCAAGCCAATTAACCTACAAGCCTGTACGTCTTTGGAGTGTGGGAGGAAAAGCGAAGATCCTGGAGAAAACCCACGCAGGTCACGGGGAGAATGTACAAACCCCGTAAAGGCAGGCACCCGTAGTCAGGATTGAACCCAGGTCTCTGACGCTGTCAGGCTTAAGTTAGTTTTTGCAATGAAGACAGTGGAATTAGGTAGCACCAAGGGCAATTCAAACCAATATGTCGGAACTTCAATGAGAGATATTCAATTAGTGCCACTTCCCTTGCTCCTTAGCCATTGCTCTGTAATTTTCTTCCCTCTGAGAACATTTATCTAACTCAGTTTTGAAAGTTGCTGTGAGTTTGCATCCACCCCCTTTCCGGCTGTATGTCAGGCCGTGATCATTCACTGTGCAAGCAATTCCTCTCTATTCTGGGCTTGGTTTTTCTGCCAAGTACAGGCAGTGCCTGGGTTTCGTAAGGGTTCTGTTCCAAAAAACTGTCGGCAAGCCAATCTCCTCATAGATCTGCAGCTAGCCGTACCTCTATCGCCATAATGTTCATTAGTTCATAAGTTCCAGGAGCAGATTTTAGCCATTTGGCCCATCAGGTCTACTCCGTCATTTAATCATGGCTGATCTCGCTTTCCCTCCCAACCCCATTCTCCTGCCTTCTCCCCATAACATAGAAACATAGAAAATAGGTGCAAGAGTCGGCCATTTGGCCCCTCGAGCCAGCATCACCATTCAATACGATCATGGCTGATCATCCAAAATCAGTACCCTTCTCCTGCTATCTCTCCATATCCCTTGATTCTGTTAGCCCTAAGAGCTATATCTAGCTCGCTCTTGAATACATCTTGACACCCGTACTAATCAAGAATTTGTCTTCTGTGGAATTCTGTGCCATAGAAGGCTGTGGGGGCCAAGCCAATGGATAATGTTAAGGCTGAGATAGATAGATTCTTGATTAATACAGGTGTCAGGGGATATGGGGGGAAGGCAGGAGTATGGGGTTAGGAAGTGGATTAAATGGCGGAGTAGACTTGATGGGCCGAATGGCCTAATTCTGCTCCTATTACTTATAATCTTACAACTTTATAGGTTTCCCCCCGGGTGCTGTGATTTCCTCCCATATCCAAAAGATGCATGGGATTGTAGGTTAATTGGCCTCTGTAAAGTTCTCCCTATTGTGTAGGAAGTGGATGTGGAAGTGGGACAACATAGAACTAGTGTGAACGGGAGTTCAGAAGAATAAGGGAGTTCCTCATTGAAACATACAGAGTAGTGAAAGGCTTGGATAGAGTGGATGTGAAGAGGTAGACAAAAGTGCTGGAGAAACTCAGCGGGTGCAGCAGCATCTATAGAGC